>CAMGYJ010000010.1:18216305-18765434 GCA_946122785.1 Linum tenue | reverse complement strand
CTCGTTTTGAGCATGGCTGCGGCGTCCACATGAACACACCAACGGCAATAAGATTACGCAATTTTGATCATAGCATTGGCTTCACTAGCTGAAGTAAGCTCACGTGCCAGCACAACTCATAAACACGTGTTAAGTTTGCTTTGATGAAAGGATCACTAAGATCTTCCCAAATTTCTTGAGCTGTCTTGGCGTGCATGACGCGACTGCGCAATTCCGCATTCATCGGAGTGTGCAGCCAACCTTTCACGAGAGCATCGCAATGTGACCATGCCCGGGATACAGGCGTACCATCTTGAGGATGTGGAGTGGTCCCATCAACGAAACCGACTTTATTCTTTGTAACTAGGGCATCCTTCATGTCAAGGATCTATTATGTATAGTTCGATGGAGTTAGTAGGCTGCTAACATGGAGATGGCCTATACTATCCAACTGATGGATAAAAAGGGTTGTGGACATTGAGATCTTTGTCTCTTGATCCAGAGCTGACTGACTTTGAAGTGAACGGTGTCTCGAGGGATGAATCGTCTCCAGACATACTGACCAATGATGTTGGATCAATACTCTGATACCATGTAAATTATAAAGAACCTAAGCAACGATGAGAAGAAGATGTAGATTTGCGTGTTATCCCCTATCAACGGGAGCTGAATTCTTATTATTGGATTTTAATGATGCTCGACGGCCTTACACGGGGTTTATACCCTTTATCACAAGCAACTATGGGATTACAATTGGGACAAGTAGAGGTGGCAAATGGATTGGATTGGAGGATTGGTGGATTGGATTGGTGGATCCATGGATCAAATGGATTGGATCTAATGGATTGGTGGATTCATGGATTGGATCAAGTGGATTGGTGGATTATCCATGAATCCAAATGACATCCTCAACCAAGGACCAATATGTAAAATGTAAAAAGTTTAGGTACTAAAATGTCACAATGAAAAATTTTAGGTACCAAAACGTAATTTTCCAATGATATTTTCGTATAAAAAATAAATTTTAGGTACCAAAATGTAAAAAATAAAAATTATAGGTACTAAATCGTAATTTGCCAATGATCCATGGATCCAATCCATGAATCCACCAATCCAATTGGATTTGGATCAAATGGATTGGATTTAAATGGATTGGATTATGTGGATATTTTTAATGGATTGATGGATTGGATTGGTGGATTGGATTGAAATTGCCACCTCTAGGGACAAGTAATCCTTGTACAAGCATGAGATGAAGTAGGTCTCGCACGAGTTGAGCAGGGCCTCTCGTTGATGGCCAATTAAACAATCTGTACAAGAGTTGTTAACAAGTAATCAGTATTTCAAGGTAACCAATATCCTATCTGCCACCAACATCTACCACCATGATATATGGTGGTAAAATACGTCTTGATTACCATCTTATTATTTTACTAAAAAAATATCAAATTAAATGTAGTTTTATAGAACATAATTAATATAATTTATTTGTGTAAAAATATTTGAAATTCAAGTTAAAATATGTGAGATATAATCCGACAAATTTTATCTAGTGAAATATGACACATTGTTATATAATTTGTGGTTAATAACCGGATCCCTTCCCGAAACTCAAGCCTCGCCCAACGTTAGCATATGTTGGAATTGGAGGGAAATTAGTTTAATATCAATCAAAATCACCACCAGATAATTTAACTACAGCATTGTCCGTTTCAGGCTGGCCACAACTCAAATGCTAAAATGTTATTGTCCCCAACTAAACCACTTCAATAGAAGGTCGAAATCAAGGCTAAAATGACAAAGGAGTAAAACAACATATTACTAACTCACATTATCCTTCTGGTTTTGCTTGTTTGTTGGTCTTGCTGGGTTGGAATGATTTATTACTTTCCATGTGGTGACTTCCTTCCTTTCTTGCTTACAGAGAAAGCTCCATATTCGTTTACTTTAGTTTATTTTCCTGCATGTGCTCGTTTGTCCAGTTTTCTTGCTAGGTAGCAAATGGAGTCAAGAAACTCTACAATTTTATAGTCAACACTTGTGCGTTGTTGTTTTGTATATGTCGATCTTCATATGTTATGTCGTGTGCTAAGAGTTGCACCGAATTGGGAGGTTCGGACAAAGCTGGCTTGTACAAAGCCGGCTTGTTTAAGTCCATTTCGATGGAGGTTTGTTGTGTCATAGTAGAGGCGTTCTTGTGTTTGTTTGTTTTGCAGGGGTTGTTCTCTTCGACAATGGCGGCATCCTTATATTATGCTTCTTCGACGGGAGCCCTTCTAGTGTGCTCTATAGCACCCATACTATAAAAAACAAAAAAAGAAGGTGATCTGTTGGGGAGGTAAACCCATTAAATGGCTGGTCCCACATCATTAATGGCAATTTTGTAAATAATAAATCAATGTATGCAAGTGTAGGTACAAATTACAGTTGTACCATAACGTATAGGTACAAGTTTGAGTTGTACCATTGAAGAATTTGTTTCACAAAGTATAGGTACAACTAAAAATTGTACATAGCATGTAGGTACAATTTTGAGTTGTACCATAGATGGATTTGTGAGAAAGTGTAGGTACAACATAAAGTTGTATCATAGGTATAGGTACAATTTTGAGTTGTACCATAAAGGGATTTGTGAGAAAGTGTAGGTACAACATAAAGTTGTATCATGGTATAGGTACAAGTTTGAGTTGTACCCATAGAAGGATTTTGAGAATGTGAATGTACAACTTTAGGTTGTACCATTTGTATAGGTACAAGTTAGGGTTGTGCCATAGAAGGATTTTTAGAAAGTGTAGGTACAGCATAAGGTTGTACCACAAGTATAGGTACAATTTTCAGTTGTACCACAGAGGAATTTGTTAAAAAGTGTAGGTACAACTGAAAGTTGTACCACAAGTATAGGTACAAGTTTGGGCTGTACCATAAAAGGATTTTCAAAAAGTGTAGGTACAACATAAGGTTGTATCATTTTATAGGTACAATTTTGAGTTGTACCATAGAGGGATTTGTTAAAAAGTGTAGGTACGACTGAAAGTTGTACCACAAGTATAGGTACAGGTTCGGGCTGTACCATAGAATGATTTTTAGAAGATGTAGGTACAACATAAGGTTGTACCACAAGTATAGGTACAATTTTGAGTTGTGCCATAAAGGGATTTGTTAAAAAGTGTAGGTACAATTTAAAGTTGTACCACTAGTATATGTACAAGTTTGGGTTGTACCATAGAAGGATTTTCAGAAAGTGTAGGTACAACTTAAGGTTGTACCATAAGTATAGGTACAATTTTGAGTTGTACATAGAGAGATTTGTTAGAAAGTGTAGGTACAACTTAAAGTTGTACCACATGTATAGGTACTTGTTATTGAGAGATTGATATTTGACTTTAATTTTGATAGAGACTTGTTATTGTAAATTTTTTACGACAAAAACCCGTAGGTACCCATTAACCCGCGGATACCCAGCAGGTTGGGTTTGAGTTTTTCAAACCTAGTGAGTTTTACCCCGGGTTTTTTCCATAGATAAACCCATGGATTTGGGTTTGACAAAACCCTACCCAACCCGACCCATTGCCATCCCTACTAGGGATCACAACAATGTTCATGTATGAAGAGAACGCCGTTGATCCATATGATTACTCAATCATTATTAGAATAATTAAAACGTAAGTAACCAAAAAGCAAAAACACTGTTCCACACGAAAAATGCGCTAACTACCACTTAACCTAATTTCCGGATCACTGTTCATCCTATGATTTTTTATCCTGCGATAGACCTATTTTTTATTTCTTTGTATCAACTAAACAAAACGTGATACATCAATTCTTTCATAATGATTAAAATATTACATAAAGTTTAAGAAGGAATAGTAATTTCTTATGTATCAATTAAAAATACATATTACGTAAGTTAGTCTTCTATGATATCAGTTTTAATGGAGAAAATTAATATTAATTAAATAATTGACCATCTCACTAAGTTGCCTTACACAAAAATTTTATAAGGTTTACATAACAGTTTAATCAAACATGATAATTTTTATAACTTAATTTTTTATTATTAATTAAAATTTGGTTATTATTAACTACACTATTCACCATCTCATCAATTTGCATTACGCAAATGTTTCATAAGGTAAGTTAACTTTTACATGATAATATAATCAGATGTAATACTTTTTATAACTTAATTATTATTATTGGACCACAAATTACGAATAATGTATGTAACACCATTCTATAACAGTTAAATAAAATATAAATATATTACTAAAAAATATTTGGAATGATAATTGTTTTTATGTATCAATTAAACAAACGGATTACATAAGTTTTACCGTCGCGAAGCACGGGCCAGAAAACTAGTGATATTTATTTCTTAAGCGCAGTTCTGGAGGTGTCTTAACTGCATTCCCTACTCCTCCTCTTTTGCCTAGAGCTAGAATCATTATCATTGCCTTGTAACCTTTAGAAGTGGAGCTAGCCAATTGCCACTGGCTTGTGGGGCATTTTGATCATGAAGCCCATTTCCCCTCAACTGCTGATTTTATATTCCACTGCAAATTGTTTCTTTAAGATGTTGGGGATATTGATGATGGTTGATTGATTTATAGAAGCTGCTTACTCTATTTTTATCTTTATATTCGAGGTTGTTTATTACATCCAACTGCAAAAAGAATTGCTACCTGTTCTCACATTCCAGTACTTCTCCTTTACTCTCAGATCTCAACATCTCTACACTGATTCTCCCCAATCTCCTCGCGGACATTGATAGGGTACTGCTTTTGTGTTCAGGTTGCCGGAGAGAAATCCAGCTTATCTTCCTCAGCCGGCTCCCAACTACTTCATTAGACTCCGGCGAAGATCTGTGCTGCTGTTGTTGCTTCTGTTCCACGGGCGATTCCAGCTGAGGAATCAGAGCACTTGGTTGATTTGATTGAAATGCTTCTTCTCTACTACTACCTCTTCCATTGCTCAACATTGGTTGAAAGCAATACATGGTCTTCGAGTCCAAACCAAGAAGACACTTCTAACTAAAACACCCTTTACTTGTAAACCTAAGAATAGTTATTTCTTTTTCATATATAAGAAAACATCAATAGAAGGACAATTTTTTTGCCTGAATTCAACCAAGTTACCTTCCAACTCTACCTTCTCAATGTATCCAGAACCCTCTAAAACTGGAACTCATGGAATGACAAAAATGCACAAGTTTATCAACTCATAATAGCAGAGGCAGCAACTAAGGTAATTCTTCGGCTCTCACAGCGAGGGCAGTTGTGCAAGCTCTCGTGAATATAAATGTCACAATCAAGGCTGAAATACTGCTTGCACTTTGTACAAGCCGCACAAGGGCCAGCCTTGTTAGTACCTGCAATGGGACCACCACAACAGCAAGCTTAAAACTTTTATCAAGCCAATCCATCTACTGACATATGAAATACAAGAAGTATCGAGTGAAACACAATGCAGTTCATAGAAGATTCCACTGTTGTGTTCACAAAACTATTTCAGAAAACCAAGAAACAGTCAAGACATTACAAACTCAAAATTAAGTATAGTGCCAGCAGCAGAGTTTATAGCCCCCAAGTGGTAGCACCATAGAAATAGCTCGTAAATCTGACATATAACCAACTTCAGTCGTGCATGATCTATACTGCTAGTTTCTTGCTAAAGTAACTCACTACCCGAGTCTGCTGCTAAAAACTATCCACGATACTGATTTCCAGAAGATAACGTTGCAAATATAACATTTGTATTAGCATAACTTACCAGGAGTGAGAAGGCTCTCTCGACAACTGAAGCAAGTTTTTGAAGCTACTCTGCTCAATTCCAATTGACGTGCAGATACCTCGGTGAATGACTCGATTGGGAAAAGATTATGATAAGATCTAGCTAGATGGGGTGATGAGATAAACATCTACCCCATCTTGGCCATATATACCCTTAACCTGCTTTAGCTTCTCTGTGACAGGAGCAAATTGCTATAGAACCTTCTGCTACTCTTTGTGGGAAACCCATCTTGATCAAGTTCGCAATGGCAAATTCAGCAAGGGCAGGAGGAGGTGGTGCATGCTCTAGGAAGAGCTCTTTGAAATGACCCTGTAAGAAAAGAATGTGCACCAGTTCCATCAGTGAAATATACAAAGGGCAACCTCAAGAGAATGGAAAAAGAGAAGAAAAGCATCCAATAATCAACAAACAGAGTGAGGCCAAACATAACTAAAACTAGCAGGTTCAATAAAAGGAGCAACAGAGAGTAACTTACACAAACTAATCACTCATTTCAAAATTCAATGAATGGACTCCAAACAACCTTTTTAGTGATGACTACCAGATTATGTAATTCCTACATATAATGAAGGAAATCAAACAGTTCAATTTAATTCTGCAGGGGCAATAGATAATCAAACTAACTTCATCCAAGGCAACCATGTATGACCCACCAGTTTCCTGGCAAAGATGTTTGCACACAAACATTCACCCGGATCACAGGTTGAGAGTGCAGAATACAAGATGAAAAATTCATGGTGACCATATGATGGGATTTTATGGAGTGTCATGGACAAGTTCAAGAACATTCTAGAGTGACGAGTCCCCTGCACAACCTAGCTTACCCATCAAGGCCTTAATATGGGCCTGAGGACTCCCACCAAGTTCTGTGAAAGATTGAGCTACCCCATCTTTTATAATCACCAGACCAATCTGACTAAGTGGGTTTTGGTCGAAAAACTCCCTAATGAAAGCCTCAACATGTTTTGCAATCACAGCCATCCGACTTGGTTTGAAATCCACCTCTCCAGCTTCCTGCCAAAAATTGACAACAAATCTTCAAAATCAAACCAACCACCTAATTGCTAAGAACCTTTCATTCATAACTTCTGATGTACAAGTTCAACTAAAGACTAAGAATAACTAGAGGCTAATAACTAAAATCAAGCTAATAACCAATCAAGCATTTCGCAACAAGTTATAGAAATTATCAACACTGAGTTTAACTACATCACACAGATAACAGTTTGTCATAAACTACTGCTATAAGTAAGGGTTCTAGTGTTAGACTTGAAAGACTTGATCTTAGAGGAACATGTCAAATGAGAGCCATGTATTGATCACCTCAAAAGTCATTACACCATCAACTAGAACACTATCAAATGAAAATCAATAATACCTTCTAAATATCGACCACCACGCAGAGAAACCGAATGAGCCCCTTTAGATCCTCGATGCGGCGGACGTGGCTGAAAGTGATTGAAGGCGTCTACGATATTGAGAATGGTAGATTGCCTTGTTATCAATAGGTTGAAGCGGTCCTGACTCATCCTCTTCCAATGCCTCCCATGATCTCTCGTTTGTGTATGTCCTCTCCTACGCATCACACCCTTCATCTTCAACATCTTCTTCATTCTCTTCTTCTGCTTCACCGTTCATCCGCTTCTTCTCACTATTGTTCATGATTCTTTCTTTTAGGGCTAGGGATTCAGGATTCCTTATACCTCAAACCGAGGGAAACACTATTCCAACGCTCAGACAGATGTTGGTTCGCCGTCGCCGCAACTCAACCCTTTCATTATCGACGAAGAGACGCGCTGAAATCCCACCGCGGAAGAGCAGAGCCCAGTCTATTGGGCATCGACAAGCTCAATCGTCTTTGCCCCAATTTGATTTCAATTTTTTTTAATTATTATATTCGTTACCGGTGCAACAGGTCACCATTCCAACAATGGAAAAAAGAATAATTAAATAACTTAGATCCAATGGTTGATATTTTACAACAAGATCTAATGGCTCTAAGTGTATTAAAGCATCATGCTATATAGCACACTAAAATGTCTCCTTCGACGGTGGGAGATGGAACATGCCCACTAGGCGGTGTTTTGGTGCTACACGATGGCTCCATGAGTCGCGGAGTTGGTTGCGTTGTTTTGTAAAGCTATCCAAGGCTCATATTGCAGTAACAATGATTTGGCGCCCAAATAGGGTTTGAGGTTTCAACATACCCTCTCACCTTCTTCTCAGTTGATTTATATAGTCTGATTACAAGTCAGTGATCCAGTTGTCCTGGTGAAAGTGAGATAGTGAAAATAGCAAGACAATCAAATAGTAAAAAACGTCTCTTTATGCCATAAAAAATGGAGCACTCCCATTGGTTGGCGATTGTCCATTCTCCATTTTACACGCGGCTCTGGGATTCGTCTCTCTACGACATCTCGGTAAGTAGGTTTGTGCTGATGAAGTGGTTGTGGTTCGAGTCCAGCAGTAGAAGAAAAACGATGGTTTCTTCTTTGTCCTGCTGTTATGCTGGAATTGTGTTTCTCACATGGTGACTATGGAAAGGGAGATGTTGGCCAACTTACGACCATATTTGACATCTACCGCCTGCTCTTTTCGTCAATATAGGCTCAAGTGGATGAATGACATGCACAGGCGAGCCAACCCCCTTTTGTCCTTGTCCAGGACAGGGGTAATTTATTCATTCCATTCACGACATTATCTTTGTTCATGATGAATTATCTCAATTAATGGTGGAGACAAATGTGTATGTGTCGTTCCCATCAGTTTATTTGCTTCTGAAGGTAGTTTTGATTCTACCAGTTGCACCTATGAATGTAGAAAGAGCAGTTTTAGCTGAGCTATATTAAGAACAAGCTTCGAAGCCGAATTGGCGATCGATTTGCTAATGATTGTTTAGTGGATACATTGAAATATACTTTTGTAAAAGTGTAGACAATGGATATATTTTGCATTTCTTTCAGAATATGACAACTCGTTGTGATGGTTTATGCAACAATAATTGTATTGCTTGGTTATTTTTTATCTGAATGAATTATCTGGACATTATTAGTTTTAATTATATTTAATTATTAATTGTATATTATTTATATGTTTATATTCTGAAAAGAAAATAAGCGTAGTTTCAAATCCTGTCTCCATCGCCGATGGCATGATACTACCAAGAACTAGCCTCTTCCAAATCAGAATGCAGTGCGCACTCCTCAAACGATAGCGGATTTATCCTCCCCTCAGGGGGTTTAGTGTTCGATTCGGGTCATTACGGAGGAACATGGAGGTAGCATTGGCTTCGTGGGCTTTGCAGGGGACTCTTCTTTTGTCTATGCCTACGGCAAGGTTTATGGAGGTTTGTCAAACCCAATTTTGTTGGAACTCTTAACGCTTAGAGATGGGATGTGGTTTCAATGTTGTTTGCTTCTATGGAAATTTCCAATTGGTCATTCGTCGAGGTTTGGAGAATAATGTGCAGCAGGATCGGGGTGGAGCGGTGCTTGAATAAATCGGGTTGTTGAAGGCTTCTTTTTCGATTGTTCGATTTGTTTGTGTTCATTTTTCTTATAATACTAACAGAACTACTCGTTTTGTGGCAAAACCGACCTTACATTGATAGATCAATGCTTGGTTGACTATCGACTTTTACTTTTGAGCAATTTGTAATTTCTTGTGTATATATGACAAAAAAACAAAAGACTACAAAATTGTCCGATTTGAGCATGGTATGACGAACTGGATAAATGGGTTGAAAGTGTCTCTGCGAGGTTAGCACGTGTCATGAATGGTTCATCATTCAGTAGTCATTCTGACATCACCCTCAACCCTCGTGGTCAGCTGTGCGGTTTTAGAGTGGGTAAACATTCATTTGAGTTTTGACTATTACACGAATTGTTAATAATAATTAGTTAATTACAACGGAAGCAAAAGCATCCACTTCCACAACCGATAATTACGCCCCCTTGTGGAAGCCGATCGGTCGCCATTGCGATGTTCGGTGGATTCAGTGAGAATGATGTAAGCAAGCATCAACTACAACAGGGAATGCACATTACTTGACATCAAACTGGGGAAAATATCACGAATCAACCTAAATTAAAATCACATAATAATAGTTACACAAGAAGAAAAGGCTTTGGACTTTGGCCTATCGTTTCTTGGCCACAAGCATGTCAATATCAGACAACACAATCTCTTGGCACCTGACGATGCCTGCTGCTCCTCCCGAACACAACCATCTCTCGCTGCCTCTGTTCATATTCCATCTGACCCTGTGCATGGCAACAAGTTTAGACGGCAAACGTCCAGTATTGTTCTCTTCTTCTGCCTCTACGGTCTCTTCCTCCGCCGGTGTGTCTTGCTCCTCTACGCATTTCCCATTCTGTGTCTTTCCTGTGTTGGAGCTTTTCTTCTTCCCCTTTCTCAATTCACTCAAAGGTTCTTCAGGTCCAGACTTCTCGTTTGGAACATTATCGCTCGAGAATAAAGCTGCAACCAAGTTCGATGTCAAATGAACAGGATTTAGTAGCGAAATCAGACCATGTCGTGTGGCAATTGACTTACTTACCTAGCTCTTTATTGTTATTATCACTGTTAGACGATGGTGGGTCTTTCTCCTTCTCGGCCTTGGTCAAGGAAGTTAATAACCCATGCAGGTACCGAGGGTTGCCCGTAACCCTCGGTGGTTTCTTGGAAGTTAGGGTATTCAGT
Organism: Linum tenue; assembly: GCA_946122785.1. Classification (NCBI taxonomy): domain Eukaryota; kingdom Viridiplantae; phylum Streptophyta; class Magnoliopsida; order Malpighiales; family Linaceae; genus Linum; species Linum tenue. Next base: position 18,754,964 of record CAMGYJ010000010.1, on the reverse strand, counting down.
AATGGGTGTTGACCAATAGACCAGATGCATCCTCACTCGCGTCCCACATACGAAATGAGGGACTCGGTTTCTTGATGGATCTTTCTCCACTGCTTTACTCGTAAGCTGCAAACAAGGAAGTAAATTGCGTAAGCATCATGCTAAATTATCCTGCTTCAGACCATTATCATTTTAACTGTATCTGACTGCAGAAAAATGTTGCAGCGTAATCAGATGGATATCATATTGCTCAGAACTTCTGCACCAGGAAGGTCTTAACCTGGAAGCGGCTAACGATACCATCCTCGGAGCAATATGCTACCATCCCTACAAATTCACAGCAACAGATCGGGAATCAGTTTGTGAAGAGTGTTCAATAAACAAGCACAAGCCCATTTGACATGAAATAGTTCTTCGAATTGCCACACTCTTAAAACAGCAAAATTTGAATTCTTCTTTTAGAGGAGACAACACTTTGGGGGGAAATGAAAACTTAAAAGAGTGATTATAGAGAGAATGGAAGGGACTTAAACCTGTTAGTCTAGACACCTGAACGCTCCAGATGGCAAAGGCTGAACACTCAAAATGTGCATTCCTTGTTGTAGTGGTCCCACAGACGGCTTTCCATGGACAGGGGCATCATAAGCAGCCTTCACCAAACTAAGAAGTCTGATTCTTCCATCCGCGAAGGATAACAATACACAACTGGAACAGGAAAAGGAACATGATCAAAACCTTAGGATAAGATATCGTCAACAGTCTGTTCCGAAGTTTGTCCAACAAGAATATCACAAGACCTTGGATGTGCGACCCAGTCCACACTGTATATGAAACTTGGTGCTGGTCCGGAACTCCCAGAGTGGTCGGAATGGATCACTGCAAAAATAAAGGCTCCAATTACTTTGTTGGTGTGCTTCTTTATCACATAATCAAATATATCAGCACACATGTGAGGATTCAAAATGTCAGGTATGGTTAAAGCAAAACCAATCATAATTACAATATAATCACAAAAATAACAAAATTAAGTGTTTACTTACCGCAAATCCCAAAACTTTAAGCCTTTATGTCCAGCTGTCAGTATTACATGTTCACTAGCTTCACCACTGACCAAGCAAGGAACGTCGGATTACATCCCAACAAGGCAGGAGATAGCGAAAAGGGGGAGGAGGATCAGAAAAAGTCCAAGCAAACAAAACATATGGTTTTACAAGTCCTAGAACTGACGGTGACCAATATCAGATTTGGTGCAGTTTTGTTTTTAATTAATTTGCTAACTGTAAGTTGTCTGAGGTGATGGTGAACTCTTAAGTAGGGAGGCCAAACTCTCTGAGCCAAGTATCCCTGAAGACTAAATTGGAGGTACCGTATGCATTTTGAAAAATAGTTTTTCAAACACAATTACTTACATCACATGCAAAAGCTTGGGAGCAGGAGATGTTACTAACAAAGTGACAAACTTAAAACTAAATGATCCATCTGCAACCATAAAAGGTGGTCTACATTTACTCATAATCGCAGATTCCCTCACCAGAATGACAAAGATAACACCTGAAAATCACTAACCTTTCAGCTGGTGCCCATGAGATGGCTCGAATAGGGCCTGTTTCAGCACTGAAACAGAGCAGAGGCCTTGTATCTGCAGTAATTGGAAGGGTAAAGATGGCATCTGAATGTAAATTAAGGTACATTTGGATCAAATCAAGAACTTGAATTTTATGTCTTTCTGCAGATGGTGGCGGCAAGAAACAGTAGCAACGACGAAGATGTAGAAATACCTCCAGATGATCCACTCGTCGAGAATTTCCACAAAAGCAACCTGAAAAAATTAGACCCTACTCATCATGCAGAAGGAATCAGTTTTAGATTGGGGATGGGGGCAGCAGGACTTATGTATGTAGCTCTTTTATTTTTGTATCCACCTGAACTTAAATTATAGGTATTGAAGTCAAAGTGAGTAGGTATACATTCTGTACTCAAAGGATCTCCTACTGTTGGGTCCTAGAAGCACCGTCATGCCAAAGCAGCAAATCAACCTATAGCAGAGTCTTGGAAATCAGCGAAACAGATAACCTCTATTTGATTAATATTTGTGTCGTATTTTTTGCCTTTCAGGCCAATCAAGACAACTGCTTTGATATAGAGAAATGAAACTCCAAGAATTTTAACTCTGGAAAGATCCATTTCCCCTTGAAATACCATGCCTTGGCATGCTACCAGGTGGATTGTGTGTCAACAAATACATGAAAAGAATATGCAGAACGCTGCAATCAAATTGACACAAGTTGGAAAACCGATGAACATTTAACTAATAGGTCTTCAATCAGAAAATTCATTGTTTTCAGGACCCTAAAACTCTTACTGGCAAAGAGAACCCACAGTGCAAAACATTATACTTAGATACAGAGAACACAAATTCACATACACACACCCTCTCACAACAATTCAGCTATCAGCTGCAGCAAGAATTCATCCTGAAGCTGTTGTAAGAGAAAAAAAACACACGAACTAATTGAAGGACAACATGAAAAGAAATAAGTACTGTTTACTATTTATCCATTACCGTTCCATCATGGCACCCAGCAAGTATGTAATCATGGGGTCGCGAATATGACCATTCTACTGTCAGAGGGATGCTGCATGGAGAAGTAACCATGAATTTAGGAAAACAATCAGATGAAGCACAACAGCATAGAAAATCATTGAAGCACTATTATCTCACATTACCTGTTACGAGATTAGACCATAAAACATATATATGTGCATTAAAAACATACTCATTAGTCTCAGAGTGCTAGGAATAGGACCATGAAATATCTGATTTTATAAAGAAACCATCACATACCTCTTTGCATGTCCACTTTGCGGAACCGAACATCTGAATATGGGCTCCAACTTAACAAAACGGGGATCACAGCCTTCCCCATGGGAAACAGAATAAATCGTTTTGATAATATGAGGAAGAGGGACATCCCATCTGTGTATATGAGTGACAAATACCGTCAAATAAGACATCATCAAAAGGAAAGCAATAATGGGGCAATGAACACCTATACTGCTAATGTTTCACTCAGGAATTGGCCTTCTCTAGAACCATATACTAAGGGTCACATGAAGATAACTTAAATGACTGCTCAAAAGAAACTGCCAAAGCCAAATGCTCATTTCTGCACAATATTACTGGTGCCTAATTATTTGATCTGATATGTTGCAACAGAATCGCTACCATATCCATACTACACCACCACTGAGGACCTCTACAGTCTCCGCTAAGAAGTACACAATTCCTATTCAACCTTCCCCATTATTAATGTAAACCTTAGGTAGCCTTCTAAAATTAATGTTATTGTAAAGTCAATCTAGAAGCAGAGTGATCGAAATGTTTATCAGCTACCGCAATGGACATCAGGACAAGCATGCAAGTTCCAGAGGAATTAGAGATCTTACACTTCTAGAGACCCATTTCCTAGCAACACAGCCAGAAAGCCCATACGATGCAGGCAATTAGCACTGGATGCAGTACAAGGTTTCCATTTCACATCCCAAGCAACTTTTCCGTTGTGAGCTAGGCACAGCATAACTCGTGGTAAAGCTACGTCTTTCGGAATAGAACGTGTAGGGTGACTGATGTCTGAGGTGACATGATCTGGAACAAAATCAAGAGCCACAACATCCTGCCTGGACTTCTCATTTATTTGGTGATTCTGGGCAGAAGGCTTGCAGTTTTGACTAATTGCTAATGGGCCTACAGAATCATCAGACTTACTCGCTGTACTTCTCTTACGTTTCAATCCTCCAGACTGCAAACCATCATTTGACGTGCAAGTGTGTTCGGCCTCATTCATTTGGTGATTTGGAGTGGAAGACTCGCCGTTTTGACTCAATAATGATGGGCATACAGAATCATCAGACTTGCTCCATGCAATTTTCTTCAGCTTCAACAATCTACTCTTTGAACCATCTTTTGGAGTGCATGCAGGTTCTGCCCTGTTAAGTGTTTTTCTTCTCCTAACCTCTTGCTTCTGTGGCCTCTGCCCTTGTGTATCTGCTGAATCTTTTCCTTTAACAAGCAACTGACTTGAACTGCTCGGATATTCAATAACAAGAAGTTCAACATCTTGGTCATCTAATTTTAATGCACCAGTTTGCTTGTTTACTGGTTCATCAATCGACTTCTTTCTGGATCTGGGTCTTATTTTTGGCTTCTTGACATCAGTACAATCATCCTCGTGCTTTTTCCTAGATCTTCCTCGTTGACGTGAAATGCTAGGATATGCAACAGAAAGAGGTTGAACATCCTGGTCGTCCAAATTTAAATCGTCAGTTAGCCTGTTCATTGGTTCATCAATTAGCTTCTCTCTGGATCTTCCTTTTGGCTTCTTGACTTGAGCGGATTCATCCACCTGCTTCTTCCGAGGTCTTCCTTGTTGACATGAACTGTTAGGATCTTCAACAACGAGAGCTAAAGCATTTTGGTCATCACAATTCAAACCATCAGTTATCATGTTCACTGGTTCATTAGTTGACTTCTTTCTGGGTCTTCCTTTTGGCTTCTTAGCTTCAGTGCAATCATCTACTGGCTTCTTCCTAGGTCTTCCTCGTGGCCTCTTTGGTTCAATTGATTTCACCAACTTGGTTGTCCAATTTGGCTGTTTGATACCCGAAGGCTCTTCCTCTTTATTCTGATGGACATTGAGAACGGACCAGATCTGAATGATGCCTCTGCCAACAAGAGGAGCTCCTATCTTGTGATAGCTGGAGCCAGGAGGATGGGCAGCAATAGCAACAAACTGCCAAAGTAGAAACAGAAACAAATACCATGTTGGAACCATTACTTAACATGGAATATGAGTCCTCGGAGACTCAAACAAAGAATATAGACATCAATCAGTACAAATCAGAAACCGAAAAACCCCAGGAGACACACATCAAGCCCAAATGTGGCACTCTATTTACATATCGAGAAGCTTGTAGCAGGGAGGAAATACCTCAGATTTAACCTTAGTGTCAGGTCCTTCATGACTTCGAGGACACCAATCCAATGACCAAACAGGTCCCCCAACATACATCACGAAGTCATTGCTGCACTAAGAGGGGAACAATAAGTTTGGAACTGCATGTTAAAAGGACGCTGAAAGCAAAGACAGACTGCAAAATAAATATAAGGAAACCTTAACAAGGATCTCAATCAAGTGAGAGCAGCAAGGTATTGAAGGATACCATGACTTTCTAGTTATTACAGAAACTTGAATACATCTTTAAAAAAACTGGGGAAAAAGAGACTCTAACTGGTCAAATACCAAAATCTGGACAGCACCTGGATCTCGTTGATGTGGTACTCCCATGCAATTTTTCTTTCTACACCAGAATTCAGAGAAGGGAATACACAGGCTAAGTATATCACTATTCCTAAGCCACAGAATTCAAGGTTTAAACTTTTGATGAGTGCAAGTCGACTAGATACCTCGGCAACAGCGGCGGAGGAAAACTGAGGCAAATTTAAGTCACATGCAACGCCTTCCTCGCCAGGCGCACTTTCTGCTTCAGAGGAAAACCTAAAATCCCTCGGAGGATAAGTGTAATTCCGCCATTCTCTGAATAGAGTTCAGAACTTCAGTTACAATGTGGCTCCCAAAAGGTACCGCCAATACAACAAAGATAGCGAACCAGCTAAAAAGTAGCTGTGAAGAAGAAAGTGAACAAATCGTTCCATCAGAGACAATCATTTTGCTCTTACTTTAGGAATGTGATCGACGGCGACAAACGCTGAATTTCCGCTTCGTCGAGAGGCACACCGGCGCCGGGCTCGCCACAGAGCTCGGAAATTGTGTCGATTGCATTGAAGTGATTCTCCACAGAATAATCGAACGTCAAAACCTCAACCCCGCCACCGTCCCGCCTCATCGCTTCCTCTCCCTCCTCTTCCGTCCTACTTCCCTCTACTGCTGCTGCAGCTTAATCAACGGGACTGGCGGAGGGGGAAAAACATCCGCGATTCCCGTCGAATGGCGAAAAACCCTAGGATGTGGGAATCCTTAATTCAAGAGTAGTTTCAAAATCCTGCTGACTCTGAGAGTGAACTTGCCGAAGAACAGAAGCAGCGAAGAGCAAAGAGAAGAGCCCGGCTTTACCGCCTGAATTCCGAAAGCTAGAAAGCCTAGACGAGGAGAGGGAGAAAGTGAACAGAAGACGAGCTTCCCGGGTTGCAGCGGTCGATGCTTCAGTTTAATGGGCCAGACTGCGTAAGCCTGTAATGCGTTTTTGATACGGAATGAAGCCCAAACAACATGGGCATCCCGCACAATGTTTGGTCAGCTGATTTTTTTTTTCTTTAACAAAATGATAGCCTGTATTAAACCAGAATCAAAGATCATGCCCGCCTCCACAGAGAGCCAGGTATAAAAACCAAACCCATTACATCGATTAGGAAACAAATAAAGGGCCTTCTTAGCCACCGCATGGGCAACACTATTGTTTTCCCTCCTCACGAACCAGAATCAAAGATTAGGAAAAGACACCCGACAAGCACGAACCTCCTTCAAAATTGCCCCACCATGAACATCAGTAACACAGCATTCATTGATCGTGTCAATCACCACCTTGGCATCACCCTGAAGCATAATATCATCTCGTCCCAAGCTGGTACACCAATGTATCGCCTCCCTTAACGCCAAAAGCTTCGTATACCTGGCTCTCTTCCCAACGTGTGAATTAGGTTTGGGTTATTATCCGCTTTGTGATCATTGTGCTTCTAATCGATATTTGATGCATTTTTTATTGTTTAAGTCCAGGAGTTAGAGCCTCAGCTTATATTAGGTGGTATCAGATAGAGGTGGGCATCCGGTTCAGTAAACCTGAACCGGACTGGACCGACCCAAAATCGAATCGAACCAAACCAAACTAATGATATTTGGTTCGGAATTCGAAAGAAAAATTGGCCTTATTCGGAAATGAGGGTTCTCTCGACCGAAGCAAGTTTCCGAAGCCCGAACCGATGAACCGAAATATTCTACCTGGACCAATAAACTCCCTAGCCCATTCCCCCGGCAGCCCAACTCTCTTATTTCGAAGCCCAGACCCAACCAGGACACAACCCTAAGCCCAATCACCTACCAAGCTCTCACCTCTATCCCTTAATCCTTATCCCAACTTCTGTCTCCCACACATACAACCAACGCCTGGCCGCCCCTCCCGCAACCACCAATCCTCCACGGCCGTTCCAAAAGAAGATCTCATCTCCTGCTCACAGACCATCCACTGGAGCCCTCCCCTCTTTTCGCTCTCTTCTACTCTCTGAGGTTGAGAACAAAACCCAAATCCAAACATCAAATTCACTACCGAAAATCAAACGAGGCTGGAGGAACCCATATGCATGTGGAAAAGAGCTTACCAGTCTCCACACACAGGGAGATCTCATCGTTCCACCTACCGCCGCCGCGTGTCGGCTTCAACCACCAAAGGAAAAAGAGAAGAACGGGGGTGGAAGGAACTCGACCGCGAATGGAAGAAGAAGCACTTTCGAGGGGAGTCATCGACGACCGATGGAGCCAGACCTTTGATGTTGCGGCGGGTGGCGAGAGAGGGAGAGTGACCTTGGTGGTGGACGTACTCACCAAGCCCGAGCGCTAACATCATTCTACCCCTATCTTACGCCATTGAGGGCAATGTCGAGCTTAAGTGGGGGGAGGAGGGAGGCAGTTTCCTATTATGCTTATGTGAGTGTGATTTATGCTTGGAGCCTTGATGTATGCCCAAATTTGAGGACTCCAAGCAATGTTTGCATGATCAAAGTGGCCGGTTTGTGGGAAAATCTCGTGTTTATTGGCATTGATCTTGATTTGTTGCATGTGATCGAGTATATCCTATGATGATGACTGAGAGGTCCATTAGGATAGTGCAAAAGTGTTGTTCTCATGTGTGCATAAATGAATGGATGTCGTGACTCGATTACTTGTTGACTACAATTTGCCATGCATTGTGTTTTGTGAATTGGAATAGATGGTTGGGTGACTAGGTAGACATGTGGGTTCGAGCCGATCGTTTTTTTCTTGTGTGCTTAGATCCCTCTTACCATGGCGTGTAACATCACGGTTGTCACTAGTGAGTATGATATAGGCATAGGATTAGTCCACGCGCAAATGTTGATTGTCCCGAAATGTGTTATCCCTTAGTCAACCCCTATGAGCCTTGTGACTTCGAGGGTCGTTCTTAAATTAGGAGCTTCTTGCTTGTGAGCTTAATGGGGTTGATAGAACGACCCCCAATCCTTTCTTCTTGTCTAAACTTGAGTCGTCCTTGTGCCCCGAAGCTCTCGCTTTCGAGTTCCTTTGAGGTTCTACATAGGAGGTTTGTGTGCGGTCCTTGCTAGGAATGGAAAAGAATGAAGTGTAGTATTGGAGTGAGTTCTTGAAAAGAGAGCATTGGTCGTTAAATGTATAGGTAGAAAGTGTTTTTAGTCTATAGTACCCCTTTCAAAAATAAAAATAAAAATAAAAAAAGTGAGAAAGTGAAAAGGAAAAGGAAAAAATGAATCGAAAAAGAGGTAATAAAACGAGGTAAATATAGTAGAGAGTGCCACGAAAAATCAAAGTGTATGCTATAGGAGGGGTTTCTTGGCACTCAAGCCATTGAAACCCCCCACATTGTTTTAGAACTCCTTCACTACCAAACCATAATGTGATAGCAAGAGTAGATCGAGGAAGAGTGCTTAAATGTAGTTCACGATGGGTGATAGTTTGGAAGGGAGAGATAAGGTTTTTGGCCGATGCTAGTGGCCTTTGGTTGAAGATAAGGTTCTTAGTCGAAACCATGGAACCTTTGGGTTTAGGTTGAAGATGTAGAACCTCATGTCGTGTTTGCCACCACCCAAAAAGCTTCTTCCCCTTGTCCAAGACAATTGCCAGTCATTGAACCCGTGTCTAAGACCTCCGGACAAGCTAGTGGTGACAACCATCCCGTGAGCTCTAGCATTTAGAGGTTACCACCGTGGTATTGAGAATATAGGGCCAAGTATTGATGATTGTGCACATCTTTTGCACTAAAAATGTCCCGACCCCATTGGTCTTGAGAGTGAGTGATTCATTCTTGTTTTGCATGCTATATCATTCTCCGGTGAGGACCTTTGTTGCCTTTCCATTTGTTCCTCGGACTTGAATTCTATGCATGGTTAGTTGTGGTTGATAAGTGGTCTTGTTGAGACTTGCATTGATCCATGAACAAGGTGAGAACTTTTCGTTTTCCCACTTTTGGTGGCCTTAAATGTCGTTTGTGGTGGATGTCGGTATTGCTTGCAACGGTCCATGTATTAATTGCCAATAGCCATTGAGAATTCCCACTTTGTGCCCTTTGAGTTGTCCCCAAAGTATTTTGGTAGGTTGAAATATTACCTTGTGTGAAATGGTTTGCTAGGGGACAAGCAAACGTCTAAGTGTGGGAGAGCGATTCAGGCCTAATTGTAAGCATTTTACCCCCGTTTTCCTTAGGCGTTTGTGGCAATTGTGCTACTAAAAGGGTGGTTTTACACTAGGTTTCTTGTGTTTCAGTATGTTTCAGGATCTAACAGGTGAAACCAGCCCCGGAGTCGAAAGTTTAACAAAAAGGAGCAAAAATTGGGAGAAGAGGTGAAAAACCGGTAGTTCACGATTTCCCTTGGGAGTTCATGCCTGCTAAGACCGTGAAGAGGAGGCATGGTCCGTGAACATCAAGGCGTCTGGGGCATTTCCAAAAGTTACTGACGCCAGGCGAGTTCACGGTCACTAAGACCGTGAACTGGAGTTGTTGCCGGTGAACCTGAGCAAGCAAAGCGGTGCGTTTCGACGCCAACCTTGAGTTCACGGATGCGTTCAAGAGTTCACGGTCGTGAACTGAGGCCATGAGCTGAGCTTGATCCCTGTTTAAAGGAGAGCTAAAAGGAAGCGAGAGAGAGAGAGAGAGAGAGATCCCAAGAGTGAGAAAGTGTCTTCTTCTTCTTCTTCAGATTTTAGAGAGAGAAAGAACGAACCAAAGAAGAAAGAAGGCTAGGGTTTGCTCCAAGTGGTGAATTGGGAAGATTCCCCCCAAAAGAATATCAACACAAGCTCGAAGGAGATTGGAGGCATAACCATGACGGTTTCTACCTCTTCCACTTATATTCTTCCCCTTTCTAGCATGGAGTAGTTTCCTTTTTCACATGGGTAGTTGGGTGTTGTGAAACCCTAACTATTTGCCATGTAGTTGTTGTGTGAATTGAATGATTGTTTATGGGTGTTGTTTAATTCAATGATTGAGGTATTTTTCATGTTGATTTTGCATGTTTGTGCTTAGCAATCCAATTGGCCATTCTAACCTAGATTAGAGGGAAAACCCCCTTTCAAGGGAGGCTCAATTGAGTTTGGATTCCTAGGGCTTTTTTAAGCCACCTATCTAGGTTAATGTAGGTCTTTTTTAACCTCTATGTTGAATTACGCGATTTGGTTACGCGTTATTAAGCCGACCAACCATTGGGTTGAGTGAGAGAGTAAGTCAACCATCGATTGCCTTAACCAAGAGGGCTACTTGAGTAGCCTATAATGTATCCCTTGGTTTGGCAATCGAGAGTGTGGTCTACGACCATAGTTGCGTTTCCTAGCGGTTCGCGGTCACCTTGCCCATAGCAATCACTTCGATTCACATGTCATGGTAGTAGTTAGGGGGAAGCGACACCCGAGTGATCCTTCTCACACAGAGCTTTCAAAACCAGTTACTTTTTCCTTGTTTTACTTTAATTAGCAAACTTTTCAACCAAAACCGATTTGCTAGATAATGTTTCAAACAATTGAAGCAGCGGTACACGGACCGGCCCGAGTCGATATTTAAACATATTTGCCCTGTATTGCACCCTACTAAGGTTATACTTGGACTTTAGGCAAGAAATAATTGTGATATTCGGGACGAGTCATGCAGCTCTACAGGGTGAGACAATAATTGACCGAACAAGGGGATATAATGTAAATTTTTAAAAGCCTTTTTTATGATTTCCCTATGTGATCCAAATCTATTCATCTTTATAATTTTATAGGTCTGTTATTCCTTGATGAATTGTGGCATTTTTGGAATCGTCGCTGTAGATGTCAACTCCCCCCGCATTTATCTATCGCGTACCAGTACAGATTCTTCATGCCCAATCCTTATGGGGTTGTTCTTTTGTTTATTAACTCCACCAACGAAATTGTGCCTTCTAGATACAGTTGGGAGAGGTAACTGTTGGGCCATAGGGGATCGCTGCCTAAAGCAAGGCCCACATAACCAGAGACGGCCCAGAAGGGGAAAAGCCCAAGAGAAGTAAGTCAAGGAATGGGCCGGCCCAAGGGACGAAGGGACCGGGTCATGCCAGTAGGAGGCGGGTGAGTACGACCAGTAAAGAAGGATCCATACCAATCATGCCATCACTGACACTTCATTAAATGCCGCCGCAAGCGTGTGTCATGGCAGCGGGAAAGCGCCCGACTGACAAGACACTTACACCAACCACCTTGGACTATAAATAGCAGCCAACCACCCCATTAAATGGTAACTGATTCTAAATACTCTCTCTCTCTAAGCTACTTTCTCTCTCTCTATATTACTAACTTGATCGTCGGAGAGTGTTCGCGGGCCACGCCCCGGACCTTTTGTGCAGTGAACGTAGCACCCACGTATCAAGGAACAACGGTATTCTCCAAGGGTCTTCACTTTCCCGCCTGGCACATTCTAGGCGTAAACAATTTGGCGCCCACCGTGGGGCCGGAAGAGAGTATCGTTCTCCTTGAAATGTCGGGTGACTCCATCACCCCAATGAAGGAAGTTGTCGAGCCAATAACGATGCGTGGTTTGTCTCCCAGAGTCGAAGAGGAAGTAGAGCTGGAAGATAGGGTGAAAAGTCAAGGGGAGCAAATCACGCAGATGCGGAGCAGTATAAGTCAGATCCTATCGTTGATCAAGGAAGGAATAAGGCGCCCAGAGACCCCGGGACCGTCCTCCACACCGGGGGACAGAGGAAAGAAGAAGGTAGTAGAAGTCGAGTCGGAAGATGAAGAAACTGACGAAGAAAGGCCGGAAACCGACTTAAGTTTCCTGGAAGAGCACCTGCAGGCAAGCTTTGGGAAGGGAAGCGGGAAGACGAAGGGGCCAAGCATCCTACACAACCCACTCTCAAAGAAGTTATTCCGAAATCCGGTCCCCCCAAACTTTTCATCGCTAGGCCTTCCGGCTTACAATGGGGACACCGATCCAAACGACCATATAAGTGCCTTCACGCTAAAGATGCAGCTTATAAACGCCTCGGACGCGGACCTTTGCAAGGCCTTTCCCATAACCTTTGGGGGGCGGTGTCGCACGTGGTACACGTCCCTCCCCGAAGGGATCATATACAATTTCAAGCAGTTCGCAACCCTATTCACATCGAAGTTTGCCTCCCAGATTCGCAGGCGTCTCACCGTCACCGCACTAATAAACTGCACGCAGGGGGAAGGCGAGAGCCTGACAGCCTTCTACGATCGATGGAACACGATCGCTAGTGAAATTCAGGGCGTAACCCCTAATGTGGCGGCGGGAAGCCTAAGGATGGCATCCAAGAGCAAGGAGCTCCAACGAGCATTGATAAAAAAGGAGCAAGACATAAAAACTTGGCCCGACCTGGACAACCTGGTGCGTAGAGTGATAACATTGGAGGAAGCGTTGATGTCTGCGGATCGAGGGGGAAGAACGTCAGGGAGAAGGGGGAACAGATCCCCATTTCGAAAAGGGCGGTCCCCAGAGCGACACCACAAGGGAAAGACGCGAGCAGGGGAAAATAAAAGGGAAGTCTACACCGCCGAAAGGGAGAGAGAGGACGCTCGCCCACGCAGAACTAGAGAAGAGGGGCCCCGCCGTGATGCTCAAAAGCGTCCTGAAGCCCCGGTGTTCCGAAGGTGGTGCGACTGGCATCAAAAGACCTCGCATAACACTGTGGACTGTCGAGATTTCCAAATGAGCATCGCCAACCTCGCCCCTGGAGATCTGAGGAGCAGATTGGAAGCAAAGAGGCAGGAGCATGAAGTTAGGTCACCGTCGCTCAAGCGATACCGGAGCAGATCCCCCAGAAGACCACGGTCAAGATCGAGGGCAAGGAGATCCAGAACACCTCGAAGGTCGAGGTCCCGCGACAGGGGAGGAAGAGAGAGACTCCCGTCGCCACCCAACGCACCTCCACCAAGGAGACAGCCACGCCTCGATGATGACGATCTGGAAATTATTACTATCGCCGGAGGAAGAAAGCGACCCCGGGTCGCGAACCACGGGGAAACGTGCCTGACCGTTTCCTCCGCCTCAACTGCCGAGGTCGTGTTCGAGGCACCGGAGCTGGCCAGCCCGGAGGCGGTAGAGGATCCTCTGGTCATATCGTTCCGCACAGGGAAGTACAAAGTAACGAAAACACTCATTGACAACGGAAGCTCGGCGGACATCCTTTTCTTCTCTACCTTGAAGAGCATGAAAAAAGGGGTCGAAGACCTCAAACCATACTCAACACAGCTGGTGGGGTTTTCGGGATCAAAAATAAAAGTGCTAGGCATGGTCACCTTACGCGTCACAATCGGAGAAGGGAACGTGACCAAAACCAAGCCAATGGAATTTTACGTGGCGGATTTCCCCTCGGCATACAACGCCATCTTGGGACGAAGCTTTCTTTCAATCTTCGGAGCTGTGGCGTCTACCTGTCATCAGAGGTTGAAGTTTACAGTGGGAAAAGGTGTCGGCTGTGTCAAAGGGAACACGCAACAAGCCCGAGAATGCTACCAAGCAACGGTTAAACAACTGGAGGTAGATTTGGTGGATACAAGGGGCAACAATCCCAGACCGGAAGTGTTAGAGGGAGATGTGGCGGTACCATTGCGAGAGGAGGAACCAGAAAAAACGGTGCGCATATCGGCACACCTTCAACCTGACCTGGCGGCAAGCTTGGTCGGCCTCCTCCGAGAGTTCTCCGATCTCTTTGCTTGGGGACCGGAAGACATGCCGGGCGTACCGCGCGAGCTTGCGGAGCACCACCTGGCAGTGAAACCGAATACCCGCCCAGTGAAGCAAAAACGGAGGAACATATCTGTCGAAAAGCAAATGGCGTTGGAGGAAGAGATACAGAAGCTACTCAAAGCGGGGTTTATCCGGGAAGTGCGGTACCCCACCTGGCTGGCCAACCCAGTGTTCGTCAAAAAGAGCTCGGGCCTGTGGCGTATGTGCATAGACTTTACAAGTCTCAACAGCGCCTGTCCCAAGGACGCATACCCGCTCCCACGAATCGACCAACTCATAGACGCCACGGCAAACCATGCCATGTTAAGTTTCCTGGACATGTTCTCGGGGTACCACCAGATAAGCCTAGCAGAAGAGGACCAAGAAAAGACCGCTTTCATGACGGCCACAGGAAACTACTGTTGGGTGGTCATGCCCTTTGGTCTGAAGAATGCGGGGGCGACATACCAAAGGATGGTGGATGCGGTGCTACGCCAACAGATCGGGCGAAATGTAGAGGCGTACGTTGATGATGTATTGGTAAAAAGCAAAGAGGTGGGATCACACCTACAAGATCTAAGGGAAACATTCACAAATATGAGGGAGCACGGATTACGTCTGAATCCCACCAAATGTGTGTTCGGGGCAGAAGCGGGTAAATTTTTGGGTTTCTTGATTACAAAGCGGGGAATTGAGGCTAACCCGCGGCAGATTGACGCCATCTTGCAGCTCAAGGCCCCAAAGACGATCAAGGAAATACAAGCTTTTAATGGGAAGATGGCGGCGCTTAGTCGGTTCATACCCCGGTCAGCGGACAAATGCTCCCCATTCTTTCAAATCCTCAAGAAATCAGCAACCCGATTTAAGTGGAGTGAGGAATGCAACGAGGCTTTTCTACGCCTCAAAGAGCAATTGGTGGCGCCACCCCGTACTCAGCGCTCCGGTATTTGGAGAGAGTCTTTTTCTGTATTTGGCAGTTTCGCATCAAGCCGTGAGTTCAGTGCTCGTGAGGAGGTCTTAGGATGGCAAAGACCTCCCCGTTTACTATGTCAGCAAGGCGTTGCTCCCGGCCGAAACCAGGTACCTAGTGGTTGAGAAGGCGGTCCTTGCCGTCGCCATGACCGCCAGGAAACTACGACCTTATTTCCAAGGTCACCCCATCACGGTCCTCTCGAATCTCCCTCTCAAGAAAATACTGCATGGGATGGACGCCTCAGGAAGGATGACTAAGTGGGCGGTCGAGCTGAGCGAGCATGATATATCCTAAGCCCCCCGACCGGCAGTGAAAGCCCAAGTCCTGGCGGACTTCATTGTCGAAGGCTTTACCCTGGACGGAGAACACAGGCGCGGCGAAGCATGGAAATTGTCAGTCGATGGGGCAGCGGGAAAGGGAGGAGCCAGAGCGGGCATAGTTATTGAGACCCCCGAAGGCGTTATCCATGAGATTGCCATGCGCTTCGACTCCCTGAAGACAAACAATGTCGCTGAATACGAAGCGCTGATCAATGGAGTAAAGGTAATCTCAGGCATGGGAGCAACGAAAGTGAAGATCTTTTCCGATTCATCATTGGTGGTGGGTCAAATTAATGGAAATTTCGAGATCAAAGAGGAGGAACTGATGAAGTTAGCTGGGAAAGCGCAAGGGGTGCTTGCGCAAATGGAAGACTGGTCTTTGGAACATGTCCGACGGGAAGGCAATGCGCACGCCGACGCGTTGTCAAAACTAGCCACCGCCATGGACTTTGAGGGGGAGAGACAGGTCACTGTAATGAAAGAGGTAACAGAGATAGGGGACGAGGTCGCTGGAGGCGGTCAAGATTGGCGAGCTCAGCTAATCGCTTTCCTTGAGCGTGACGAGGTGCCCGAGGACCGGCTGGCGGCCAAGGCGCTTCGTCGAAAGGCCACTCGATACAGCTTGGTGGGGGGCGAGCTACACAAACGCTCCTTCACGGGTGCCTACTTAAAGTGTCTAGGAGGTGAGGAGGCCGCACATGCGCCACCCATGTCGGCCCTAGAAGCCTTGAAAGAGCAGTCCTCCTACAAGGATATTACTGGCCTACCGTTAAAAAGGACGCTCTCAAAACAGTGCGAGAGTGCCATGCATGCCAGGAGCACGCGGATAAGCACCATCACCCGGCCTCCGAAATGAAGGGAATAGTGAGCCCGTGGCCTTTCGCAAAATGGGGTTTAGACCTCCTAGGGCCTTTCCCCAACACCCCACTGGGCAAGAAGTACTTGGTGGTAGCCGTGGACTACTTCACCAAATGGATAGAGGCCGAACCTCTTGAAACCATCACCAGCGCCCGGATACAAAAGTTCCTTTTCAACAATATACTGATCCGCTTCGGAATCCCGGAGTCCATCGTAACGGATCATGGCACTCAATTCGACTGCCTCCCGTTCGAAAGGTTCTGCCAAGAGCACGGAATAAAGTATAGCATGGCATCGGTGGCGTACCCGCAGGCAAATGGTCAAGTGGAATCATCCAACAAACTCATTTTGAGAGGATTAAAGAGAAGACTGGGGGAAGCAAAGGGAGCCTGGACAACCGAGCTCCCGCACATCTTGTGGGCCCACCAAACCACGTATAAAACGGCAACAGGCGAAACTCCGTTCTCCCTCACATACGGGAGCGAAGCGGTGATCCCCACAGAGACGCATCTCCCCACGCTCCGCATCCGAGCCTACGACCTAGAGGAGAACCACGCCAATCTACTTCACCAGTTGGACATGACAGAAGTGAGAAGGGAAGCGGCCCTGACCCGAACGATCGCGGAAAAGGAAAAGGTGTCACGAGCCTACAACAACAAGGTACGCCCCCAACCGCTGGAGGAAGGAGACATGGTGCTCAAGAGGATGTTCGATAAGCGAGAGAAGGAAAGGCATGGAAGCTGACAGCGAACTGGGAAGGTCCCTACCTCATTAGCGACAAGATTGGACCAAGTACCTACAAGCTCGCCACCATGGGCAGGGAAGCAGTAAGCAAGACATGGAACTCTCTTCACTTACGCAAGTACTACTCGGCGGAGTAAAATTGTAATCCTCTTTCATGAAATGATCAATGCATGCCACTTCCGACGCTCGATGCCCTATTGACTGGCTCATAATACGCCACCGCGAAGGCAGAGCGGGATCCAAACAAAAGCATCCCGGGACACGGGTTATTCCTAGAAACGCTACCACGAAGCAAGGATAACCCGCCCGCGGAATGCCCTGAGGGGCCGGGACTCGCTCGTAATACGCCACCACGAAGGCAGAGCGGGATCCTAAAAACGCTTCCCGGGACATGGGTTATTCCTAGAAACGCTACCACGAAGCAAGGATAATCCGCCCGCGGAATGCCTTGAGGGGCAGGGACTCGCTCGTAATACGCCACCACGAAGGCAGAGCGGGATCCTAAAAACGCATCCTGGGACATGGGTTATTCCTAGAAACGCTACCACGAAGCAAGGATAACCCGCCCGCGGAATGCCTTGAGGGGCAGGGACTCGCTCGTAATACGCCACCACGAAGGCAGAGCGGGATCCTACAAAAAGCATCCCGGGACACGGGTTATTCCTAGAAACGCTACCACGAAGCAAGGATAACCCGCCCGCGGAATGCCCTGAGGGGCAGGGACTCGCTCGTAATACGCCACCACGAAGGCAGAGCGGGATCCTAAAAATGCATCCCGGGACATGGGTTATTCCTAGAAACGCTACCACGAAGCAAGGATAACCCGCCCGCAGAATGCCCTGAGGGGCAGGGACTCGCTCGTAAATACGCCACCACGAAGGCAGAGCGCGATCCTAACAAAAAACATCCCGGGACATGGGTTATTCCTAGAAACGCTACCACGAAGCAAGGATAACCCGCCCGCGGAATGCCCTGAGGGGCAGGGACTCGCTCGTAATACGCCACCACGAAGGCAGAGCGGGATCCTAAAAACGCATCCCGGGACATGGGTTATTCCTAGAAACGCTACCACGAAGCAAGGATAACCCGCCCGCGGAATGCCCTGAGGGGCAGGGACTCGCTCGTAATACGCCACCATGAAGGCAGAGCGGGATCCTAAAACGCTTCCCGGGACATGGATTATTCCTAGAAACGCTACCGCGAAGCAAGGATAACCCGCCCGCGGAACGCGCCAGTATCTGAAACCTATTCCGCTTCGCGGAATCAAATAACCTGCTCTACGACAGAGACCCGCTTACACCTGTACCTAAATATTCAAGATAGCATCTCAGACCATTATATGGGGAAAAAAGAAAAGTCACCATCACACGCATATATATAAAGAGGAGGGGGAAAGCAACAACCGCATTGGAGCGGCAATGTCTGGAAAAAGTAAGAAAATTAAAGTACAGGCACCAGTTTATAGTCGAGACATACTCGACTCCAAAATATCACTAGTTTAGCCAACAAGTTATCAATGTCCTCCTTGAGAGCTCGCTTCATCCCCGCCCGCCGCTGCCGAGAGAGTACCTTCCGAGTTGACATCATCTTCAGACGAACCCCAGGCCACCACCGCATCCCACACGGCGTCAGTGTCCCACTCCAGCTCTGGATGATCGCGGCGGAACAGATGCTGAATGGCAGCCACCGTGTCTCCAATAGCTTTGGACCTCTTAGCATCGTCAATCTGGCGGAATGCGGGAGATAACAAATAGGAAGCAACAGCAGCCTTAGACGCGGCGTCCACTTCCGTCTTGTGACGCAGCAAACTCTCCGTCCTCTCTTTCTCCAGCTCCTCCACACGCCCACGAAGCCGGGACGCGTCTGCTTCCAGAATCTCCTTATCAGCCATTAAACTATTCACCTTTTGCACTCCTCGAGACAATTCCGCTCGAAGATCCTTAACGGTATCACCGTGCTCCTTCTCCAACTCTGCTTTGGCCTTGGCCCGGAATGCAGCCCGCCCCTTGAGTGACTCCGCTTCCAGCTCCCCAATCCGCTTCCGAAGTTTTTCCATCTCCACCTCCCCGCGAAGGTTGGCCATCTGCAGCTTCTCGTTGATCATCCCGACTTGAGACAAGCCAACACCCGCCTACAGTTTCAAACTTCCCCTTAGAAACGTTCGAAAAGAGCTATGGTTGAACAAGGTAAAAACATGTACCGCGAGGAGAAACCGGGCGGCAGTGCCAACCCAATGCCTACTCGAAGGGTCCTCAACCTCCGTATACTCGGGCGGGACGAGAAGCTTCCCGGACAGTTCATGCAGCATACGACGGGCGCAGTCCTCGCGCAAAGAGGAATGGGGGGAGAAGTCAACGGTTTCGGTCAGGGAGGTCGCCTTTGTCTTCTTCCGGCCGTCATCATTCTCCTCAGCAGGGCTCTCGGCAACACGATTCCCAACGTCACGCCCCCTACACGTCACGTCTCCTCCAGCCTGCACAGTCAGCTGCCCATCCGCCCCGCCCGCGAGCGTAGTTTGACCCGCTGGTGGAAGGGGAGCCCTGCTCAAAGGGATCAGTGACTTCGAAGGAGCAGCAGTAGACGGGCCTGGTTTCGAAGCAATCTTGCCCCGCCTCGGCGGCCTCGCCATCATCGCTACGCTCCCGAAGTGCATGGCTGCATAAAAAGGAAAAGCGGGTTAGAGCTACAGAATACAAACCACTAGTGAAAATAAAGAAACAGGTCAATCACGCTACTGACCATCTCCGAAGAGTTCGGTCAGAATAGACTTCACTGAATCGGGGCCCCGTGGCTTCATTCTAAAGGGAGTGAATTCGGCGAGACGAACGACGTGATCCTTTTGAGAATCAAGGGTCCAGAGCTTAGCATCCCAATTTTCCTTCCGACCGTATGCAAACCCCGTCCTAGGTTCTTTGTCACCCGCATACCATTTCGATGTGGGCTTGGCATAAAAGAAGTCTCTGAACCACGCATTGTCTAGCTTGGGAGACCCAGTGACGAATCCATACACCTTGTCCCGCCGTCCGAAGGACCAAACATTGGCAACCCGCCGGAGACCGTACATAAATCGGAAGGCGTCAAAAGATGGTTCAACCCCGAGTCGTCTGCACGCGAGCCTGTAAGCGCATGCGTGGAAGATGACGGTAGGTGACAGGCGGCCAAGGGTGCAGTTCAAGCACAGGAGTGACTCTGTTATAATGGGATCCAAGGGGAACCGCAAGCCGCACTTCAACTGCTCGGTGTATATGGTTATCCAGCCCTTGGGACATGTACCGGCCCGGGAAGTGGGAGACGGTGCTGCATATTTCCAATCGGTAGGAAGCTGGTGATTTCTAAGCCGCGTCAGAATGGTGGCGGGCGTTAGTCTACTGTGTCGATCGGGGCACCTTTCGAAAGCGCGGGCGGGTATCTCTTGCTTCCCCCACATGTGCTCATGCAGGCGTATGGAATACGCATCGTCCTCCACCACTCGGTAATCCTCACTCGAGGTATCCTCCGCAAGCTCTAAGGAGGGTGAGTCGGGCATTTCTGGCGAGTTTTGCTCATCAAGACTAAGCCCCTCCTCCGAACTTGCTATAGAGACGTCACCAAAACTTGCCAGGTTATCCCCCATGGCGGAAGCGTCTTTCCTAGAAGCTACATTATCTACGCCTAAACCCAAAGTAACATCGGTCAATTCATATGACCCGTCCTCTGACCTACCCAGCACGAACCGGCCGTCATCAGACCAGGAGCCGCCGAAATCAAAATCGAAATCTACCCCGCTAAAATCCCAGCCAAGTTCTGACGTACATAAAGGCGATAAAATGTTCAGATTAAGCATACCTTGGGCGGCAGCGGTTATGGGATCTGTAAGTGTTTCCGACGAGTCTAGGTTGATAGGTCCAGACGCCGGAATAGTGGGAACGGCGGAGGCACCGCTGCCGGCGGCATTAGCGGCGACGAGCACACCAGCAGGGGACTTCCTCCGTCCCGGCGAGGACCCTGAGCCGGCGGAAAGAGGTAGTTGGGACGTTTCATCTGCTCCGGCCATTGCAAGGGAGTATTGAACTCGATAGCGATCGCGGCGAACTACAAGAGCAAAGGGGAGGAACCCGACGGCGAGGGTGTTCGAGCAAAAAGGGCCAAGGAAAGCAAAGAGTAGTGAGCAGAGAGACCGGCGAACCAAGCACAAACGGGGAAGAAGAAAAAGAAGAGAAAATACCTTCGTGGATCCTTTAGAGGCTTTTAAACGTCGGAGGGCACAATTTCCAGGAGCGACGGTTGGGTTACCCTAGAGGCTATATAGGGTAATCATGGCGATGGAAGATGGACGGCGGCGCGTCACTTCGGCTGCTGGGAGGGTGTGTCGTCACACGTGGCAACCACGAGAGGATAAGATCGGCTCGAGGCATGAAGCTCGATCTGGACGGCCGGGGGAAGGGCCATGTAGGGCATTTTCCCTTGATTTAGGAAACGATCCCGCCCTATATTCCAAGCATCAGCCGCCCAAACCCGGAGGCTTTACCCGCCTGCGGGACAATTGTTGGGCCATAGGGGATCGCTGCCTAAAGCAAGGCCCACATAACCAGAGACGGCCCAGAAGGGGAAAAGCCCAAGAGAAGTAAGTCAAGGAATGGGCCGGCCCAAGGGACGAAGGGACCGGGTCATGCCAGTAGGAGGCGGGTGAGTACGACCAGTAAAGAAGGATCCATACCAATCATGCCATCACTGACACTTCATTAAATGCCGCCGCAAGCGTGTGTCATGGCAGCGGGAAAGCGCCCGACTGACAAGACACTTACACCAACCACCTCGGACTATAAATAGCAGCCAACCACCCCATTAAATGGTAACTGATTCTAAATAATCTCTCTCTCTCTAAGCTACTTTCTCTCTCTCTATATTACTAACTTGATCGTCGGAGAGTGTTCGCGGGCCACGCCCCGGACCTTTTGTGCAGTGAACGTAGCACCCACGTATCAAGGAACAACGGTATTCTCCAAGGGTCTTCACTTTCCCGCCTGGCACATTCTAGGCGTAAACAGTAACACATGGTGGGTGGCATGACATTGAGACTTAAACTAATTATGTGTGACCTACTTAGTAGTGGAGATGGTTCTACTTCATATTTATTTGTGGTAGTAGTAGGATGCTTCATGCTATCCTCTGATAAAAAATAACCGCTCAAGGTAGGAAGATCCTTTTTGTGCTTTGGTAGTAGGCCATTATGTGTGACTTTAATTGTTGTAAATATGAGCTACCAAAGTTTGATATCACATGGATTTAAAATTTCTCTTACTCTTGCTGGTTAACTCCATAAAAAATTTTGTTTATGAAATTCTTTTTTCCACTAGGTACAATATAAGGTTAGTTAAAGTAGGTATCACGTTTGGATTAATGCAAGTATTGCCAATTCTTCCTATTTCTTGCTTTAGTTCTACCCATTAGATACATTTGCCAAATCTTCACTCCAGTATGTCAGGTCTCACTGTGGGGGGGTTCTGATGTGTTACAGTTAGAAATCTGATATGTTTTGAAGCAAGACTTACAATATACTCTATGAGAGTTTGCATCATGAAGGGTCTTTCTTTAGATGAGCTTACGCAGTTGATGGTACATTGAAGTTGGTTCATTTTTCATTGTTAGCATCTGAACTATTTTAGATCGATTTCTTGATTCTCATTAGTCGTGCTTCTTCTGCGTTATAGGGATCTTAGACCTCGAGAATTATAATGTTTACTTTATATGTTCAGGAATAGGGTCTTTACACTTCTTTTTCGCTGATTAGATCAATTTCTTTGGTGATACCAGGAATAGCCTTAAGACAGTATCAACCGATCAGTTGCTTTGTTTGAGAATTATTCTACAATGTGCAATATCATTATGTTCTTAAATTGATAAGGTTCAGAAATGAAACTTGATGGTAGATATGCAGTGTTATTTGTGTGTGATGGTTAACGAAACTAGGGATCATTTGTTTTTTGGCTGTTATGTACATGATGTTTTGCTGGTTATTTCTGTGATAGATGGCATTATTCCACTGGTGAAGGATGACAGGAAGGTTTAGAAGAATTAGTGCAGAAGTTGGAGAAGCATAATGTGGGAAGTTTTCTGTAGACCATGGTGGTTAGTTAAGTATAGAGAGAACTATATCGCTGGGTTTTGGGAAGAAGAAGATGACAATGCATGAGTTGACTGGAAAAATAATGGTAGTTCTAGAGGTTAGGATGCTTAGTGATTGTAACTTCACAATAGAGCCAGCCATGATAGTGGTCTTTGGATGAGTTAGATAGTTAGAAGACTGTTAGTGTAAAAGTCTACGGTAGACTGTTGCATTTCATTCCAATGTTCATGGTTGATTTAAATATGTTGGAACTGAAGGCACTTTGGTGCAGAGAAATAGATGGCTTTTCAGACCTTCTATGAAATTGCTTAAGATGTCGGTGAGTTTCAGCTATAATTAAGTTCATTTCCTGTACTATCCAATTCTTTGCCTGGAGGAGTCTCAATGTCAATTTTTTCAGCCAGATTATCTTAGAAACAATAGAGTGGAGTTGGAGAATATTTATTTATGTTAAGCCCAAGTATGCTCTTTCGATAATATGGAGACATGGTAATGATGATGCCTAATGACGAGATGTCGTAATAGTGAATTATAGTTACATGAATTTCTTATGTATGCTTTTCGGTGCTTCTAACACACACATATATATGGTATATATATTGATTTCTCATTTCTAGGTTTTCTTCCATATTAGATAATTACAGTTTTTTTTGGTCTTTATGAGTGGAATTCTTTGCTTATGACTCAACATTCTTTCCATTATGTTTTGCTTTATTATGTATCCTATATTTGTCTTCATCTTTATTGTTTTTACTTTTTAGTATTTTGGCTCACTTAAGCCTAAATTAATAATTCATGTCTCACACTCAGATTAATAACTACGCTAGCTGCCGCCCCCGTCGCGCAGCGTGGGATTCCGTACTAGTACTTATGCTAAAGTGGCAGTGAAATTTCATTCCATTGCTTTAACCTTCCAATATCATACCACCTCTCTCATACTTGTGCCATGACCTTCAACCGAGAATTCAAATAAAGGGAAAGGGAGGTAATACCTTCAGTGGCGTAGCCAGAATTTCATTCAAGCGGGTGCATTAAAAAAGATAACATAAAATAATTTTTGACAATAATTCATTACGAAGTTTCATGTTTCATACTACCAAATTATTTTAAAACTACATAATTATTCAAATTATTAAGTTTGATCTTAATGTTATTTCACCATATCATCACAATTTCGTTTCATTCTATTATACTGGTAGAGTATTCCATTGCATAAAATATTCTACTAACATGTATATTGACAAATAGGTAGTAGAAAACTAAACCTAATTTCATAAGCAAATACATTGACAGGAAACAATTTTCTCTTCCGACTATCCTTGTCGTATTGATTTTCTCTAATAATCCGCACGCATACCATCTTAATAATGGTAGCTTCTACGGTACATCGGGTGAAATCCGGGGTACCGTATACCTTGATTATGAAAACTCTATCTAGAACTCGAATTAACAAGATTTTTGGACCTGATACTATACCATAATCCTTAATGAGTGAACCCTAGGTCCTAGTTATCTAAATCATTAACTATAAACCCTAAGATGGTGCATTCATTTTTTGCCTATATTTGGGCGAATCATAACCGTCGATTATTATTTTTAATTAAATTGATCTTGGGGTATAAGATTTAGAGAATTAAGGCAGAGATTGTGATCTTTAAGGGTTAGAGTATATTATCATGTCCTAAAGTTCAATCAATTGAAGGTCTAAATCGCGTTTTCATACTTAAGTTATGCGGTACCCCGAATTTCATCCTGAGTGTAGAACTCCCCCTTAATAAACTATATTAATGTATATATTATCAGGTTAAATTAATTTATATAATCAATTATGGTTGGATACTACGAATTAACAATAAGATTTTGGGTTCATTGTTCATTATTGATATATTAGTAGTTTAGTACTACTAATTTTCGTGGTTCTCCAAATCAAGGGTGTGTCATTGCACCCCCTAATAAGGGGCTAGCTCCGCCCCTGAATACCTTAGTAGTTATTGATCCCTCGCTACCAGCCTCTCACCATGTATCCCTTCCCTTCTCCAAGAAGTAGAAGAAGATAGTTTACCACAAAAACTTAAGGCAAGTATAGCCCACTCCTCCCTTAACTACTCGCTACTCTCCTTCCTAACATCTCCCCTACCCTAAAGATAAGGTGTACCACGTATTCAACCTTGCTATAGCTTGGAAATGGTTCCAAACACATGTCATGCGGGAAATAAGGGGAGAGGGGACAATACAAGTTTTCTCATTTATTTTGGGTTATTGGGATATGTAGAGAATATGTGACGGTAGAGATGAAGATGGAGGAAAGTAGTGGGGTTGACATATGCATTTAGTTACCTTATTTTGATTTGGCTTTTATCCAATGTTTCCAAGTGGAACGGTGGGTTTAGTAGTAGGAATGGAGGGGGTCAAAGAACTTATATTCTTTCCGGATGGTTTCTACATGATTAAAATTGGTACAATCACTTGATGAAACGTTGATATATAGCTTATTTGATCTCATCTTAATAGTTTTTAATTTTGCTACATCGAATTTAGGTAATGATAATCTAGATCCAAATCCTTGAATCTAAATATACATATAAAGCTTCTTAGACCAAAAACCGTTGTGACATATTACGTAATACACGAGGAAGGGGTGTGACACCTTTGAACCTAGCCTTTTGTTGTTCACGCTCACCTATTAATGATAGCTTTCACAAGACTTGTTACTAAATAAAAATTACCTTATAGCGCTTGTTATTCATCAGACAAGACTCGACTCCCGCTTCACTAATTGGAAGAAAAAGGAGAGCTTCGATCCATTGTGATTTGGTGTGGAGAGATCTAAGTAAAATAGAGAGCTCAAAGGCCTTAGTATGCGGGTAATGGCTTTGGCATGTCGAGTTTTGTCTCAGTCTCTTGGGCATGTATCATGTCATCTTGTGCAGACCGCCATGAGCTTCTAGTGGTAGTTATGATGTGAGAGCATGTTGGTTGGAGATGAATGACGGTAAGAGAGCAATGAGGGCTAGATATTTGGTACGGTGTCTCTAACAAAAGGAGAAAAAATATTGTAAGGCATAAGGATTAAATGGTTGTGGTGGCTTCTCGTGAAAGACACGGCAAGAGAAGATTAATTTATCCTTTTGGTCTTTTTAAGGTGGTTTCACGGTGAGTATGAAGGGAAATTTTGGAGATTATGTTATTAAAGCAAAATTTGGCTAAGTAATTAAGTCGAGTTCAATGTCGACTAGATGAGGGCTTTTGTGGTTTGCTTTCATTGCAGCAAAAATAATGGCTAAGGAAGGAGCCAATTTGTATTAATTTTTTTCAATTAAGTGTTCAATGTGGTCAAGTTGGTGTCAACTAGTTAGTTCATAATTCTTGTCAACTAAGTAGTGGGGGCATTTTGTTTACACATAAAAATTATCTTGTACCACATTGATTATATACAAGGCATCTATTGTCTTTATAAGGCCATATCAATATAACAATTAATGTTATTTAAACCGGCCTCATAATACTAGTTTTTAAGCCCAAACGACTAAGCCTCTAAGAGGGCACTACATTGTCGAAAGAGAGCTAAGTCCGAGACAACCACGTTGGTCACGAGATCTCACTATGGTGGTCGCGAGAGGCGGGTTTTGAGATTCAAAGCTATGACATGTCGTGTGGCGGTAACCACGTGATCACAAGAAGGCTAAGAAATAAACTAAGTATGAGACAACCTCGTTGGTCACGACATCTGGCCACGTTGGTCGCGATATGCAACAACGTTGATCGCGAGAGACGACCACTAGTCGCTAGATCTGACAGTGTTGGTCGCGAGACATGACCATGTAGGTCGCGACTCTGTGGCATGGCCTAGAGGAGGCAAGCACCAAAACTTCAATTCCAACACATGAGAAGAACCTAAGCGGTTGAGGGATCAATTGTCACTCATCTCATGTCTGAAACATGTATGAGGAAGATGGATCGGTTCTTTTTAGCAATTATCAAGAAGACGGTTCTCCAAGGCAGTTACCACCACATACCTATAAATAAGAGAGGAGGTCGATAGATACATTTGTCAAGTTTATCCTTTACCTATTCTTGATCATTTAGCCATAGATGTAACTTCAGGTTTGGAGATCTCACTGAACCTCCATAGGGGCAAGCGTAATTTAATTAGTTTCATTCCCAAAAACCATCAACTAAACCCTTATTCGAACTTTGTTTGAAAAGGTGCGAGCCGTGTCTTAGAAATCGTTGTCCAAAGAAGTCAAAGTGCCTCAATTCAATTTAATGCAAATTTTCTCGTTGAAAACACATAGGGCCTCTCACAACCACTTACTCAGGTTGTTAGTAAGTGGTATAAGATCCATTATCAAACCTCTTCTAACAACTCGAGTTATTGGGATAAAGTGGTTTGTTCGTGAACATGGTATTAGAGCCTTCTTTGATCGAGAGGTCTTGTGTTCGAATTTGAATCCTCATGGCCCCATTTGTTAAGCCATGATATTCGGACTTGTGAAACTTCAAGCACTTATGAGTGGCTTCCGTTTGATGGGACGTGTTAGTAAGTGGTATAAGATCCACTATCGAACCTCTCGCAACGAATTGAGTTATTAGGATCAAGTGGTTTGTTCGTTAACATAGGTTTCTTGCCTCGATTTGATAGGAAACAATGACCCTGAGGATGTCTCCCTTCAGGTGTTGCGCTTTGTTCGAATGATGATCGATCTTGTAGAACTGTCGTGAAACCTTGGGTTGTCTTTGACTTGAGCTCGACTCGAACTCGGCTCATTAATGAGCTATATGCTCTACTCTAGGTTGAATCATCAATCAGCTCGAGCTCCGACATCATATTATTAAGTTCATTCTTTTAAACTCTTCATATTATGTCATATGATAGTACTTAGTATATAAGTAATCGATGATACATAATTTCTTATTTAAATTATAAATGAGAGGCATCAGCTCACATACTCAAAATTTTAAATATCACAGGCGGTGAGATATATAATCCACCTAATCTATCAACTACCATCAAGCCAACTCATAAAGTTAGAAATCGGTTCACTCTTAAGCCGCTAATCGAGGTGGCCCGCTAGCCACACTATCTAGTCAGCTCATTGCTCAAAACGAGCTAATTCACGCGTTGAACTCAACAATCCACTAAATCGAACTGACGGAGAGTTTTTACAAGCTGAAAAAATCTTCGGTGAAACTCGATTTAGCTCAAAATCAACACATGTTAGCAAACAAACCAAACATCGACGGCTTTATCACCGAGCTGAATGTTAAGCATCTCATGAGCAGTTCGGCATGGCCATATCAGAGAAGCTATCTGGAAGGCAGCCCAAAAGGCTAGCCCAGCAGATTGCTCTAACAGTCTCTGTTAATTGTGAAGGTATACCCCTTTAATGCGAAGCGGGCCCAGGCTCTCACTTTTGCTTTGCGAACAGACGGTGCCGGTCGGGTTAAAGCCACCGCGTGGGCGCTAGCAATTGGCTACCGACATCTGAAAAGGACTAAAAACAAAATATATAATTAAAAATAAAAACCCCAAAGGGAGGGAACGGGAACCACGTCGTCAATCCTGTGACCCCTGACACTGACTTTCGCCTCATCTCATCCCATCCACCACCCATTGATTGATTCAACTGCCCCAACCTTTCTTTCTTTCCCACCGCACTGTACTGCTCCTCTCTGCTCTCCTTCTTCCATTCCATCTCTTTGCTTTAATACAAAAACCCATTCCCCACTTCCCAGCTCCTTTTTCTTTAGCTGTCATCGCCGCCGCGCTGCCGTGATCCGTTGCCGGCCGCTCCTGAATTCCCAGTGAGTCTGCTTCTATTTCTCCTTACCCTTCTTCTTTTTTACTGTTCCTCTTTACTTTGACGCCTTGATCGGGTTCCTAGACTTTGGGATTTGAGTCCCAGCTCTGGAACTTGGCTTCTTGTCCACCGATCGCTCATCGGATTCATATAGCTGCTGCTGCTGCAGCGTCCTCTTCCCTAGATCTTTCAGTTCTTCTTCTTTGTGCTGTGAATTTGATGAAATTGATTGATTAAGCTTTAGTCCTTCACGGAATTCGGGCTGTGAGTTCACCAAGTTTTCGGGATCTAAAATTCTGGAGTTTCTCATCACGTTTCCAGTGCCGTGGCTGTGGTCGGAACTCGGGAACAGCGAATAGTTCGTTACTGTTCCTTTATATTCCTATATTAGTTTATTCTTTTGAGAATCTCCTTTTATGTTCTTTTGGGGTTTAGATTATGACGGGAAACCGTCTGACCCGGAGGAAACTAAACCCGACCCGACACTGTTCCACGTGCTTCGTGCTAAAAAAAATCCTTTCTTTCACTTCTTCTTCCCCTTCCCCTTCCTATCTGTCATCTGCTTCCGGACTCCGTTCTCCCTGTGATCTCTCACTGTACGGAGTCCTCCCTCTCCATCCTTCCTTGGGACTTAGGTTGGTGTTCCTTTCCGGTTTACGTATCTTGATTTGCTGTATTTGGTTGCCTTTGGACGTTGGCAGGTTAAGAACATGGCGCAAATCCTGTTGCATGGCACTTTACATGTTACCGTCTACGAGGTTGATAAGCTTCCTGGCGGTGGTGGAGGTGGGCACAACTTCTTAAAGAAGGTATTTTCTGTTCCCTTTGCAGTCTTGATGTCCTGATATCTGAGTCGTCTAGTGACTAGTATATGGGGCAGTATTGTTTTTCGTCGTTTCAACTTCAACTTTGATTAGGGTCCTTTATACCGGTGGTGATGGGATTTGCTTATTTGGAATGTGCGTAACTGGGTATTGCAGATGATGAGACAGCTTTTCATTCCCCTTCCTCTGTCCTTAAGAGAATTTTGTAGTTTAATGATTAACCTATCAATTATCGCTCCCTCAGTTTGTCAAGATTTGGTTGTCCATTGTCCACTTCGATTACAGTCGCAATGAGTCTGCATGATTATGTATGTAATTCTTCTCTGTTTCACATTACTTGTCTTGATTTCCTATGGAGTGGTTTCATTCGAATTTGCCCTACTGATTGTCTGAGATTGATTTAGAACGACTTTTGTAGTTAGTGCTTTTCCTTTCACATGGTGGCTGAGTTGAAATACTGCTTTTACAGCTTGTCGATAACATCGGGGAGAAAGTTGGGATTGGGAACGGAATAACTAAAATGTATGCAACCATTGATCTGGAGAGGGCTAGGGTGGGAAGAACCAGACTTCTAGAAAATGAGCCGAGCAATCCAAGGTGGTATGAATCTTTCCATATCTACTGTGGCCATATGGCTTCCAATGTTGTCTTCTCTGTCAAGGACGACAACCCTATTGGCGCAACATTGATTGGAAGGGCATATGTACCTGTTACGGAGATCCTTGATGGTGAAGAGATAGATCGTTGGGTTGAGATATTGGATGAGGACAAAAACCCAATTGAGGCGGGTTCTAAGATCCATGTGAAGCTACAATACTTTGATGTGGCAAAAGACTACAATTGGGCTCGAGGCATCAAAAGCGCCAAGTTCCCTGGTGTACCTTACACATTCTTCTCTCAGAGACAAGGTTGCAAAGTGTCTCTCTACCAAGATGCTCACGTCCCCGATAATTTTATTCCCAAAATCCCACTTGCAGGAGGAAATTACTATGAGCCTCATAGGTGCTGGGAAGATATTTTTGATGCTATAACAAATGCAAAGCACTTGATCTACATTACTGGCTGGTCTGTCTATACTGGGATCAGCTTGGTAAGGGATTCCAGGAGGCCGAAGCCAGGGGGTGACATAATGCTCGGTGAACTGCTGAAGAAGAAGGCAAATGAAGGCGTTCGGGTTCTTATGCTTGTTTGGGATGATAGAACATCTGTTGGCCTGCTTAAAAAGGATGGTCTGATGGCCACTCATGATGAAGAAACCGCACAGTACTTCGAAAACACTGATGTGAATTGCGTTTTGTGTCCCCGAAACCCCGATGATGGTGGAAGCTTTGTTCAAGATCTTCAAATTTCCACAATGTTTACTCATCACCAGAAGATTGTTGTTGTGGACCATGATATGCCAAATGGTAGCTCAGAAAGGAGAAGAATCGTTAGTTTTGTTGGTGGAATTGATCTTTGTGATGGCAGATATGATAGTCCCTTCCACTCTTTGTTCAGGACATTGGATACAGCTCATCACGATGACTTCCATCAACCCAACTTTGAAGGTGCTGCAATAACAAAAGGTGGGCCCAGAGAACCTTGGCATGACATCCACTCTCGCCTAGAAGGGCCTATTGCTTGGGACGTACTGTACAACTTTGAGCAGAGATGGAGAAAGCAAGGTGGTAAAGATGTGCTTGTTCAGCTGAGGGACATGGAAGATGTAATTATTCCTCCGTCTCCAGTCACTTATCCTGATGATCGCGAGACATGGAATGTGCAGCTGTTTAGGTCCATTGATGGTGGAGCTTGTTTTGGCTTCCCAGAGACTCCTGAAGATGCTGCTAGGGCTGGGCTTATTAGTGGGAAGGATAATATCATTGACCGGAGTATTCAAGATGCATATATCAACGCCATTCGAAGGGCAAAGAATTTTATCTATATTGAGAACCAGTACTTCCTTGGCAGTTCTTTCGGTTGGGCAGCTGATGATGTCAAGGTTGAGGACCTTAATTGCCTACATCTGATTCCGAAGGAGTTGTCACTGAAGATAGTCAGCAAGATTGAGGCAGGGGAGAGATTTACTGTGTACGTGGTTGTTCCAATGTGGCCAGAGGGCATTCCAGAGAGTGCTTCAGTTCAAGCCATTTTGGATTGGCAGAGGAGGACGATGGACATGATGTATCATGATATTGTTCAGGCCCTGAAAGCTCAGGGTAGAGTGGAGGATCCTCGGAACTACTTGACATTCTTCTGCATTGGGAACCGTGAAATGAAGAAAAGTGGAGAGTATGAGCCTTCGGAGAAGCCAGAGCCTGATACAGATTACATTAGAGCTCAGGAAGCCAGGCGATTTATGATTTATGTTCACTCAAAGATGATGATTGGTAAGTCTTATGAATTTGATGCCTTAACACTTGCAAATTTCTATAAATTCTTAGCTTTTGATATGTGCTTTGCATGGGTCGTGATGACTTATCTGTCATCAGTTTTCCTAAAACCTAAAAGTGTCACTTTCCCCTGTGCTAATGGTTTTTACATTCTTCCCCTGTGCTTTTTGCAGTTGATGATGAGTACATAATAGTTGGGTCAGCCAACATCAACCAGCGCTCAATGGACGGTGCGAGGGACTCTGAGATTGCAATGGGTGGATACCAGCCGTATCACTTGGCTGTCAGAGAGCCAGCACGAGGCCAGGTCCACGGGTTCCGTATGTCACTGTGGTACGAGCACCTCGGCATGCTTGACGACTGCTTCCTGTTCCCAGATAGCGAGGAATGCATCAAGAAGGTAAACCAAGCTGCCGACAAGTATTGGGATCTGTACTCGAGCGAGTCGCTCGAGCATGATCTCCCTGGCCATCTGCTCCGCTACCCGATTGCCATTGACAATGAAGGCAACGTGACGGAGTACCCTGGTGCTGAGTTCTTCCCGGACACTAAGGCTCGGGTTCTCGGTACTAAATCTGATTACCTCCCACCTATCCTCACTACATAAAAAGGAGACCGGGCTACTTGGTTCGCCTGCAATATGTGAACTTTTATGATGGTGCTCTTGCCTTGTTTATGATAAACTTACTAGTTTTCCTAGCCGAATTGCTAAATAAAGTTTGGTGGTCTGTATTGTCGACAGTCGTGAACGTTGTGGTGTGAGAAGTGTATTTGAGTGTTGGGAGATGACTATATATTTATTCAGTTTTCAGGCGACCATGTGTCTAGATCAGGCGGACATGTTTGTAGATTGCTTGTTTAATTATATGTTGATGATTATGTTTCTTCATTCCCTTTAAATAGCTGGAACTGGTAAGCTTCCAAGTACGGTTTCTCGGGAATGGATCAGGTCAGTAACCTTATGGTGAGTAACCATGAGTAACACGTCCACATCAGCATGACATCAGCATCCTCTCTCTCATGGAAAGCCTTTAATTTTTCCCTCTTTAATCTTTGGCGGACGATTTCTCGCTCATTTTAAGTCGAAATTTAATTTTTTTTGCACAGTTAGATCAGATTAATCGTGCTCTTCAAAATGATATCCACTTTAATATATTTTTCGAACAAAAAAAATTGAGCCATTTTTTACCAGCCTATACCATATGGTATTGACTGGTATTGAAATAAAAGCATACCTATGTTTTGAAAAACGTACCATGGTGGTATGAACAAACCAATACTGTATGATTGTTGAATACATGATAGTAGAAGTATATTAATTGTAATTTACGACTTTTAACATTGTACCACACAATACCACCCCGTACCAGGGTGGTATTGTATGGTATTGTGTGGTATTTTTTGGTCAGTAATTTGTTCACCCAGAAATTTGTAGATCCAATAGATCATGATGAACTCGTCCCTTCTGTGCAAACGTTTTCAAAAACGAATTAAAATCGAAGAAGATACCATACAATACCACCCCGTACCAGGGTGGTATTGTATGGTATTGTGTGGTATTTTTTGGTCCTGTAATTTGTTCACCCAGAAATTTGTAGATCCAGTAGATCATGATGAACTCATCCTTGCTGTGCAAACGTTTTCAAAAACGAATTAGAAACGAAGAAGATACCATATGGTATGCAGTTGGTACCGAGAGGCCAGAATTTTTTTTCCTAAAAAAATATTGAAAATTGATCTCATTTTGTAGAGCACGCTGAACTCGTTCCATCTGTGCAAAAAAAATTAAAATCCGAGTTAAAACGAAAAAGATATGAGTCAATTAAGAAGGCTAGTGAAAATAAAAATAGCCTTTAATTCTCCATCCTTAGATCTGGATTTTCTAAATGAAGGGTCCAGATTTGGTTATTGATGGGTGCATAACCATGGGTTATGCACCCTATCTTGAACCCGGTTTCTCTTGTCATAGATGGGGTTAACTGCACGGCTTACCATTTAAGCGTATCGTATCATATATTGCACACTAACCACTTGATTTTTTTTTTTGTTACGAATAAATCTTATAAGTCGAATGCTTGCAACTAAAACATTTAAATTGAATCATAGTTGCACCCATGGTCCATTAAACCGTACCGGCGGTTCAACCACGAAATACCAATATCAGAGGCTAAACCGATAGGCGGTATTTAACGATCTAACGGTTGAAATACGATTAAACCACGGTTTTATCATAAAATATCATATTGCTGACTTTTCCGGTACGATATCCGGTACGGTTACATGGACCATGGTTGCACCATCACAATTTCCTTTCACTGGCTTAACGATAGGTACCAAACATAAATTCTTGTACTATTATTTCGCAAAAATTAAAACATATACGATTATTTTGCACTAATGGCAAACTTACATAACCATTTTAGGATAATTATGCTTGGAAACAAAGAGTTCAGTTTTTGATCCTTGAAACGGACTCTCAGCTGGCTGTGGAATTGATTAAGAAAAGAGACGACCCGGTTCACCCTCACTCTACTCTCCTTGTGGCTATTCGCAGGATGATGGCAAGGAATTGGATGGTTCGGTTAACTCATACATATCGCGAAGGGAATAGAGTCGCGAACTGGCTCTCGAAGCACAGTCTCGTCTATCCTTTCGGTATGTATGAATTAATCGATCCTCCAACCGGTTTAGAACAGATTCTTTGGGAAGATATGATAGGGATTAGTTTCCCGCGGATGATACCTTCAGGGTAGCTTTTCGGTTTGTCTTAGTTTTCTTTTGGATCCCTTTCAGGGGCCTGCGTCTGAGCAGTGTCACTTGTGGCTGATGTAAGGGATCTATTTATGTGTTACCCTTCTGGCTTGTAGCCTCCCTTCTATAAAAAAAAAAATCTCTGTCTTCCATCGCCTCACCACTGACCTTGTCTCTTCCTTACCTCCTGCAATTTTCATGTAGATGGCTTCTTCATCGGAGAATATTTCTGTTTGACCCGGATTAGTACCGGGGGATTAGTGTGGAACCTTGATCCGGACTCCCTCGTCTGATCTCCTCGGGAGTGGAAGAAACCTGTGGAGATTCGGGGCGGTCCCCGTGATCTACACTCTGACGGTCAAGTTAGAATAGGATATATGATAGAGTGTAGAGAATGTAGAGAGAGATAGGGTTTAGAGAGAGAACCATAAGTGGTAAAGTGAGGGAAAGGAGAGAAGTCCTTTTGCTTGGAGGGTCTGGCCTCCTTATATAGGAGTCGGAGGCATCCTGTGGACGCCTCCCGTTGTCATGGACGCCCCCGGTAGACTGGTCGCCTCCCGTCGATGGACGCCTCCCGGTGGTGGACACCCCAGGGTAGGCTGGACGCCTCCCGGTGATGGACGCACCCCGGATGGACTAGACGCCTCCCGGTGGACTGGACCCTAGAATGAGCTTGGGCCCAAGGTGAGACTCTTTGTGGTGGGCTTGGGCCGTATTAGGCGGGTTAATACTAGACCCAACATTTGCCCCTTTGCTTCTTGTATTCTGTAAGAATGGAAGGAGTAAAATAATGTGTTAAGGTGTATTAACTTGCCTTACTTGCGAGTACGCACGATGCGGTTTTGCCCCTTGTGCGACCATTGCTTGGTGATGGATGCCCCTGGTGATGGACGCCTCTCGGTAATGGACGCCTCCGGGTGATAGGATGTCTCCCGGTGATGGGCGCCCACGAGTGGACTGGACCCTTGCGGGTCCAAACGATGCGGTTTGCCCCTTGTGCGACCATCGTCTTTGCCCCTTAGAGCTCTCAAGTCGTTTGAGATTTCCCCTTAGAGCCCATTGCGGAGCGTGCTAATATGTAGGCCGTAACTGTGAACTGTATGCGTTAAGCTGTTGGACCGCGAGATGGGCATGAGCTTGTGTGCATGTTAAGCGTGAGTTGTTGGCTGAATATTAGGCGTTGGCTATGTGCTAGGGAGGGCGGCCCCCACGACTTGAGAGTTTTAACCAAGGCGACGTTTGTGTTTTGAAGATGCCACACCTGCTGGGAGGCGGGATCGTGTTAGCTATACCGATGGCGCGCCTACTGGGAGGCGGTTTCGGGCTTCTACATAGAGGGGAAGCATTGCTCAGGAAGCGGGATGCGGTTTTACATCTGCGAAAGATGTGAGTGACTAGTGCCCCATATTTTTAGAGCACAAACACAAGCATAGCATGTGTGAAATATGTCATAGCATGATGGAAATGATTCTTTTCATGACATGCCAATTGAGATATATTTTGCTAAGCATGATTGTAATAAGCATCTTCATATCATATGATATAAGATATATATTGAAAGGGAGAACTTAGCTATAGGAGACGA
The DNA here is from genome assembly GCA_946122785.1 of Linum tenue. Taxonomy (NCBI): domain Eukaryota; kingdom Viridiplantae; phylum Streptophyta; class Magnoliopsida; order Malpighiales; family Linaceae; genus Linum; species Linum tenue. Next base: position 18,718,668 of record CAMGYJ010000010.1, on the reverse strand, counting down.
TGCAGAGAGCCGTTGAAGTACTGGAAGTCGCATAATGATTCAAAAAATGTTCTGTAGTGCAGTGGTATGCGCTTCCTTTAGTACGAGGAGGATACTGGTTCGATCCTCCGTGGACGCCTTTCCAACATTATTTTTTAATTGAGCTCCTTCACTCGTGGGCTTGCTGGACACTGATGTCATCAGGCGCGGAAGGCTGGCCGCGACTAATGGGCCGCGCTGGAGGCGGTTGTAGTCTTTGTTGCGGAGCGGCAGGGCTTTATCCACGGATGTGGGTTGGGATGCGTGTGCGGGCTTGCGACGTGAAGCGGGTTGACTTCACGGTCCTGCTTATGTGAAACCGCTTGTGGGGCTTGTCACGGACATAGACTTCCGAAGTCCGTGCGGGCTATGAGTTGAAGGCGTATGTTGTGGGGCTTCGCAGGTGGGCCTCTTGCGGGCTATGAGTTGAAGGCGTATGTTGGAGGTGGGTTTAATTGAGGCTCGATGCTGGGTTGCGGTCTTCGGACGCGGAGGCCCCGTTGATGTGCTCAAAATACAAAGCGGCCCAGACACGTTGTGAGTTGGAGGCGGGCCCAACGTGAGTTGTGCGGTTGCACGGTTGGCGGGCCGAATGTAGGTTGGCATCGGGCTTTGATGGGGAGGCGATCAAGTCTTCTGTGCTGGCGGCGAGTGGGCTAGGAATCGCACTGGGCCTGTTAAAGCAGCCTAGTGTGCTTTAAAGCTTGCTTGGGGGTGGAAATTAGGGTAACGCAGGCAGTCACCCTTCCACTTTTGTCGATTGTCTTTTTGGGCATTGTTGGTCAGACTTTTCAGACTGACAGAGAGAGAAACTCCACCAATACTTTTTTATCTTTCTCGATTCTCGAGGCCACTACTGCAGCAGGGCAGTTTGTTCTTTTGAGGAAATTGGAGAAAAGATGAGGTTGACTCCGATGGGACTTTTACTTTTCCCCGCCGGAGCTCTGATGCGGTTGGCAACTCCGGTGGCCAGAATCTGGAAATTCCCAATGATTTCTTTCAACGAGGAACTTCAATGTGTCTTCTTCGTATTGCTTCCAATATATTTAGGGGCGCGACAAATGGCCCGTGCGACAAAACGAGAGAGAGGGAAACGACGGGGTGTGTTTCGGAGTATGAGCGGCTACCGTCAGCGGTGGGAGGTGAGAAGTCGGAGATGACGGCTCCGCTGCCGACTTCTTTTTCTGTTCCTTTCTTCAACTCGAGATGGTGGTTGCATTCGGTGGCGGAAGAGGCGATGTCTTCCCTTCTTCGAAAATCAGACGAAAAGAATCTCAAAATCTCGGCCCCACGGTGGGCGCTAAAATGTTTGACCCGGATTAGTACCGGGGGATTAGTGTGGAACCTTGATCCGGACTCCCTCGTCTGATCTCCTCGGGAGTGGAAGAAACCTGTGGAGAGTCGGGGGCGGCCCCCGTGATCTACACTCCGACGGTCAAGTTAGAATAGGATATATGATAGAGTGTAGAGAATGTAGAGAGAGATAGGGTTTAGAGAGAGAACCATAAGTGGTAAAGTGAGGGAAAGGAGAGAAGTCCTTTTGCTTGGAGGGTCTGGCCTCCTTATATAGGAGTCGGAGGCATCCTGTGGACGCCTCCCGTTGTCATGGATGCCCCCGGTAGACTGGTCGCCTCCTGTTCATGGACGCCTTCCGGTGAATGGACGCCTCCCGGTGGTGGACACCCCCGGGTAGGCTGGACGCCCCCCGGATGGACTGGACGCCTCCCGGTGGACTGGACCCTAGAATGGGCTTGGGCCCAAGGTGAGACGCTTTGTGGTGGGCTTGGGCCCGTATTAGGCGGGTTAATACTAGACCCAACAATTTCCCTCTTCGAATCTTGGAACATCAGTCCCACTTATCTGAACTCATGGACAACCGAAGTCTATCTCTAAGGCCATCAACAACTATGAAATAGCCTAACTATTTCATTTGTGGCCCCTACCGCCACCTATACACTTTTTACAATTTCAGCTCTTCACTTCCATTTTTTCTACATCCATGAAATCTACTTTCAATTTCATATGGTGGGCCCTATTCACATTTATAATACAACAAATAATTTGTATACTCTCTAACCAATTGAAGTAGGCCCACTTTGCCTCTTCCATATTGAATTTCATATAGACCATCAACAACCATGAAATAGCTCATCTATTTCATTTGTGCCCCCTACTGCCACCTCTACACTTCTTACAATTTCATTTTTTAACACCCATTTCATCTACATCCATGAAATCTATCTTCAATTTCATATGGTGGGCCACATTCACATAAACAATATAACTAAATAATTTATACACTCTAGCCAATTGAAATGGGTCCACTTGCTACCCCACTCACAATTTCATTTGCTCTTCCATCTAATGAAATATTTCATTATTGAAATGGGTTACTACAACCATGAAATGGCAAATGACATTGTCATGTCACTTTGAAATGAAGAAGAGACAGTCGATGCAGTTGTTCTATGAAATATTTCAAAAATGAAATAACAAGCTAAAACCATGAAATTGATAATGGAATTGCCATGTCACAATGAAATGGGCAAAAGACACCCATTGTGGATGCTCTTAGAAACCCGGTGGCTTCGATTTCTGTCCAAATAACAAGGAATACTTGCACTATTTTCCTATGAGTGAGTTGCAATAAGGAAAATTAGGCAATGTAGGTTTTTTTAATGGGGAATCTATTAGACTTTCATTAATAATAAATTGCGGCTACATTGTTCAGCAAAAGCTAAGAGCATCCACAATGTAATTACAAAAGCAATTACATTTTTTCTTTTTATTGCCAATTTAATTTTTTTCAATCCACCTTAAATCACTTTCATTCACAATCATCAATGCAATTAACTTGCAATTGCAGATATAATTAAATATTATGTTTAAATTATAAAAAATAAATCAAAATAAAAAATCTCCATTTTTAGACATTTTTTTACTTGCATATGCAATTTCATTTGTTGCAAGCTTGCAAATATGCAATTAGTAGCTACATCAATGCAATTGATTTTGCAATTGCAAACACCCATGCCATGTCATCTTGCAATTGAGATTGCAATACCAATGTGGATGCTCTAATAAAAAAATCAGGAAGCTTATCAAATTACCCAATAAATCGACCCTTTGTCATCCAGAATAGTACTAATTTATTCATATTGATATTGTTCATTAGTCAGTCAGCGGCCACCATTACAAATTTCTAAAATGTTACAACTACATGACAAGCCAGAAACCATGCATAAAAACGAGGCATACCTTAAATAGAATCCCAATTTTTAGTACTTTTGCTATTTGGATTTGTGGTTTGGTTATGGTTTATGACTTTGGATGCTTCCCCCCGGGGGGAGGGGGGTTATTTTGTTTTTTGTTAGAGGCTTTTGGTTTCGGTAGTTAGAGGAAATTTATCAGACTATATAATATTCATTAATGAGAATTTTCTCATTAAGCGATTACAAAATAATATTTTCCTAAACCTAGTCTCTCTCCCTCTCTTTTCCTTTTTTTCTACCGAAATTTCCCTCTTCCCCTTCCCCCCTTTGGATCGTCAGCCATCCCTCATCTCTGGAGCCGACTTCTTCTTATTTTTCTTTCCTTCTACCTCTAATCTCAATCCCTAATCTCTTCTAAATCCCCAATTCTCTATTATCTCTGATTCACAAATCCTAGGCAAAGACACCTAAATCCGGGTTTCTATAGGTGGTATCAGAGCCTGCTTGGCATATGGTTTGACATAAGAATCAAAATGAATGCATCACTTAAGAAGAAGCTGCAAGAGATTGTAGAAGTTGAGGGCATCCCCGCTGGTGAGTGTCTCTAGGACCTGCTCATATCTGTGGGGGATCATCACATTAGCCTGCAGACTCGCATGGGATAGCAATACGACTCTCTAGGAAACTGCCAGAAGAACTAGTGAAGATTTGAGGATGTTGGTAGAGATGATGACACTAGCATTTGCATCAAAGGATATGTTGGAGGTGCCAAAGGTGAATGAGGAACTGTAGGTGGGCAAGACCTGCCTCTCGACCGGACCTGAAGCTATGGATGCCGACAACGACTGTGTCAAAGTTGAACGCGAAGGCAATAGAGCAGGGTGGATGACACGACGACGGGGGCGGGGGCTAGGGTTCGACTGGTCCAAAGCTGCTCTGAGCCTACCACCCACACCCACGACCCAGGAGATTGCGGCGCTACATGGGAAGACAAAGATATCAGCCTATGACTTTGGTGGGCCTAAGGGCCCCAAGAAAGAACTAGGCCACATGCGTTCACATAGGCCGAGCTCTTTGCTTTTGGGTTAGGCCATAGAAGAGGATGAGTTGAGCTTCAAGGACAAGGTGGGAAATTGAACGGGGCCTGACACACAGATCGGGCCTACCACCCAAATAGGCTGGGTAGCGGGAGGGCCAGGTCGGACCAAGTGGGTGAAACTGAACCAGTTAGTCAGTTACTAGTCGAACCGACCATATCCAACCCTACCACCAGCGGAAAACATGGAGGGTGCGCCGTCTAGGCATCTGGAGTGACATGGGAGGTGCTTCTGATATTGTCTACCCACCCCCTCTGATGATGCCTCGGCCTGAGAATCTTTGTACCAGTTGACATTGGGAGATTGGATTGGGTTCTGGAGGCAAAAGAGAGCCTTAAGAGGTGACCCATTTGATGAGTAGGATGAATGAGCCTTTGACAGTAACCCTAGAAGAGGACAGGGGTGAAATTTCATAGATAAAGATCATTAGGACAACAATAGGATCAGCAGGTATGTCGGTTATAACTCTATGTGTGAAGGTGGTGTTGAACTGGTTTTTAGAGCCAAGCCTATGACCATTGAGTTTTCCAAATTCAATGTCCAACAGGATGTCGTATTGTGGATATATGCTATAGAAAGGTAATTCAAGAATTATCACACCAAGGAGGAGAGGAAGGCGCATCTGGTTTCTTTCTACTTTGAGGGTGATGCACTGCAGTGGTTGAAGTAAATGGAGAGGTTCTGCATGCAGAAGCAGAGATGTTGATTACCTTACTCTAATTCAAGGAGGAGCTAAGGTATCAATTTGAGAGATATTAGGGTGGACGTGGACCACAGAATAGTTGGACAAGCTAAGGTAGACCAGAACAATTGTTGAGTACCGATCAGAGTTCCTGAAGTTGGAAAATATGTGGAAGGGAATACCAGAGGAGACTCTGGTGGGTCTGTGTCTTGCAGGTTTGTGTCCGGAGCTAGCAATGCCACTAATGGCGTGACTAGGGCCACGACTCTCACCTAGAGGGTTCGTCATAATGACATCAACACAGATGGAGCAGAAGTGCAGAGATGGTCGTTGTTTCAACTGTGATGAGAGGTACATAGTCGACTAGGAATGACAATGGGGCAGGTCTGGGGCGGGTTTCTTGGTATCCAGGCCCGCCCCGTGGCAGGTCGGGTAATTTATCACGGGTCGTAGATCTGGGCAGGTCGACCCAATGAGTATGCAATTCATATGAAAAACATTAGAAATATTCATTATTTTTATTAGAAGACCAAGAAAACAAACAATATTATGATAAATGTAGTTAAATTATTAGAGAACTTGAGGTTTTCAGTAATTTACAACTTTATTATAGCTAAATTATAATGTAATAAAAGAAAAATTCTAAGTAATTTGACTAAGATTACATGTAATTTAAGCAAGAACGGGTTCAGAATGGGGCGGGTCAGGGCAGGTCGGGTCGATGACAGTACCCATACCCGCTCCGCCCCAAAATAGATCAAACAAGTCGGGTAAAATGGGTAAGGTTGAAATTGCCATCCCTAAGTAGGGGTGGTAATCGGTCGGTATCGGTTAAACCGGTTACTGTTTGACCGATTACCCGTATACCGGAATTTCCAATACTGCTGCCGTTTGCCAATACCGAGTATATTTTGGTAAACCGGTTACTGATTGGGACAGTATCGGTTTTTGTGTCGGTTTCCCGATTTACCGCAAAAACCTCTTCGACTTCCAATCCTCTAACAATCACGACATCATCCTCACCTCAACCTCTAGGCCTGCAACCATGATGGCGGAGATGATAATCTCCCTACTCTTACATATGTGTATCCAAATCAAGATTTGTTGCAATATTTGCATGGTGGATTTGGGGGTGGGGGGGGGGATTTTTTGGGCTGAAGTCGATGGCGGAGTTCTGGAAGAGTTGAAGATGAAGGAGATAGATTTGGGCATTTGGCATTCCATCGTCGCCGTCTGCAGAGAGAAAAATTGGGGAGGTAAATCGCAGTCAATCGGGGAGATAGATCTGACATCGGAGTCACTGCCATCATTGTTGACATTCGTCTCTAGCTCCGTCGTCAATCCGTGCTCCCGCCATTGTTGCATGTCATCACCGTGTTCCTAATTGCTGTCTGAGCGAGGCAAATCAGGCAATGAGAGCAGAGAGCTAGAGTCACCGGATCTGCATTTGCGTTCGAGAGGGAGAGAGAAGCGTTGGATGGGCTTCTTGTTCTCCACAACGGTAGAGGTAATGGCGGCAGATGATAGAGTATCTGGGACGGGTGTCGGCACGGAGGCGGTTGGTGTAGGCAGGCAAGCAAGGGAAGGAGATGCTTCCATGGCGAGATCACCTCTCGTGGCATTGCTTCCAATTGAGAGAGAAGAGAAAGAGCGGGAAAGGAGAGGAAGAGAATAGATTAGAGAGAAGGTCTGAAGGCGGTGAGTGAGGCAGGCAAGCAGGGGAAGCGAGTTAATTTGGTTTGGCTCGGTATTCTCGGTATACCGGGAAATTGACGGTTAGAAACCGGATATATCTCGGTATATCGATAGCTGAAATTTTGCTACCGTGTACCGGTACCGACGGTTAACGGTTTAACCGGATACCAGCGGTTACTGCTCCAGTATCTGATTAAATCGTTAACCGGAAAACCGGTTACCACCCCTATCCCTAAGTCGAGCACCAGTGTGCAAATGACCATCTGATACTGCCGGCGGGAAATCTGGAGGACTAGGTGGAGGAACTTGCAGCAGAGGAAGGGAAGGAAAATAAGGTGGGAGGGAGATCTACTAGAGGGCAAGGTTGGTCTCGAGGAGGGTGAATTGATAGAATACTCGTTTTGAGTACTTTTGCTATTTGGACCTGTTGGTTGGTTTGAGGAAGGTGGATTGATAGAAACCAAGTTTTTAGTACTTTTGCCATTTGGATCTATTTTTATATAATATGTAATTAGTGAGATTTTTCTCATCAAGCAATTACAAAACAATAATGCTTTAATTTTAGTCTCTCTCTCTCTCTTTATTTTCTCTACCCTACCGAAATTCCCCTCTTTCCCTTCCCATTTGAGTCGTCGACCATCCCTCCTCCCTTCTTCTTCTTCTTCTTCTTCTTTACTTCATCGAATTCCTTCCTACGATCTCTAATCTTAATCTCAGTCTCCAATCTCTTGTAAAAGGTCAATTTTTATTATCCCTAATTCTCAAACCCTCGACAGAGTCGTCTACATCATGATTTCTATCAGCCCTCCTTAACATAGTTGGTGGTGTTCTATGTTCTCACCAACTATATAGAAACTGATCGCATTACCAACACACTACATTCAAATTATGGAGACTTAAAATATTTATCAATTCTCGCTCGCAAACCTTGGAGAGAGAGGGAGGGAGGGGGATATGGTACAAACTTTGGGCTTGCTGTTTTATGGAATGTGTACAAAGATGAAGATGAATGGGCTTGCATTAGGAGTGAGTCTTTTAAGAGGTTTTTGTTTATCCATAAAAAATCAGCTTGTATCATATCGATTAATTACTAGAGAGGTAATGGATTTATGAAGCCAGCTTAATATAATAATTTAAAAGAGCTAGCTGGGCCTTATTGAGTTGGGTTTTTGGGCATAAGTGACCGAATTCCCTCTCCCTGGACTAGCTGCGCCTCCATAATCGGTGCCGCCTGCCTGCCTCTCCATTCTAACAATCCCGGTGGTATGAAATTTGGCTCCCAAAAATTAAGTCTGGAAACAAGGCGGCAAAACGGGGTGCCAAACGACAGGGTACCAAGCCAACAAAATAGGCTTGGTAGACTGAGGTCAAAATAGGCTTTGTAGGCAAGCAACATGGTACCAAGCCGACGAGGGATGCTTGGTACCCAACATATGAAAATTGGCTTAGTATGGAGACAACATGGTACAAAGCCGGCAAGGCAGGCTTGGTGGCGAGACATGAAAATTGGCCAAGTATGGAGTCAAGAGGGTACCAAGACAGGCAAGACAACCTTGGTACCAAGACACCAAAGGGGTAACAAGCTGACAAGGTAGGCTTGGCATGGTTGGTATCAATGGACGAAATTTAGCTAAGTATGGAATCCCATGGGTAGGGGGGCCATAGCAGCAGGGTGCCATACCATCCATAGCAATAGGGGGCCAAACAACAGGGTACCTAGCCGACGAAAGAGGCTTGGTAGGCTACAGGGTACTAAGCCGACAAGGAATGTCTGGTACCCAAACATGAAAATTGGTTAAGTATGGAGCTAACAGGGGACCAAGACGGCAAGACATGCTTGATATCAAGTAATCAAACCTCCCACAAGCGAAGTATAGAGATCAAATTGGCAGGGTACCAACCCTATGAGGTGACAAGGTGGTCAGATGAGATGGCAACCTGATTGGGCACCAAGCAGCCATGGACCATCCTCATAGCCTCAAGATTAAGTATGAAATCTTAGGACTTGATGTGGACTTGGTATAGAGCCCCTTAAGGGGCCATATGGAGACTAAGTCCCAAGACGGGCTTGGTAGAACCCCTAACGGGGTACCAAATCGGTAGAGCGGCAAGGTGCCAACTTGATTAGATTCAAAAAAGTTAAGTATGGAGACCAATCCAGTAAGGCTGGCTTGGTAGCAGGGTCCGACATGATTGGCTTGGTATCATGAATATCAAGTCGTAGAGGTAAAGACTTCGTCATGGAGTCACAGAACACCAACCTCATCCAGTCAAGACAAGACAACAAGACTCAACACCAACCCTACCCCTACCTGACTTTGAGGCCATCAAGTACCGACCAGTCCCAAGACAATGGGGGTGAAGACCAAGACAACAATTACCAATTGGCCACCAAGGTAACGACAAGGGGTCCCTAAGGTGGTTGGAGCATTCGACTCGTTGGCGGTTATCGAGATGAGGTAAGGAGTCCCGAGGTGGTTGGAGCGACAAGTCAGCTAGAAGTTACCAAGGTGGTTAAGTAGGTAGTTACACCCCATGAAATGAATACGAGAAAGGAGTTCCACAACCAAACATTTGACACACAATGTCAAACTTTTATATTTTCTCTACAAATTAGCCATAGCCTTAGCTTTCGGAGCTCTCACTGAACCTCCATAGGAGTAGGTGTAATTAACGTAGCTTGTTTCCAAAAAAACATAAAAAAACATCAAACATCCTCGTTCGAACATTGTTCGAAAAGGTGTGAACCGTGTAATTTGTCGTTGTTCATTAAGTCAAAAATATATTTATTGAGTTCAAATACTAGACTTTCCTCGCCGGGAAACAGTTACATACTTGAGCCTCTTATACTCTCTAAGTAAGCTCGAATAATCGTTCACAAAAATCCACCAGATCGACATTTAGGTCCACAAACATCAAACCGGGCCTACACCTAGTGGACCATTCAGATTAGTCACAGATTTCATCCAATCTAATTATCTAAGCTTTTGCCATTGGAGTTAGTGAGTGGTTAAAGCTAAGCAAAGTAGCAAACCCTTCATTCATGACTCTTCATCCTTCTTGCCAGGGAAATCACAACCGGTTAAATTAATATCCTACACCTCCTTGATTAACCATGATTATGTAATGAGCACAAGGCGGAGACCCGAGAGGTAGTAAAACAAATAGAAAAAGAAGAACTCTTTGATTGAATACACAAGGCATGGGGGAGTTTGGAGAACAAAATTGAAAATAAAAGGAAGCAAGAAAACAACAGAAAAAAGCACATGGCCTACAGATCGATATACTACTAGTTTACAAAACTCGAAGAACGTACAACTATATTACAGCCCACTTGATACGTCAAAAAAAGAGGAAGAAAAGAAACAGCAAAACATGGAGCCCGTCCATCCATCGAAGCTTTCTCGAACAAAACATCTGTAATGTAACCTCTTCTCTCTAGATCGCGCGCGCATATGACCAGAGTTAAGGTTGTTATGGGACAGGGTAGGACTTGTTACGACACATGCATTTATAAGCCATGGGGCATGTCTCTGCTTCCTCCAAGGAAGCGCACACAAAGCTCACCATCACCAGCCGACATGGGTAGCACGACCCACACGCGTGCGAGCAATCGGGCAGGCTCGACCCTGCTATCTGGACCGTGTCTGGTCTCCTCTCCGTTCTGTAGTAACTCATTGCTTCTTCCACTTTCTTACTATTAGCCCCATCTCTTGCTGCCTGGCTCGTAGAATGATGGTGGTCTGTTTCATTTGAACAAAAAGCACATTACTATGTGAAATATGAGAGCTAACATAGGATAGCATAGTTTAAAATCGAGGCCGAATTGGTTCGTGAAAGTAGAGTACTTACGTGGTCTGGTCGTGATGTGCCTTCCCGAGACGAAATGTGGAGGAAGAAGTGAAAGGGAAAGAAGTAGGAAGCAAAATGTGCAGTAGCCTTTCATCTCTCTATGTTTAGCTGTTGGTGTGTTAGTACACAAGAGGGTTTGGGGTTAGGATTGAGAGCTCTTTGATGATGGGTTTGAGAAGGGTAGTGAAGAACTTTTGTATTGCTTTTTATATGTGTAATTGGGAGAAGAAATGGGAGGCAGAATTGAAGCAAATCACAGGCAAGTTGGTGGTTACTGGTAAAGGATCACAAGAAAACAGAGGTGGCTGCAGGGTGGGCTTAATTAGTGAGAAAACAGAGGTGGGTCGGTTCGATTGATCTCTAGGTAGCTCACAAGAGTCAGGGGATGGAGGGTTTTGATTTTGGTCTCATGAAAAGAGGTGGTGAGGGTTTTAGTATTTAGCCAGCTGGGAAGCTTAGAGAGAGAGAGAGAGAGGGCAAATGAGTTTGAAAAAACTGCCAGAGGGAGTAGCAAGCAAGCAATATGTTCAAGTGCTTCTTTTACGTGATTTTTCTGACTGTGGTTGCTTTAAGTGGCCAATGCAGGGGGAAGGGTTGACCGCCATTAATGCAATAGGGAGGGAGGGAAAAGGATTGAGTTCAAATTTATTTTGGGTGTTGGAAGAAGAAGGAAGGTAAGCTAGCTAGGTTGGTCGTGGTGGTTCTTTGAAGTGTTGCTGTAAAGGGTAAAGGCGGTAATAAATTAGGGAGTGAATATTTAATGTGATTGTCATCAATGCGAGCTCATCAGCCAGTATTATATGCTCGCACTAATAACTCTTCTGTACGTTGGAAACTTTGCATTTGGCTGAATTCCTTCATAACAGGGTAAAAAAGAAAGAGAAGCAGAAGAAGGATGAGAAAGGTGTCGAGTTTACACCTGGGTTGAAGGAAGGGTGGTTTAGAAGTTGCGATTGTTAAATCGATATATTAGATGTATAATATTATACATGTATTCATGAATTTGATGCATTGTAAAATACAGTGTTTGATATGTGTGATGTATATGTCACATCAGCTAAGAACTGGAATAAAATAATATCAACTAAACTATCTCAACAATTTTTGCTAAAAATTGAGATATAACAATCACTAATTTTGAGTGATAGCTTGTTTCACATCACAGAAACAAAGCATTTATTGTGTTTGCTAAAAAAAATACAAAAAACGATGCATGAGTGAATAGCTATGTATGTTAGAGAGTGGTATAAGATCCAGCAGAACCTTCTCCCAACAACTCGAGTTATTGGGATCAACTGGTTCATGACATGGTATCAGAGCTGGTTTGGCCAAATGGTCGTGTGTTCGAATCTCCACGACCCCCAATATTAACAATTGATTAAAGCACATGGTATGGTGGGCCTGTGCAAACTTCAAGCCCATGGGTTGGCTTTCGTTTGAGGGGGCGTGTTAGAGAGTGGTATAAGATCCAGCAGAACCTTCTCCCAACAACTCGAGTTATTGGGATCAACTGGTTCATGACAATGTAGAGTGTTTAGAGTACCTCTCTTTACTTCTCTTCGAAATCCATGAGTGGGTAATATTCATCGTCAATAGTGAATAGCCACATATCCTTTGTGTTCATCCTCGAGATCTAACTCGCCACACCCATCCCTACACCTCCATATAGTGTTACGAGACGAGCTATCATGACAATTTGACATTTATTGGACTCGTATATTTTAGTAGTTTATTTAGTTAAGTTTGTATTTCTTATTGCTTGAGATATTATTATTGTTTATTTGTCTTAGGATTCGGATTTCCTTTTGATATTTGTTTAGGAGTATTTCTAGTGTCCTTGTGGGATACTTTGTCATATTTTGGGTAGAAAAAGGATAGAGATGGCCGAACCATGGGTGGGAATGAGAAAGAATTTTGGGATTTTCTATGCATATAAATATATACTTGTTCTCTAGTTTAATAATAAGAAGATTGTAACCAAATATTTAGTTATTGTCTTTCTTTTATTGTATTTTCTTTTGAATTATCGTGCTATTTTCGATGAGGTTTTTATAAGCCGTTCCACGAAAAAACATCTCGTAACAACTTATACTGGTTTCAGAATGGCGAGAAAGCAAGCGAAGACAAGGGCAACAACGGAGAGCGAGGTCGATCCCGACCTTGTTTTTTCTCGCATGCAGGCCCTAAATGAGAGGGTTGTGGGCCAAAACGGTTGGCTGGAGCAGAACGGAGAATGGTTGGAGGCGATGGACTACAAGGTCGATGCACGCGTCGAAACTATCGACCGCAAGATTGACGATGCCGCCAAACAAGATGTTGTGACGGCAACACTTACGCAAGCTTCCATCCATGACCGGTTTATGCGAGTAGAAGGAACCATGAGCGATATCATTTGACAATTTGGTGAACTCCTCTCGTGGTTTCACAAGGACTCCGGAAGCTCGCAATGAATTCTAAAGAAGACCGGGGAGCGCGCCTCGGTGGTGGAGAAGATGAAGGGTCTGCTTGTGGAGGACGCCAACACGTTGACCCTAAGGTTATAAGCGGCGTCGGTGGGGTTGAAGCAACAATATGGAATCAGAGGGATATGGTGCGCCGGTCGGAGGCATCGCGATGAGACCAGAATGGGGTTCCTTCGCACTAAAGGCAGTGGGTATGAAAAACGAGGGCAGGGTGAACGTCAACGGTGGTATCGGGCTGAACAGGGAGAGGACGCCGACAAAGATTTCTTTCCCTCGAGGTTTTCAATTAGTTGAACCCATTCCGGTTAGCTTCGGTCTTCCGTAGGAGATGATGCCACGAGCCCTAGGTCAGGAAGAGCAATCGTGTTATGGCGACCCGACATGGGCCAGTAGTCCATCGGGCTAGGCAAGGCGGTGACTCACACAAAACACCACACTAGAAATCCCCTCTAGAGCCCAAGTTTTTAAACTCTAGAGGGGTACAACATATGGCAAGTAAGTTTTAATTATCAACCCAGGCCGATCCATGTACCCCTACTTCAATTGCTTAGGTTGTTATCTAGCAAGCAACTTTTGGGTTTACAACTAATGGAACTACAAAGTAAACAAGAAAAGAATAGTAAATAAAGGAAAATTCTAACTAAGGGAGCTTCACCCAAGAGTTGCTTCCCCCCTAACTAGCTACCATGACTTGTTGGATTGAATGGACTCGTGTGGTGTAGGTGGTTGTGAACCGCAAGGGTGAGCAACTACTGATCGATTTGTCACAGAATCAATTCACTAGCGATCGATTTGTCACGAGATCGATCCACTCACCATGTCTAGGGGAACCGCTAGGAGAAGCAACTAGTTATCCATTTGTCACGGGATGGATACACTAGAAATCGATTTGTCACGGAATCGATCCTCTGACTCAGTCTCTAGGGGTTGTCTAGGTCTCTCCCTCAAACCTGAGTTTGAGCGGGTTAATCACAACCAACCTAGATGCAAACTTGAGTCAAGGGGGATGCTCATCTCTAACCTAGACAGTAGGCACAAAGTGCCCAGAAAAACCAAGCTTGTCAAGCCTACCTAAAAAGGTGTGGTTTCCCTCTAATCTAGGTTAGACAAGCACACAAGATTTGGAAAGCGCAACTAAGCACAATCAGCTTGAAAACACCTCTAATACTCAAATTGATGCGAACCGGGTAGTAAATACTCCGTTTAATACACGTATATGTACCCGTACGTACTTTATCCGTTTAAAACTTCCGTATCCGTATTATTGTCAAGCCGTTTCATTTTTCCCCGTTCATTTCATGGTTCCCGTACTAAACACGTATAAAACCCGTATAACACGTTTATTATCCGTATTTTACGAATTAAATTGTTAACTTTACTATTATTTATATATTTATTTATTTTTAAAATGATTAATTTTATATATTTATGACTATTAACGTACTATTAAACGTAATTTTAGCTTAAAGATGAAGTATAATGCCCGTACGTATCTTTTACGTAACTTTCCCGTACCGTATTTTACTAACTATGGCGAACCCATACAAAATCATTCAATCTAAACAAGTAACTACAAAGTATTAGTTAGAGATCTACAACACCCAAGAGAAAAGAGTGAGTTTCTAGAGAGAGAAGAGAGGGATTACAAATTTGAGCTCAAGATCTTCTTCTTCTTCTTCTAGCCTTGAATCCTTGTCATCAAGATCCACCCAAGCCTTCAATGATGCTCCAAGACCACTCTAGCACTCTCTCTCTCTCTCTCTCACTAAAACTCCCCTTTGGTGTTGTTGGGCAAACCCTAGAGAAGGAATTGAATTTCTCTCCAAAAACCAGCTCCCCTTTATCTCTCCCCGCTGATGTCTTCATATTTGCCCGAGAGTGACCAGTTCACGGACGAGTTGGCCAGTTCACGGCCGTGAACACCTAAACTCGTCCGTGAACTCAGTGTCGTCTCCAAAATGCACCACTTCGCTTTTGGTGTTCACGGTCATTGGCCCTAGTTCACGGTCTTAGCGACCGTGAACTCCCTTGGCGTCAGTAACCTCTGAAACCTCGTTGGATTGCTCGATGTTCACGGTTTGTGGTCCAAGTTCACGGTCTTAGGATACCATGTGATAGACCGTTAGTTACACATGTTTTTACCCCTGCTCTTACTCCGTTTGAGGTATTGATTCTCGTGTTTTAGGCCGATTTCACGCTAGGTTGTGCTTGTTTATGATATTTCAGGTCCTAGTACGTGAATGGAGGCTTGGGAGCGAGTTTGAGGTCGATTGGACGAGGATCGGACGCATGGCGAGGTTCTGAGGAAGCCGCACGGGCACACCCACAACCCGCACGGCCGTGCATGTGAGCAAGATGGCCGTGCGGAATTCTGCGAGAGCACGCACGGGCAGACCATGAATACGCACGGCCGTGCAACATGCAGCCCAGGCCGTGCGCTTTTTTGCCGAGGCCACGCACGGGCAACCCCTGAAACTCGCACGGCCGTGCAACGTGCAACCCTGGCCGTGCGAGATGGCTGAAGGTCGATTAATTGATACGCCGCGTTTTGAGCCGCACGGCCAGAATGGTGATATGCACGGCCGTGCACCCTGGTCGTGCGAGTCGGGAAAGTCTGGTTTTTAAGCGGATTCCGAGCCAAACAGAGGGGGATTCGAGTTTTGGAGAGACAGAACGATTCCTAGAGAGAGAAAGCGACGAACAAGAGTCTCCAAGTGCTCTAGCTTGATCTTCAACGCCATTGGAGCTTGGCTTGAGCTTGGAGAAGTGCCGATTCAACGTCCAGAAGCAGAAATCCATCTTCACAGTATGATTTCCGCGTCTGATTCTGCTTTTGCTTCTTTCTCCATGGAGTAGTTCTCCCATTCATCTGGGTATGGGAAACCCTAGTTCTGTATGTTAGGTTTGATTGTATGAACCCAAGTATTGATTCTATGATATTGATTATATTCGATTGAGGTTTGAATGATTGAATGGCATGAATCCTGATCAAATTCCTGTTGTTTCTGCTTTAACCTAGAATGATAATATCTGCCTAGGTTGATAGAGTATCCTTAATCGAAGGTAGGGAATTGGTGACTTTAGTCGAGGAGCCAATTCACTATTCTGTACCGAATTCAATTCGGTAGTGGAGGTTTTGTTCATAGGGCCTCAATCTGTTTACTCCGGTGGAGGTTAGTCGCCCGCTAGAGACTCAGATTGAGAGGGTCTGAAGACATTTAGTCGAGACTTCAGACTGTTTGAGAACCTTCCGCAGTATAGCTATCATAGAAATTGAACTTGGTAATTACAATCCGGCTTAACTGCAGTCTAGGGGGAACCATATCCGGGTGACCTCTCTTAACCTGAAAACAACCGTTTAGTTGCTTTGCTTGCTTGTTAGTTTAGACCTTCACTAAAGTTTCATTGCTAGATAATACGAATTCACTGAGTAGTCATCACATCTAGGACCCGGGTTGACATTAAAACCCAAACCCGCTATACTACGCTTTAGGAAGTGGTTACACTTGGCCATTTTCTAGAGTGACAATAACAGCGAGCCAAGTTTTTGGCGCCGTTGCCGGGGACGGCTAGGTTGTTGAAGAAAAGTGATTTCTGTTACTTTAGCATTTTCATTTTTGCATTGAGTTTTTGTTTTTCCCACTTGTGGCTTCACGGGTTTGCATTGCTTGATTGTGTGCAGATAGTGCATGACCCGTAGCCAGTCGGGAGGTTTACTGCCGTTGAATCCTGAGATTGAGCGCACCTGCAAACAACTTCGGAAACAACAGCGAGCTAGACTGGCTACGGTGGAGCGCAGAGACGGCCAATTGAGCAGCGACTCCGAGGACGAGTACGAGATGGAAGGCGATCAGAACCCACCTCCGCAGAACCAGTTCCTGGGGAACGACCCAAACCCCCAGGGAGCTGGCCATCATCATCCACCACCACCGGGTCCCACCTTGGAGTACTACTATACTCCACAGATTGCTGACATCCGCCCGGTCATCCTCTATCCGCCCATTCCTGCAAATAACTTCGAGATCAAGCCATGCTGGATTCAGCTCATCACATCCTCTATCCAGTTCCATGGCTTGAAGGATGAGGAAGCCCGGGCACACCTTTCCCGTTTTCTGCAGCTGACGAACGGGTTCAAGCTGAATGGTGTTCCGGATGATGCAATCCGCCTTCACCTCTTCCCCCATTCTCTGGCGGGGAATGCTAAGAGGTGGTTGGAGACCCAGCCCCCATTGTCCATCACTTCTTGGGACGATCTGGCAGACAAGTTCGTGCATATGTATTATCCAGCATCGAAGACCACGGAGATTCAGCGGGAGATCACTCACTTCCGCCAAGAGCCAGATGAGTCACTTCGTGATGCATGGGAGCGGTACATGGGATACTTCTGGCAGTGTCCCCATCATGGCTTCAGCGATGCTTTCACAGTGGGGAACTTCTACAGTGCCCTCACCCCAGACAGCCAGAGGGTGATCGAGTCTCTTTGCCCAGGAGGGGATATCCTTACTAAGACTCCACCCGAGCTGAACCAGATGATCAGTACTTTGGCTGCCCGTGATCATTCCTGGGGGCAGAGCAGCAGAGGCAGGCATTCCCGGGACCGTGGTGTGCATGCTGTGGAGGCCAGGTCCGGGTTAGAGCAGCAGGTGGCGGAGTTGGTGCAGACATTGAAGCAGCCTAACGGTCTCCTTCCAGGCCGAGGTGCAGCTACGCCTCCAGTAGCTCAGTGTCAGTGGTGTGAGAGCCCGAATCACCTCGTGGAGGATTGTCAGTCTATGAGGGAGTCCTCCACTCCCCAAGAGCAGGTGGCCTTCATCGCCAATGCTCGGCGCCTCGACCCATACAGCAACACCTACAATGAAGGATGGCGCCAGCATCCCAACTTCGCCTGGAGCAGCAACACCAACAAACCACCTGGTTTCCCAGCACCAGCAGGTGGTTTTCAGCAGAGGCAGCCCTTCCAGGATAGGCAGGGGCCACCACCACAGCAGCAGCCTTACCAGCCTAGGCAAGGGCAGCCATTCCTGCAGCCTCAGCGTCAGTATGCCGAGCCAGCAGCAGCGCCAGCTCCCGATAATCAGATGACCGAGCTGAAGAACATTTTGGCAGCATTCATGACCACCAGCCAGGCAAGTATCACGAGGATGGATCAGACCATAGCTTCACTGGAGGCAGGCCAGAGAACCCTGGAGGCAGGACAGAGGAACCAGGGTGCCATTCTGCAAGATTTACAGAACCAGGTTGGCGGGCATAGCTCGCCAGATTACTACTCAGGCCCCGAGGACTCTACCTGCCACCACCATCCCCAATCCACGGGACCCGCATGAGACAGCACATGCCATTTTCACCCTGAGCGGCAGGCCTACATCAGCTGATCCTGCCCCGACCAGGCAGGAGGAACCATTACCTGCTTCAGCACTTCCAGCCGGTGATGCAGAAGTGCGGGTGGAGAAGGAAGCCCCTGCTCCCAAGCCACAACCAGTGGTGAAGGAGCACGTACCCCAGCTTCCCTTCCCCACTCGCCTTCACAAAGATAAGCTGGAGACTGAGTTTGCCAATTTTATGGCAATGTTGAAGCAGCTCAACATCAGCGTACCATTTGTGGAGGCACTGTCGAAGATGCCCAAGTACGCTAAGTTCATGAAAGATCTCTGCACCAACAAGAAGAAACTTGGGGATCTCTCGACAGTGCTGCTGAGCGAGGAATGTTCTGCCATCCTGCAGAACAAGCTGCCCGAAAAACGCAAGGATCCAGGGAGTTTTACTATCCCTCTTACTATTGGCAGCATGCATGTAGGAAAGTCCTTGGCGGACCTAGGAGCTAGCATCAATGTCATGCCATATAAATTGTTCAAAAAGCTAGACCTAGGTGAACTTAGCCCTACTAGGATGAGCATTCAGCTAGCTGATCGTTCCGTGGTGCATCCTAGGGGTATCATAGAAGATTTGCTTGTTAATGTGGGTGCATTCACATATCCTGTTGATTTTGTTATTCTGGATATAAATGATGATGTGGATGTGCCTTTGATTCTAGGTAGACCATTTCTTGCCACCGCCAAGGCACTGATTGATGTGCATGATGGTAAACTGATCCTGCGTGCTGGAAATGAACAGGCTATTTTTCCTGTGACTGAGTTTGATCATTGTGCTATGATTTCTGTATCGCCTGTGCATGCTATTTCTGATCAGGTACACGAGCCTTTCGTGTACCCTTCTGTACCTCTCATTTTGTAGGACCCGCCTATCATTCCTTCGCCGCCACTCCATCCAGTCTCGCCTCCGAACAAAAAGCTCAAGGAGGAGTGGCGACCGAAGCCGCAGGTGGCTAAGCCGGCACGGAAGAAGAGTGGAGACCACTATGAGTTGGTCCCACCCCCTGCACCACGACCACCCTGGCCATCCGAGTACTCACTCGCCTGCATCTTGCCGGATGGCCAGGTCGAGCTGACCGATGCTGGTGGTTGCAACCGTTGGGTGCACGGTCACCACCTGAAGCTGTACCTCAAGAGCGATGTGGATCCGCTCTTGGAGGCACCTGTTCCTGCACCTCCCTGAGTATCCACCATGGGCGTCCAGCTAAAAGACGGTAAAGAAGCGCTTGTGGGGAGGCAACCCCACCACGGTTTGACTTTCTTTCTTATGTTTCGCGTCGGATTGCGATTTGGTTTTGTTTTGGTTTGTTTCCTTTGTTCTGGATGATGTCTTATTGGGCTGACATCGGACCTAACATATACTGGTTGAGCTCTTCTGTTCCCCTTGAGCTGTGCTGTGTTCCCGACTGGTCCATTTCCAGTCTCCTGCAGTCCGTGCATACCGGTAACATCGTTCCCCTTTCCTTCCCTCTTCTCCATTGAGGGCAATGTCGATCTTAAGTGTGGGGGGGATGTTTATCTTTTGACTGCATTAGATCTGTTTGTGTGCGTGGAGCCTAGTCCACTGTCCAAATTTTTGAATTTGAGGGCTCCAAGTACGTGTTCCTTGCAAATTACCTGCTCAGTATGCTTTGAATTGACAGTCTCTGTAGTGATTTGCAACCTAGGGAGGTAGTGTAGCACTATGGAGGATGTTGATGCATTTAAGAAGTCTCATTTCTTCTTCATAGCGTGTTGGTTGATTGAGTGAATTAGTGATCTTAGGAGCCTTGAATTGTGTGGTGTTGTGGACTCTCTGCCTGTCATGGACTCTTGTATCATGTTTTGAAAATAACAGGTGCTCGAAAATGTGCTTTAAAATAACGTCTCCCGTGCGAATAGGGCGAAAGTGTGTAAGGGGAGACGGGAATCCGTTCCCAATGTCCACCTACTACCTCCAGCCTCCTTACATGTCTTTCCCCCGCACGAGGCTCGAGACAACTGCTCCTGGCATGGCCGGTAAGAGCCGGGCTCCCGCAAAACCTTTGCTAGGTGGGAGCCCTCGTTTTCTGCAAAAACAGGTTGGAACCCTTGAAAAAAAAGAGAAAAATAGAAAAACAAGCAAAAAGAAGAAAGAAAAGGGGTCCCAACCATCTCCAAGAAGAAAATCGAGCACCTTGAAAAATGTGAGTCCATGATCTTTTGTTTTTGAGAGTCTCTTCATCCACGAATCATTTGTCCTCTGTTCACTATTTGCCATGATGCTGACTCGAGACTAGTGTTCTCGCTGAAGAAGCTATGAGATGACTTGTGCGTCGGTTGACCTCGTAAGTTGCTAAATGATCTAGGAAGTCCTCTACCTACGATCGAGGTTGTTTGTTGCTATAGAGGTCTGGAGAGTTGCATTGGTTTGAGTTAGGTTTGCTTGGGGACAAGCAAACGGTTAAGTGTGGGGGAGTTTGATAGACCGTTAGTTACACATGTTTTTACCCCTGCTCTTACTCCGTTTGAGGTATTGATTCTCGTGTTTTAGGCCGATTTCACGCTAGGTTGTGCTTGTTTATGATATTTCAGGTCCTAGTACGTGAATGGAGGCTTGGGAGCGAGTTTGAGGTCGATTGGACGAGGATCGGACGCATGGCGAGGTTCTGAGGAAGCCGCACAGACACACCCACAACCCGCACGGCCGTGCATGTGAGCAAGATGGCCGTGCGGAATTCTGCGAGAGCACGCACGGGCAGACCATGAATACCGCACGGCCGTGCAACATGCAGCCCAGGCCGTGCGCTTTTTGCCGAGGCCACGCACGGGCAACCCCCTGAAACTCGCACGGCCGTGCAACGTGCAACCCTGGCCGTGCGAGATGGCTGAAGGTCGATTAATTGATACGCCGCGTTTTGAGCCGCACGGCCAGAATGGTGATATGCACGGCCGTGCACCCTGGCCGTGCGAGTCGGGAAAGTCTGGTTTTTAAGCGGATTCCGAGCCAAACAGAGGGGGATTCGAGTTTTGGAGAGACAGAACGATTCCTAGAGAGAGAAAGCGACGAACAAGAGTCTCCAAGTGCCCTAGCTTGATCTTCAACGCCATTGGAGCTTGGCTTAACCTTGGAGAAGTGCCGATTCAACGTCCAGAAGCAGAAATCCATCTTCACAGTATGATTTCCGCGTCTGATTCTGCTTTTGCTTCTTTCTCCATGGAGTAGTTCTCCCATTCATCTGGGTATGGGAAACCCTAGTTCTGTATGTTAGGTTTGATTGTATGAACCCAAGTATTGATTCTATGATATTGATTATATTCGATTGAGGTTTGAATGATTGAATGGCATGAATCCTGATCAAATTCCTGTTGTTTCTGCTTTAACCTAGAATGATAATATCTGCCTAGGTTGATAGAGTATCCTTAATCGAAGGTAGGGAATTGGTGACTTTAGTCGAGGAGCCAATTCATTATTCTGTACCGAATTCAATTCGGTAGTGGAGGTTTTGTTCATAGGGCCTCAATCTGTTTACTCCGGTGGAGGTTAGTCGCCCGCTAGAGACTCAGATTGAGAGGGTCTGAAGACATTTAGTCGAGACTTCAGACTGTTTGAGAACCTTCCGCAGTATAGCTATCATAGAAATTGAACTTGGTAATTACAATCCGGCTTAACTGCAGTCTAGGGGGAACCATATCCGGGTGACCTCTCTTAACCTGAAAACAACCGTTTAGTTGCTTTACTTGCTTGTTAGTTTAGACCTTCACTAAAGTTTCATTGCTAGATAATACGAATTCACTGAGTAGTCATCACATCTAGGACCCGGGTTGACATTAAAACCCAAACCCGCTATACTACGCTTTAGGAAGTGGTTACACTTGGCCATTTTCTAGAGTGACAGTAGGAGTGAGTCACCATGAAATGCCTTGTCTGAATGTGAATTGCGGCTGTTTCCTGGACGCCTGCACTTCACTGTCAGGGACTTCCAACTTTTCTTCGGTTTTTGCACTTTTTGACTTCCAATTATCCCAAAACTCGTCCTCGACCCTTTCACACGTGCTAGGCCCTGAAATGTATCAAAACAAGCACAACCTAACGTGAAATATGTCGAGGAACGATGATCTACTAAGCTAAACGACTAAGAAATGAGGGGTAAAATGTGTACATTTGGGCCCGAATCAGGCGGCCTCTGCGGAAGGGATGTGACTGGGCTGCGGGGCATCAGGCTCGAGCCAAACTTGTTGGCATGGTGGGGGCTGGTAGTGGAGGCGGGGTGGGATATTTAGGGTAGTGGTTCAACAGGGGTCAACGCGGCTCGTGTTGTGCTAGTTAGGGCGCGCAAGGGGGCTGGGCCAGGGCGAGCGGGACTAGCAGTAACAGGCCACCACTGGGTGGATCGAAGGATGGGTTTGATTCAACTAGGCGACCATGCTGGTCGACCAACTAGGGCAGTCACGAGAGAAGCGATGTGCACGGAGATGAGTCGAACCAAACATAGGACCGATCCAAAAAAATTCAACCAGGTGGAGCAATTTTTTAAATTCCAAGAGACGCTAGAGGAGAATAAGGTGCCACTCGCATCTTTTCACATGGAGGGTGATGCCAATTAATGGTGGCAATGGATGGATCTTACATGCACCACATTGGAATTGGGCATTACTTGGCCAGGATTTTGTGAGGAGTTGTGGGCTCGCTTTGGAATTTCTGAGGGAGCTTCGTGTCACGAGGCTCTGGCCAAGATCAAGCAAACTGGATTTCTAAGTGATTACCTTCTGGATTTCGAGAAGTTGGGTAACCAGTGCTTAGGGTGGACCGAATAAGCGATGGTGGACTCCTTTATCGGTGGACCTAAGCCGAAGATTTCTGATGCCAAGCCATCCGCATGTTTAGACCAAAAATTGTACGAGAGGCAATCCGACTTGCCAATGTGAAGAATGAGGAGTTGACAAAGCATATGGGAGTAACACGAAATCCATCGGGATGCCCAGTAGAGGCGCCGATCGAGCCTAATCTTGCACCGCCTCAATTCGTGCCAAAGCGGAATCCTACCGCAGGAAGGATGTCTCAAGAGGAATTCGCACGCTGGAGACCACAAGTATTATGCTTCCATTGCGATGAGCGCTTCATCATTGGACATCGATGCACCAACACCAATGTTCTCCTCATAATTGGTGCATGCGAGGAAGGAGATGAAGGCCAATTCATCCACGAGGATGACCAACCTTGAATGCAATGTTGTGCTTAAGGGGTGAATAATGTTATGCGACGGCCTATCATGAAAATTTGGCATTTTCTGACCCCATTTATTTTAGTAGTTTATTTAGTTAAGTTTGTATTTTAGTTAAAAATACGCTTTTACTCTTCTAGGTCAACAAAATGCTTTTACGCAAAAACTCAATTTTTATAACTAATGTAGTTAAAAGCGTGCTTTAAACCTTAAAAAAAAACTTACAATTTTACGCTTCTATATCACCAAAATGCTTCTACGTAGAAACGCACTTTTGACTACATTGCTTATAAGTTCATTAGACCTCTAACAATATTCGTAAAACATTCACACTTTTCTGTTATGGACTCATCCAGGATGATTGTAACTAATTTAAATTCTCTAACAAGCATATGATTCTAGATTCGTTAACTATAGACGTACCTATAAACAAGGGCACCTTGAACTTGGAGCGATCCCAGGTTCGCTAAGTAGTACTTAAATCACAAAAACTAAACCTATATCATCCTTATAAAAAACACTTTAGACATACATTTCGTATGTTACCTCTCATTTTATCCTAAAGTCTTTTTCATTTGACACAAGATATAATTGTTAGTGTTGAATTTTGAAGGCTTAATCGTGAAATGTCCCCGGACTATAGTAATATATGGCATAGTTAGTAAAATACGAAATGTCAAAGTTATGTATAATATACGTACGGGTATTTTACTTCATCTCTAAACTAATGTTACGTTTAATAGTACGTTAATAGTCATAAATATATAAAATTAATTATTTCAAAATAAATAAATATATAAAATAGTAAATTTAACAATTTAATTAATTGAATACGGATATTAAACATGTTATACGGGTTATATACGTCAATAATATGGATACAAAATTTTAAACGGATAAAATACATATGAGTACATATATATGTATTAAACGAAGTATTTACGTTATATAGTTACAGGTCGAGAACCCTTGGGAACAAAAAAAAATCATGTTGCATTGTGTCTAAGCCCAAACAAGATAGGGTAGAATAAACCGCTTAATGATCGATGCTACCATGTGGCGGGATGGGAACATGCGATGGGTAACATGGATGAATGATAAAATCACATTTTTTTTTGACAAAAGATAATCTTATATAGAATTGAACAAGAAAGTTACACCCTGGAAAGCAGCCAGGTCTGAAAGTTAAAGAAACGACTCATGGTGGGGTACAAAGAAAGGGCTTTCCTAGCCACCGTATGGGCTACCCTATTATTACTCCGACCTATGAACCGAATACGAAACCCCGAATAGATGTGAAAATATTGCACAAGCTCTATCAGCACAGCACCCATCCGACTATCCCTTTGATCGCCAATATTGATTTTCTCGATGATCACCTTGGCATCCCCTTCAAACATCACCTCTGTGAACCCAAGCCCAACACACCAGGCCACAGCCTCCCTGAGCGTCAGCAACTCAACCAACTAGGGATTATCTATTCCCGGGAACTGAAAACCTCTGACTCCGTCAACCTCATCTTCCGAGCGAAACAGGATCACTCCCCCGGCCGAGTGGGACCCACTCCTCGTAGCACCGTCCCATCTACAAACCGGAAAAGAATGACCACCAAGATGCTGCTGACTTGGAGCAGACTGGGGCGGCCGCGCCACCGGATCAATAGGCAACCGAATCCATTCTTCGTAATGCTGGCCAAACTGGCGCATAAGAACAGGAATTCCGAACTGTTTCCCTTCAAAAACCACCCAATTACGCGACCGCCAAATCCTCCACAGGATGGCAACCACTGCCATAAACAGCGGAGGTTGGTTAATCAGCGCCAAGAGCTCCTTAAGAAACATAGGAAAAGTCCGACGCGGCAATCCCTCCCCCAAATAGGCCAAGCCCGAACAATCCCACAAGGCCCGAGCCACCGGACAGTCGAGAAACAAATGCTCAAGAGTCTCAGCCCCTTCCCAACACACCGGGCATCGGGGATGCACCGGAACCCTACGCTCGATAAGAGCCTCCGTAGTAGGAAGGATCCTTGACAGGATCTGCCAAACAAACACCTTCAGCTTGGGGGGAATCTTCGCCTCCCAGAGACGAATCCAGCTACCCTTGTCCATCCAGCTCGCCGTAGACTTCCATCCTTCCCGCCTCTTATCCAAAGTGACAGCGAGGTGATAAGCTGACTTAACCGTGAACACTCCATCCTCCGTCGCATGCCAAATTAGCTTATCCTCAACATTCCTCCGTGGAAGGGGGATAGCTTTGATGGCTCTACACGTCGGGGGATCAAACCACAGGCTAAGTTTACTGTCACACCATCGGCCCTCCCCCGTCCTAATAAGCTCTGCTACCTTTGGAACCCCCCCCCCCGGAAGCACCACCCGATTAATCTGGAGTGGGTCAAACTGGAACCGGGGGATCCAGTTAGATTCAAGCATGGAAACCGACTGACCGTTCCCAATTTGCCAACGCAGACCCCTTTCTAGCAATTGGCGGCCAAAGAGGATACTCTGCCAACCCCAAGAAGGGCGAGAGCGGGCCGTAGCAGCAAGAAAGGTCCCAGTCAGGAAGTATTTATCCTGGACACCCACTGCCCCTACTCCCAGAATCGTCGCCAGAAATTCTTGATCAGGCAGAAGCACATTCTTGCTAAAGCAAACTGCTGATTTATTCAAATTGACCCGTTGACCGCTCAATTCCTCATACTCATTTAGGACCTCAATGAGGTTCTCACACTCCTGAAGAGTCCCTCTCAGGAAGAGGTAAGAGTCATCAGCAAAAAATAGATGAGAAATCCTGGGGGCCCTTGGCGCCACCTTCACACCCTGCAGTCTCCCCTCACCAATAGCCTTACGGAGAAGAGCCGTAAACCCCTCTGTGCATATCACAAACAAAAGAGGAGACAGAGGGTCACCTTGTCGCAACCCCCGGGAGGGCGAAAAATACCCTGATGGGGTACCATTCATCAGCACAGAGAAAGAGGAGGACCGGAGACATTCATGAATCCATCCTTGCCAAACCGAATCAAACCCCATCTTGTTCATAACCGCAAGTAAGAAGGACCACTCAACTCTATCATAGGCCTTTTCCATGTCAACCTTTAGAGCCATGTACCCTTTCTTACCTCGAGTTTTGATCTTCAAATAGTGCATTAACTCGTGGCCAAGGAGAATATTCTCGATAATTTGCCTATCCCGAATGAAAGCATTTTGCCCCTCAGATATGATAACCGGGAGGATCATAGCAAGACATTCAGCCATGATTTTGGTTATTATTTTGTAGACAAATTGGCACAAACTTATTGGTCGAAGTTGTCTCATGTTCTCCACGTTATCCACTTTAGGGATCAAAGTGAGCCAGGTATGATTAAAGCTCCTAAGCATCCTACTTGTTCTGAAGAACGAACAAACAGCCTCAGTCACTGAATCACCCACAATGTCCCAAAAGGTCTAAAAAAACTTCCCAGTAAACCCGTCCGATCCCGGAGCCTGTTTTGAGCCCATTGAAAACACCGTCCGCCGAATTTCATTCTGTTGGACCTCCGCTGTCAAGGCAGCATTCATGGCGGGAGTAACACTGAGAGGAATAGGTAAGGAAGCCACCCTCTCAGTTATATTCGGGATTTGAGACTCAGAGGTAAAGAGCCCCTGGTAGAAATTAACAGCGATCCCTGCTTTCTCGGGTTCCCCAGTGACCCATTCACCCCTATCATTATGGAGGCCAACAACGAAATTCTTTTTTCTCCTAGTCCGGGTAACAGTATGGAAGTAGGCAGAATTTTGATCGCCCTTCTTTAACCAGCGGACTCGAGATTTCTGATGCCAATAACTCTCTTCGGCTTCCCATTGCCTATTCAATTCAATCTCCAGGTTTCTGACCAAATCCCAATCAATAGGGTGAATATTTTTAATCTGTTCAATCTCTGCCTGAAGCGTCCTAATATTTCGTAGGGAATTAGTAGTCCCCGCCCTACTCCAATCATAGAGGAGGTGCCGTAGCTTTTTGAGGCGTTCCCAGAGGCAGAACATTGGGGTGCCCTGGATTTCTTCCTGCCAGACATAAGTAACCATGGCTCTAACTTCCGGGTTATCCGCCCAGCGGGCGTCAAAGCGAAAAAGAGGCCGACTAGTACGTACATAAGCCTTGTCTGCTAACAGGATGGCCCGGTGATCCGACCCCTGGTCCGTGAAGTGTTTGACCAAAGTATCAGGAAACTGGTCGATCCAAGGTTGAGAACACAGAGCACGGTCCAGCCGCTCACGAATACAGGCACTCCCCATCCTTCTGTTTGACCAAGTAAATTGATCACCCTGAAACCCCGGATCATGAAGACCAAGGTCCTGAATAAAGTCCCTAAGGGCAACAGATTGACTCGTATTCCAAGGTAAACCACCATCTTTTTCCCCTGCCCCGAGGGTAGAGTTAAAATCACCCAAGACGACAAAAGGAAGATGGAAGCCATCACATATATCGCGCAACTGGGCTAATTGAGTAGCACGCAGAGAGGAATTGCAGCTAATATAAACGAAAACCACAATATAGGAGACCTCATTCTCATTAACTTGAATGCAAATACAGAAATTGGAATGAAAAAACACCGAAGCATGAACTTCGGGGCCAAGCAACAACTAAACCTCCGGATGCTTCAATTGCATCAACGAAGAAACAACAAGAAGAATCAAAACCTAACCCTCGCATACGGCGAGTCACTACTTTCCGGCTCGATCGTGTCTCAGAGAAGAACACGAGATCCGGTTTATTAGACTTAACTAAGCCTACAGCAGTTTGGAATGTGAGAGACGGCCCAATCCCTCGCACATTCCAGGCAAGAAGCCTCATTTATTCGATTGGGGCCATTCGCGGCTGGCTACCTCCACCGTTTCCAGATTATCCTGATCCTCCACAAACAATTTCTTGGGCGATGGGGACTCAGCAATATCTCCCTCGACCTCTTCAATACGACGTTTCTTCCCTTCCTCACTAGGTTCCAAGAAATTGGACCCATATTCATTAAAGTCTTCAACAACATGGCGTCGCTCCTCCCCTACTTCCTTTTCCCCCATCAGAGGGTCCACATCCGAGGGGCCATTTGAGTTTTGGGCCTGGGCCGATTCATTCAAAGTTAGCCCACTCTCAAAGGCCTTAACAGCCTGCCGGACGCGAGTAGATTGATTCATCAGGGGATTAATTCCCTTCGCCTTGGGCTCCCTGCGGCGGATTTCAAAAGTGTGGCCTTCCCCTTCAGAGCCCGACCCTGCCGAGCCCAGGCTTTCTTTAGAGACAGCCTTCAACTGGGGGCCCAGGCCAGAGACATCCACAGGCCCCGGGCCCAAGGCTTCCAGTTGGGCCGAAGAAACCCCGACCAGGCCTCCATCCTCCTTGACAGTCAAACGGGGCCGGGCCGTCCCCTTGCCATTAGGTTTGGCGAGACAGGCCAGTTGCTTGCGTGGAGTCGATCTCTTCCCCTTGTCACTGCCCCCCTTTCGAGTTCCTCCCTTTTTCAGTTGCAGAGATGAGATATCAGCAGCCAGGTCTCCACCTCTCCGATCAGTTTTCTCCGCGCTTTTCGTAGCTCTAATTGCATCATTCAAAGGACATCCCTTTTTTTGAAGCAGGAACAGCTTGCACCACAAATTCATCCTCTGATTCATCCTCCAGTATAAGCCGACGAAGCCGAGAACAGGAGATTTCAGTCTCCCCTTTCGGCCGAGCAGGTGAGCTGTCCGCGTAGGCTTTTTAAAGTTTGCCACTACGGCTCAGCTTCCCCAATTGCAGCTTCGGACTCTTCACAATCGGGAAACGAATTGGGTTCCTCTCACTATGAGCCGGCGGCTCTGTTGTCAAAAAGGGTTGCATTGATGAACCCATCCACAGAGGGCTCGGCCCCCTCGTCGATCTCCCATTCAGCCCTGTCACCCGCTTGTTCGTGATTGTCGCCGATTTCGGCTGCCGGATCTCCCTGCGCTCCGCTGCCGCCGTGTTGACCCAGACCGATTTGTGGTTCCCATGGTAAGCAGCCACACCCTCCTCCTCTTCGAAGATCCTTCTGCCCAGCTTTTTGGTCGACATATGGTGACAAAGCGTTCAAATCGAGTAGGCGCCTCGAAGGAGCAGGTCTGTCGAGAATGGCCCACACGGCCACATTTATAGCAAAATGTCGGCAAGTATTCGTATTTAAGCCGGATCCAGAACTCGCCAGTTTCTTCATTGGAAGCCAGGACTTGAGATCGGAGGGGTTTGGAAAAATCTATCAAAGCTTTGATTTTTATAAATCGCTGACCCGATTCATTGCAAGCGTAGACTCCTGCCTCCAAGACTCGGCCTAGCATGGCAGTCGCAATTTGGCGCCCAAATCTTTGGGTACAGCAATCCTCTTGGATTTCCCACATCTGTATTTTGAACGGAGCAACAGCAAGCTCGTCGAAAGTATGCTGAGTGACGGTGGGGATCCAGGGCCGGAGGTGAAGGATTTTGTCAGCGATCACCCACGGGGATTGTTTGAGCACCCAGTTCTTGGCGGTTTCGCTCGGAAGCACAAACTCGAACAGGTTAAATGCTCCCATCCTTACCCTGATACGTCCCTGCCCTTGCCATGGCTTATTGATGGCATCTCTCAGCTCCGTAGTAGTGGTTCTGCTGTCAGTAAACACTCTACCCAGGAGAGTCCTCGATTGCCGAATTTTGGCCGACTGGACCTCATCAAGGGAGAAGTGAACAACCTGATCGTTCTCAATGCTAGCCATGTTGTTATCCTGAGAGAAAATCACAGAATCCGTGTTACAATTCCACACCACAAGTTCACGATGGTCAAGCAAGGACCAGGGGAACCAGGAAATAGTAAGCTGTATCCTGTAAACAGGGCCTCTCTGCTGCCTAACCAAAAAGAAAAGGTCCGAGAGGGATTGATCCCACCTACCCGAGTAATGGTCGTGATCCCGCTGAGTAACTTGCCTTTGTATCCCTGCGCGCTGCCTTTTCCGAAGTTCGGTAGGGAGGACATCAGAATGGCAGGCTTATAAAGAGGACCAGCAGGGTCCATAAAGCCCAGCGGGAGTTTGATGTTCACTAGAATAGGGACTCTAAAAGGTTGTTGAAAGGGGTTCTCCGATTTCCTCAACCGTTGTCCAACTGTTAGGGTAGGGGAGATCACACTATCTTTGCGATTTCCCCGGACTTGGGATAAACCCCCAGGATCTTATTTGTTGAAACCAACCCGAGATTTGCGGAAAAATTTTATCGGAGTCGGGCGACAGAAAGTCGCCGGCCGGCGCAGAGGAAAAATTCCGGGGGCTTGGCTCGCACCCATCTGCTCCGGTGACCTTGCCCCATCTCGGGGTCTAAGGACGGGATTGCGCGAGGTGACCAGGACCTTCCTGTCCGACTTGTCGCCGGACCAGAACATTGGTACTCCGCTCAGACGAATCTCGCACATCTGCTCTGGCGCCCTTGCCCCATCTCGGGGTCTAAGGACGGGACCACGGGAATCGTTCAGGGCGATCTCCTTTTTGTCAGTATTCCATTTCTTGGGAATTTCCACCCGCGAGGACCGGGGAGTTCTATCATGCCTTTCGCCAATTTCCAATTCAGAAGACGATGGAAGGCTGAATCTCCAACCCGGGACTCTAACTCTTCGCTGTCGCTTACTTCGGGGACGAGGTCCCAGATCCAAGTTCCTTGAATCCTCACATTTCCGTTTCAGGTTCACCAGATTGGGATGGCGAAATCGGTCGCGACGTGAACCCCCATCGGCCGTCAACCGTGGGAGCGCCTCCTTCTGAACAGTCGGCTTGGCTTGGGGAAACCATTGCCAATCATCCGATCCCTGATTAGCCAGGGAAAGAGCAAGCAAGCTGCTGAGAAAATAAACGACGAAGCGGCCGGCCAGTTTACAAAGGGCGAAGCATGGCCGGAAAAGAATTTTCCGACTAACTTCGAAGAGAGAGGAGAGAGCTCCACTCAACATTTTTTTTTTTTTGAAAGTTACATATATTTTCCTTAATGATAAAATCACATTGAAGCATGGTGAGATGAGGAAAAAATGTGAATGAGCGGCGGATGTAGAACATAGTAGAACACTGGGTCGTGTTTCATTAGAAAATTAGATATCGTAAAATAAATTCATATTTTTTTATAATATCAATCGTACACGTCGACTTTTTAATATAGTAAAATATCAATAATGGAGCATACATCCATACCAATAACATATTACTCTCTTTCAAATAAAATATATACCAATCTGCGAGAAATTCATCGCTCATTTGGTTGTGCAAATTGTTTTTCACCTTTTTCATTATTGAAAAGGTTCTCTCCGTAGTAGTTGTTGAAACAGCCAATGTCAACATTAGACAAATCAATCGACTAATCGATTTGTATTGTGTGTCTATCCCTATTATGGTTTCATTGTTTGTTTTTCTTTAGACGATAATAATTGGAGCTAGAATTTCTAGGCTAAATTTAGAATTGTGATTTGAATATGTTTATCAGACTCATTTTCCTAATTACATACAATTTTATTACAAAATAACACTACGTCTAATGGCTAAATTCGATAAACTTATAAGGATTATAATAACTCCGAATCTAAAGGAGGCTGGGCTGTGGCCTGGGTGGCCACCCCTGGATCCGCGGGACCTATTTTAGAGTCTGACTATGAACAAAAACATATGTGGCTTCCAAGTGAGACAAAGGACGGCTGATTTGAGCTTAGCAGAATTGTTTGGTCTCTCCATGTACAATGGAAAAGACAAAGGTGCATCACCAGTTGCCACACATATATAATTTGTTGTTTGTCTTGATGTCCGAGGCCATGTGTTTCCAATCCTACACGACACAAGTTATTCGGTGGGG
Organism: Linum tenue; assembly: GCA_946122785.1. Lineage (NCBI taxonomy): Eukaryota > Viridiplantae > Streptophyta > Magnoliopsida > Malpighiales > Linaceae > Linum > Linum tenue. Next base: position 18,686,257 of record CAMGYJ010000010.1, on the reverse strand, counting down.
GTACGGCGGTCTTTCTATAGTTTGTCATTTTTTTGCTGTATTTGATTAAGATTACACATTTACAATATTATCTTTCCTATGTTAGAACAAAAAATTAGTGGTTTATAGTTTAATAGTATCGTTATAGAACTGTTGGTTTATAGAAGTGTCTATGCATTATAATATAAAATACGTATATAATACACAAATTTAGTACTAAATTTATCACTAATCATAAACCATTTCAAATCCATGTCATCTATCACCAACAATTCTTACAAGTCAATCAAACTATCTCACACAATAAACCATACAAATTTTTTTTATTAATTTTAGTTAGTAATCAGGGTGGCGATCCGTAGTAGACAACACAAAGTCGACAAGGAGGTTGGTAAACGAAGAAGAGGAAGCATGGATAAAATTAGTCATTTAAGCTGGATAATCTTAGTTTACATTATAAAAAATTTCTCAATTTTTTGTGTGGTTAAAATAATATACTAGTGAGGCAGTCAAATCGGGATGGTTCATATGATCTTATGCCAAACCTTAAAAATCATAGGTCCATCCCAAGACGTCCAAGCAAATGAACCGAACCAATATAATAACTGGTTTGGTGATTCTATTGGTTCTGCGGGGGTAAGGTTCAGTTCTTGTAATAAGGAACTAAAAAGACTTCACTATTCTCTTCCATTATCTCAATCTTTGGCTTCAGGTCTTCTAACCTAACATCATTTGAAACAAACTATGAAGAATTTTCTCGTTGGCTTATGTTGGAATCTTAGAATTAGAAACATATAATAATCACTGTACCTAACTAACTACCTCTTCAGTTTCGCAATATTGAGGACGAACAATAAGTAATGGCCGGACAATGGTAGGCTGATAGCGATGAGTCAGGGCTTAAATGTAAGGCCGGCCGGCCAACGAATAAGAATGTCGACAGACGACAATGGCCGGCAATACCAAGATTAAGGTGGTGATAAAGATAAGCAGGGCATGCAAGAAGAGAAGAAGGTGTCAGCCCGCGCAATCCAAATTAAATGTGATTTGGCAGATTCAAACGTGTCACAGGTCGATGTAATCAACAAGTACATCAAGAGAATTGTTGTAAAAAAAGTGTTTGAAATGCTCGAAAGAGACGTTGATAAAATTTTGGAATAAATGTTTCCAGGCTGAAGCTTCAGCTTATAAAAGCTTGTCTCTTAATGCTAAATTAAGGCCAAATATGTATTAACATAGATCTGTAGAAACCCAATATCATAATATAATATAATAGTGGTAGGATGCGTGTAAATTTTTTGTTCCAAAAAAATATCTAAATAGGTGTCATCTTGTTTAATACAAAAGATACAATTTTCTCAAAGCATCATTTTTTAAAATTCGATTTAAAACGAATGAGATCGTATGTTAAAGATTTGTAGAAGATTAGGGGAAAAAAAGTTTAACTACTGCCTATATTTTTTGCATCAGCATCCAAAAAACGCTTCGATTATCCTACAAAATCATTGATTTTTCTTCGTACCCTCTGCTAAAGTAAACCATCAATATTAATGCAATGTGAAGTTCTTCACTACCTTAAATTTTGCATAGCAATTAACAATCCAGTGAAAAGAAAATGAACTCCTTTGGGAAGATGAGATACCAACAACTAGGGGTGGGCATTGGGTGGGTCGGGTGGATTTTGACCATAAAATGCACCCACCCGCGCTTAAACGGATTGATAATTTTTAACCCACCACCCACCCACATTTAGTCTCGGGTTGGGTCGGGCGGATGGTGGATGATTTGGGTGGGTTTGTGGGTTCACCCACATCACAATGTATATAATATAAAGGAGTCAACTTGACATGATAATAGGCGAAGAGAGTTATCTGGGGAAACAAGAAGATGAAATAGGGCGAAAAATGTCGAATTAGTTCTTAAAATGGATAGAAATTCTATTATGAAAGAGTTTTCTACAGATTGAGATGATTATCAGGTGCAAGGAACTAAGAAAAATAATTCCACAAAGGAAAGAGCAGTGATCTAGGCACAAGAATTAGAGGAAAAAATAAAGGGAAGAAGAGGGGATCGCTATTTGGAAGGTTGGCTTTGAGGTTTAAACTCCAGGAGCAGTCCTAATTTATGTCTAACGTCTCCACTCTCCCCTCTCTAGCGCCAGCGACTTTGATCTTTTTGCTGTTGGGTTGAGCGGGTCACCCGCGCACCCACCCACAACCCACCCACCATCCGGCGGATGGCTCCCAACGCAACCCGTCACCCACCCATAGACCCACCCACTTAACGAAATTCGGGTCAAATGCGGGTGGGTCGGCCCAAACCCGCGGATGATCCGCCCGCATGCCCAGCCCTACCAACAACCCAAATTATACCAATTGGTGGTATGCGGAATAATTCGATTCGCCGGCTTTCCTCACTCTATAAAAAAATAAAAAAAACACAAAATTGGGGATTGCACCAAGTGTATGTATCCCGTACGAAAGCCCCAGTAATTAAATATATAATCCCCACTAACCATATGACCTAGGTGGAAAATAAACTAAAAAAATCTTGAAAGATAAACAAATAGCCGTGATTAGGATCATGATTAAGACGTCAAAGTGGCTGTTAGGTTGTGAGTCTAATGCTATTTATTTTGTGGGTCAATAATAAACTCGCTCGCCCATTCATGCCGGGCGGGCCAGCCTGTCATGTCATCTCCCCGCCAAAAGACCCAATTCTTCGCCCGCCAACACTGAAAAACAGCAACCTTCCCCGGGGTAAATTACGTCCATGGTCACTTAACTCTTTCATAGTTATTATTTTGGTCACTAAAGCTTACCTTAGTCCCCAACATTCCTTACATGTTATTATAACTATAATGATATCTCCTAGGATGAGGAATTTTACTATGCTATATGGCATTGATGCGATAGGTTTTTGCCTTTATGATATAAGTTGAAGTTATATCTTTAACGTTATGGTACAACTTTAGATTGTACATATACTCTTTTGTACAAATTCTTTCATGGTACAACTTGAACTTGTACATTTATGTGATGGTACCATAACATAAGGGTACAAATTCTTTTATAGTACCATCTAAACTTATACATTTAATTTAATTATGGTACAACTTTAAGTTGTACATTAAAGCACCCATACTTTGGGAGCATAGTAGAAGTGCTCCTCCTAGGATGGCAAAAAATACTCAATATCTTGGGTATTGTCAGAACAAATCTTAGTATGGGGTAAAATTAGGTTTGGGTATTTTGACTATTGGGACAGACTCATACCCAACTTTTCAGTTTGGATTTAAATTGGACTCGTAGCATTAGGTACATAAAACAAAATGGATACCTGATTCTAATGCAAATTTTATCTTATTAGTTTTGTAATGAAACAAATAGAAAGGTGAAAACACCAACATTAAATGTGTAACGGGGTTGAAGGCGGTCAATGAGATGACCGATATGATTATATTTTTGTGTGTACATTCATCTGAACCCAAATGAGCTAACCCAAATTGAATCCATTTTATACCCAATCCACAAATCCAAAACCATTAACAATGCATATGAATCCATTTGGGCCTGACCCAGTACTCATATGGGTCAATGATATTTTGTTCAAATTATCCAACAAGTCAACTCATTACCATTATGAATACCTCCTTATGTACTCATTGTTTGCGTTAAGTATAAACGAATATAAATAGGCAAGTAGCCATCATACTCGAGTGATAAAATTCCAAACAAAAGTGATAGTGCCAGGTTTAAGAGTGTGCAATGGTCCATCCCGGACTCCCCCAAACTCATACGATCCCATAATGAAAGTCATTTAGGACCGAGGACTGGACCATCATTGCATAGGATTTGATTTGGTCTGATTTGATCTGATCCAAATACCAATTTGGACATTTTTCTTTAATACTTATAAAATTTATAGCATCAAAGACCAAAAGACATTATATACAGTTCGATATATTCCGGTTTAATGTCTCGTTAAGATCCAAGACAGACCAAATTGCTGCTAGGGCTGTCATTTCGGTTGCCGGTTAGCGGCTAACCGGCCGTCGAACCGTTAATCGCCGTTTAGCGGCTAATCGGAAACCGAAAAAAACTGGGCACGGTTTGTTGTCGGAGGCGTTTCGTGGTTAGGCGGTTAGCCGAAAAACCAACGCCGGTTAAACCGGCGCTTACCGGCAAGCCTAAACGACGCCGTTTTTGGCCTAAATAAAACACCCCATCCCCCAAATCCCCAACCCTAGCAGCCCTTCGTCCCATCTCCCAAATCCCCAGCCGTCTCCCTCCAATCCTCCTGCTCCCTCCCTTGAGATCGTCTCCCCGCAACTCCGCCTCGCTGCCCGCCTCCAATCGCCGTCGCCGCCTCCCTCCAATCGCGCTACCCCTCCACACCGAGCGACAACAGTTTTCTCCCACTTCGAATTCAATTTACCCTCCTCCCACCATCTTCTCCGCACTTTCCCATCTTCCTTCCTCTCTCTCTCTCTCTCTCTCTCGCTCGCTAGCAAGCAAGCAACCCATTCCTCTGAAACAATGGCAGCTAGCAGAACCCGTACCCTATTTCTCCTCCTCCTCTTGCTCGCCGGATCTTTCAATTTGATCGCATCGGCGGCGGGCAGCGAGGGACTGATGACCGCTGTTGCTTCCGAGGAATGGCTCATCACGATGTCCATCTACGGCGGCTGAGAGGCGGAGCCGGATGGCGATGTGGATTTGGAGGACGGAGTTTCGGTCAATTGGGACGGAGAAGAAGGAGAAGGTGTGAGCGGTAGCAACCGGCGGTCGCTGCTCTGGAAAGGAAGAAGAAGAATCGAGAAGTGAGAGGGCGGTCGGTGCTCTGGAAAGGAAGAAGAAGAATCGAGAAGTGAGAGGGGTTAGAGTGAGTGGTGCAGATTTTTTGTTTATTTAATTTTTTTTTGTTGTTGTAGAAAAAGTAGTTTTCCGGTTGGCCGACTAACCGAGCCTAAAACCGAAATCGACCGATTGGTTGACCGGCTAACCGTGACCAATCTCACGGTCGGTGGTCGGCAGCTATATGGGGTGGCTCGATTTAACCGATAATCGAATTTTCGATTATTGATTAAACCAACCGACTGCCACCCCTAAATTCGCTGCACCAAAACTGAAAATTAGTAACTCAATAAAATAAACCGTAAAAGTGGTTTAGAGGACCAGACTAGAACTTATGAAACAACCTAGTGACTTTCACGTGTATTTGCTTCACAGTCAAACTAACACACCCGAACCGAGGAAATGAGGGGGGCACATTTTTTTGTACACATTTCTCAATTTCTAGAGGAGAAAGAAAGACAAACAACCTTGAATAATCAAACCCCCCACAATTGGGAATTAAACAAAAACATAAAATGGGGAAAGAAGAAGCATACGAAACGAAAGGGGGATGGGGAGGAAGAATGGACAAAATTCAGCATAAAGTCTGCTCTTCAGCACTCCCTTGGAATTGAATCTTCTCTCTGTATATATATATTCTTTTCTCCAACAGATCAGAGTCCCAAATCTTTACACCATCCCCCATCTCTCTCCAGCTTCTCCCATTTCACACTCCACCACCGCCATGGAGACACTAGTCCGCAGCACCACCACCACCTTCGCCCGCCGGCGATCGAATGGGTACGAGCAGCTTGACCCTTACTACGAACCCACCACCGCCCCTCAACACCACCACCATGACAACGACGACGACGTTTCATCCTTCCCCTGCACCCCCAAGAAGCGCACCCCATCCAGGCGCCGGGTCGCCGCCACGGCTTTGGACCAGAGAACGCCGGCGCGGGCGACTATGGCGGTGGCTTGGTCGCCTGGGTACAGAATCACGAGGGCGAGGCAGAGGCAGATATTCCTGAGGTCGTACCAGCTGGCTTCGGGGAGCAAACTTCAGAGGCGGCTGTCGAGAACAGGGAGGCTGAAGAAAGTGGCGGTGAAGGTGAAGATGGTGGTGGCTTCGCTGGTGGTTTCTTTCATGAAAGTCGGCGGCGGGTTGAGATCGTCTTGTAGCTCTAAGGTGGCCACTTGCGTCGCCTCCCCCGTTAAAATTAGCAGGTTTTGCTGATCCCCTGTTTTCCCCTGTTTCCTAATTGGCTGTCCTCTGCCTCTGCCTCTGCCTCTGCTCCGCGGGTAATAAGATTATTAAGAGCTACTGATCGGATTGGGGTTCGATTGGAACGGATTGATGTTCATCCCAGGCGGGAAATTTCCTACTCCGATCAGGAATTATTTGGGTTTGTTCATAGTGTATGATTCTGGTGGTGTTGTTGAATTTATCAGAGGTATAATGCTTGTTCAGCCGCGGCGGCTTCCTTTACTCTGTTTTCCTTCTTTTTGCAATCCTTTTTATTCATTGGGCAAACGAAAAGAGAGGTTATTTGCGTAATCCCCATCAACCATATGACCATGGGAAATAAACTTAATTTTTTCTTTTTTGAAAGATACACAAAGAGTTGTGATTAGGATTTAGGATGATTATTAAGACGTCAAAGTGCCGGTTAGATGTGAATCTATTGTTATTTTTGTGGGTCAATGAAGCCGAGCTCAAATGTTTGAATATGTTATTCTTCAGGAAGCGTCATTTTATTCTTAGTAGATAGTCTTATATCTTCGCATTGATCGGACTAGTCAGTTATATGCAAAATATTCTCTTAAGGTACACTATTTTCATTTGTAATTAGTGGACGAAAATATTACAAAATCCATAAGGTCAGACGGAAACTTTTAGCAAGACCACCCCTTTTTTGGCGTCGATTGCGACGCTAGATATATAGCATCATCGCTATTCATTTTGTGTCGTATGTCATTAATTTTGACGTCTGGTTATCGATTGACTAGTCGAATTGCAATGGTCGACTGATCTTTTTTTTTAAGGCGATGTCGCTAGTTTTCAGGCACAAATTGACATGCAATCTTTTGATTCTCTCAACCATAACCGACCCTCCCTCCCTTTCCCCATTCTCTATTTTCGGAGACCTAACTTCGTTTCCTCCTCTGAATCGAAACCAGAAGCACAATCCATCCCCAAACCTCAACTTTCTATCACAATCATTGTGACACACAGGAATAGAAGTCTCCTCCCCTCTTCACGCTTACTTCTCTATGTGTGAGGCTGAAATTGACGATGCGTGGATTGGCTCGTCTTCATATCACCGCCGTTAGTCTTCTCACAAACTACAATGTCTCATTATTAAGGTGAGGACAACAAGCTATTCCTACGCCTTAGATATTATTGACTGAATTAAAGAGATATTTGTAGCGAACTGAGAGCGAAGAGGAGAGTCATAGACTTTTGCCCTGTTCCTAACATGACTACTTCGAGGGTGGATGTGCTTTTAGGATGTGAATGGAATTATCTTCTAATGACATGTTCCTTCAGCGTGTTGGATGCTTCAACCCTCGAGTTAAAAGAAATATCATGATAGAAATTTCTCATTTCATTCTAATTATACCTTTTTGGTATTTCTGAATAATGATTTCGTCCACCACTTAGAAATCGAATTAATTTATTTTAAGCATTTATTTTGAAAATTTGTCTTATTTAGAATGAAGGTCTTTTTTCTGGTAGAATCATCAACCACCAAATAGATTTGTAGAATAAGGAATATTAGAAGAAATTTGTGACAATTAGGCTATCAAAATCACAATCTAAATTCAAGATAGGGTGCATAACCCTTGTAGAAGGTGTGTCATGTAACTCGTCTATAGTGGCGGATCCAGTGCTGGGCCAACCCAGGCCCCGACCCAGCCCTCCTCCGGATCCAGAGTTAGTTTAGTGCTTATAAAATTTTTCGATTTAGGTATTTGACCCAGTGCTATTTAAAATTCTGTCTAGTTTTATTTAATAATAGGATTTTGTGTAACTAGGAAAATGGTTCAGATGAACATATCCAAACCATTACTCTAAATTTATACTAAATTTTCTATAGCCCCAATGATTTTTTTTAGGAATGACATGAAAACCTAAAAGTGTAAAGTTTCATTAAAGTAAAATAAAAAACTATAAACTAAAGCATACCCTTCCTTGCAAAATTCAAAAAATTTCCCAATCCCCCCAAAACAAAACAAGAACGAGGAGACGAGCAGACCCAAAATGGATTTCTCTGCCAGCCCGTCGAGCTGGTTTTCTTTCCATTCTTTTGATTAAGAAAATATTTACAAACTTGCTGAGTCATCATTTAGATTGCCTCAATTAAGTGGGGCATCTGGTGTTTTGATGAAGAAAATATTTACAAACTTGCTCAAGAGTTTAGCATCGTGACTTTGAAGGCTATGAGATGCATTCTTTGGAGAATGCACTACTCATGTGAGGAAGATGAAGTTTCTTCTCTTGCAAAATTATTAGAGAAGCTGGAGGAAATAGGGATGGACACATAATACAAATTGATTTGTCGGTTGATTTGTCTAATGTCGACCTAGCCGTTTCAACAACTACCATGAAGAGAATATTTTCAGCAATGAAACATGAACATTGATTTGTGCAACAAAATGTGCGATGAATTTTTCGTTGATTACTTAGCTATTTTCTTTGAAAAAGAGTATATTATCAGTATGGATGGAGATTATATTATTGATGAATTTGCTAAATTAAAAGACCTTCTTGTACTATTGGCGTTGTAATGAAAACTATATTATTATATATTTTTGTTTATGGCTGTATCCGCCGCTGCTCGTCTAAATATCTTGTCTCTGCCTATATCATCCAATACAATTTCACAAACCATACTTATAATCCTAGCATTTTTTGAAAGAGATATTTTCTCATATTAGCTCTTATTTTTTATTGAATGCAGGCGTAACACTAAAGAACAAAGATAAAAGGATGTTCTGGGTGGACCCTCACCGACAAATGTGGTGTCCAACCTAATTGTGTTAAAGAAACCATGATTGAAGGAAAAGCTAGCAGAACAATTCATACCGGAAGCATCAGGCTTCCTAGTTGAAAACCAGTTAGCATTCACCAAGCCCCTTACAGAGAAGCTAACTTCGATTAGGTCTTCTGAAAGTATTTTTCAAAATCAGTTGATAGTTCGGTAAGTTTATACATATAACATACTATAATAGTCATTTGTATGTGTTACACCCACTTACTATTAAAGTATCATTCAAATATGTGAAGAAATAAAATAATAAAAAAACATAAAACCATCATCAAACGCTACTCGTTACCCTCCAAATTCCAAAAGGAATTTTGCTTTTGTTTAAAGTCGCCTAACTGGCTTTGGTTTCTTTAAAATGGGGGAAAACAACAGTAGCCCATTTAATATTTCGGAACTTATTCTTTTTAATTTTTATAAGAAGCGAAAGTGTCAAAGGAAGATAAGGGGAATTAAGAACTTGCCCTAAAGGAGTTGCTTAACAGTAGATTGCGATTTCGGTTTCTTTAAAAAAAAAAGTCAGGCCTAGTATATATGAGAAGATTGGGGATCAAGGGTTGTTAAAAATGTGTCAAATGAGATTTTCTTGACATTTTTTAAAATTTTCGTGATTTATAAACTTATAAACACTGGTCTCGCCCTTTCTTTTCCACCTTAATATTGAAATAATATGCTCACAAACCATAATTTTACTTTTTACAACATTTTAAAACAAGACTTGTTTATTCATTTGATGTAGAAAATATTTCAAGTCTGTTATTTATTTATATATAATAACTAAAAATCCAATTTTTTTTTATCTAGACCGGTTTCTATCGATTTTTATGGGTAACTGATAATCTCAACCCATTAAGATTAGATCCAACCCTACATTTTTTCCTAATTTTTTTCCAGAGAAATATATGTGTGTAAAACTGGATCATAATGAATATGATTTTATTCATCATCCATTTAGAGTTACACTGATGTAATTTGAACGGGAGGTAGAACAACTTGGAATGCTAGTTAGTATTATTATTATATATAAAACTGAAGCTTAGTTACTGTTGCCTAAAAAAAATATTATTTTGATACTCCAAATTTAATTAAATCACAACTTAGTCATAAGAATATAGATTTTACATTTTAATACCCCAAATTTAATTTTAGTGTAAAATTATTGAACAATTATGTTTTGGTATTTAAATTTTATGAGATTTTCGTATCTACAATTTTTTAAATTTACATATTGGTCCAATGTTTATATTTCACTTGAATCCATGAATCTGAATCCACCAATCCTATTGAACCAATCTAGAGAATTAATAATTGAACCTTGAACCATGAACCACTAACTTTTTAGATCAATGTCGAGTCCAATTAAAAATAAATATACATGGTTACTATTTATAAGAAAGTCATCATTTTCCACTATGGGATTTAAAGGCTTGAAATTTTAAGCGAGTTTCAGTTTGTATTCCTTTCTTCTCTCTAGAGTTTTCTTTTTCATCCGAGCTAGAATTTTTAACAATTATACATGGAATTTTCAACAATTATACATATCAAATAAATATTTTCCTATTTTCTATAGAAAAAGTAAATAATTATCATCTTAATTACATCACCATAAAAGGAATTAAGCCTCAACTAGGCAAATTACAGTAAGGTACCTAAACTTAATAGATCTTTAAATTTATAACCTAAATTTATTTTTTTGGCATATAAGTCCTCAAAATATTGATGGAACATTACATTTTAGTATCTAAAACTTTTGTGTATTACATTTTGGTACATAAACTTTTGAAGTACACACCCACGAATAAATAGGTATCCATACCCAACTCATACACATTTAGATTATGAAAGTAAATATCCATACCCTATCCAAACCCATTTACATACTTTCAAACCCATATATACGTCATACATTCCCTAACCATAATCAATGGGTCGACTTGGTTTTAGGTAAAAATCATTTATTAGCCAAAATTTTCAAAAAAATTTAAATTAGATGTTGACCGCCATATATATTTTTTTCAGTCAATATCATATTATCAAGTCAATATTACTAACAAAACTGCTAAAAAAATTAATTTAGGCTAATAATACTAACAAAACATCATAACGGGCCACATAATACATGCACATAGGCCATATCTGGTCGCGACAAGGCGCGACATCGCCACCTAGTATAATTAAAAGCACAAGCATTTTTCCCTGTTCATTAATTTTTTCTTCACGGGTACTGTTCACAATAGGGTTCTATCCCATATATCCAATTTTACCAAAAGCCCCTTTTCTCCTTTTTTGCAATATTATTCATATTCATATGATTTTTATTCGCTACAACCACTTCTATGATAAGTCTATAATTCATAAGTAATTATATGAGTTTTATTCTCTACAACAACTGCAACGATAAGTCTAAAATTCATAAGCAATTATTATTAAACCACATATTATGAAAGCACAAGCACTTTTCACTGTTCATTAAGAAAAAATAGGCTATTTTTTCTCCACGGGTACTGCTCACAATAGGGTTCTATCACATATACCAAATTTTACCATAAGCTTTTTTTCTCCCTTTTTGCAATATTATTCATATGATTTTTATTTGCTACAACCACTTCTATGATAAGTCTACAATTCGTAAGCAATTATAAGAGTTTTATTCTCTACAACCACTTCAACGATAAGTCTAAAACTCATAAGCAATTATTATTAGATCACATATTATGAAATATTTATGTAACAAAATTCAATAAAAGTTACTTAAATTTAGAATTAGTCGATGTTACTTACTATAACTTGCTTATATTATTAGACTACACATTATGAAAAATTTATGTAATAACGTTCTATAACTGTTACATGAGTTTTACTTAATGGTTAAGACACTACGTAAAGTTTATGGATAAATAATCATTTATGTATCCATTACAAAAATAATATGTAAGTTTTCTATAATAATTAAACACTATGTAAACTTTATGTAGAAATATTTATTTACAATGTGTCACTTAACCAAACAGATGATGTATGTTCTTCGTAATGATTAAAACATCACGTGAAAATTACATATTTATCTTATATGAATAATTTTGTAAATTATTTGACTTAAACTAAATTATTACTTTCTATCGCAGCGAAGCGCGAGCCAAAAAACTAGTATTAATTTAACATAGACTCGGTGTCAATACTGCAACAGATCAACCTTAATACCACTCAAATTATTTTAACATGGAATACTGAAATTATAAATTATTATTAAAGGAAGGTGATCAATGTCGTCATGTCGTGTTGTAAAAAAAAAAACAAAATGTCGTCATGTCGTGTGAGTGATAATGTCAATACAACGGTTACTTAAAGTTACGTTATGAATGTGCAGAAAAAGGGGAAATCTTGCTGAGCTGGACGGGATGTGGTGCCAGCTTGGAGAGACTTAAAGGTTTTGACAAAAAAAATATAGTTTGACAAGAAAAACCTTTTATTATAGGTTATTCGGTTAGCGGTATTTAACAGAGGTGGGCGCGTGGATGGTTAATCCGCGAATTGATATCGATCCACTCGCAAATAACTCGATCCGCAAGCAATGGGTGATTGATGTGAGTGGATTGCAGATTGACAAATCTCTCACTCGTAATTTAGTGCGTGGGTGGTGGGTAGATTGCGGGTCACCCGAATGACCCGCATCCTATTTTGACGTGAAAAAGTATTGTTTCTTATTGTACAGAATATTCATCATATTTCCAACCAGACTACCTTTTAACCATATACTTCTAAAGGTCGAGAATAAAGAATAGTTTTGACTACTATTACTGGTTATTGTGTTGTGTAATATCCATTAGATATTGGATATTGGGATGCAAAATCGCAAATTATTGTAAATATCCATTAAACATTGGAATAACAACTTTTTATTATTAATTGTATCAAAATCACAAAATTCATAAGTTTTATCTACACAATTGGTTGATAGAGTAGTAATTTTTTTTATGCAAATACTACATGGATTCATGATAACACCAAAATAGATGTTATTTACCCTCCATCTTGCGGTATGTGTTGTGCCAATTCATGTGCTTAAGCGTTTAAACTAATGTTGTCAGAATCGAACCAGAGTATGAACCGGTATAGTAAACGGTTTGAATTTTACTGGTTTAACCGGTATTAGACCGTTATAAAACCGTTAATGAACCGATACTTAATAAAAATAAATATTAGTAAGCACTAGCTAAAAATGACCATAATAGGACATAAAAACTAAAAAAATTATGATCATGACTTAAACTACCTAAAAGTAAATGACGTGTATATAAAAAAAAAGTAAAAAAAAGCTAACAACTCAATTAATCACCCCCTAACCACCCCCCCCACCCTATTTGCAACCCTAAGCGGCAGCGTTACTCTCCCTCTCTCTTTCAATCCTCCCAACCTTCATCTCACCATCTGCTTCTTCTTCGATCAATTCCTCTAATCCTTCATAAACACGATTGATGATCCCCTCCATGGCTTCATCCCTTCTTCTCTCTCAAACTCCATATGCCTTTCTCTCTCTCTCTTTCTTTCTGAAGACGGCTAGAGGAAAGTAAAAGGAATACAACGACGGCGATGATGGTGCGGTTAATCGTTGCCAGTGATGACGACGATGACCAAGGACAGCTGCTCAATTGAGAAAGCCCGCCCACCCTTCATTCTGAGAACCGACTGGTCAGTTTGAACTGTTCGAGCGGTTAGCCATTTGAACCGTTAATCGGCCAGTCAGTTGAACCGTAGCATTTTTTTAGGTGTTCCGAGCCGGACTGGTCGCCGGGTCCAGGTTTTGCCGGTTTGACCGATCGGTTCGGCTCGGTTTTGATAACACTGGTTTAAACATTGCCAAATACATCCCTATTTCGTTCTTATTTGATTTTGATGTGATTATAGGGTGTATTAGTCAATATGTGAAATTAGGTACAAAACAAGGTCATAAGTGTAGAAAAGGGGTAAGGATCAAAGATGGTGACCTATAAGCCAAAGATCGACCGCGATTTCCAGTCGTGAAGACTCGCTGAAGATCGTGTCCCAGAGCCAAAGATCGCGACCGTGATCTTGAAGGCCCAGGCGCGAACTTCGCGTGGAAGGAGCCTTGGAAAAGCAAAGAGTTTCTCCGGTCGCATCACGGCCAACATTCACTTTGTCCGTTAGGAAGATCACGGTCACGACGCGAGGATCGCGATCGCGAAGTCAGCCCGCGATCTTCCCCCTTTAGAAGGTCATGACGTCGTCTTGAGATCGTGACCTATCCTCAGAAGATCCCGCCCGCGATCTCCCAGCCTCAGGCCGCGAACTTCCCCGAGTCTAAAATGCCTATAAATAGAAGACCTCTTCCCCTTTTCAAGGGGGCTGATTTTGGGTGAAATTTCAGGATCTAGAGAGAGAGAAGAGAGAGAAGCTATAGGGAGAAGAAGAGAAGGAGAAGAAGGAGCTAGGAGCAAGGAGGATATTCCCCAACTTCAAGTCTTCTTCCATTTCTACCATGTATCTTCTTCCCTCCTTTATGGAGTAAACCTCTTAGGTATTAGGAGTTCTAAACCCCAAACCTTAGTTTTAGGATTTATTATGTATGTATGTATGTATGTATGTATGTATGTATGTATGTATGTATGTATGTATGTATGTATGTATGTATGTATGTATGTATGTATGTATGTATGTATGTATGTATGGATATTTTAGGGTTTCAATGAATGAATGTGTTTTTCTAGTAGATTCTTAATGTCACTCTTTCCTAAATGATGACGCTTGGGAAACTGGCCCCAATCTTCCCTCTTAGCGTGCTTATGTTACCGCTCTGGATACAGAGTTTTAGGGTTAGACGGGTATGCGCCATCTGGCGAGTTTAGGTTAGATGAGTGAATGGGGGCTTGTAGTGGTTGAGGCGACCGAATCCTTGCTATAGGTAGCCTTCCTAGATGAAACCCGGGTTGAAACCTCGGTGTGGATGGTGGATAGTGTCCATTGAAATGAGCCATAAGCTCAAGAAAGTACAGTAACCAGTAGTTGACCTTTTTTTGTCTGGACAACTTGCCTTGTATGAATCACATAAGCCTGTCAACTTCGATTCTGCTACACTATCAAAGTGGATCCCTTGTCGTGGTCCATTCTTCAAGTACCTTAGAACTCTATAGGATGTTTGAAGATGCTATTCATGTGGCTTCTTCTGAAATTGGCATAGTTGCTGCACAACAAATGCCAAATCTGGTATGGTATTGGCATAGTTGCTCCACTTGGTAAACAAGGAGTAATCAGCAGATTAACTAAAACCATTTTTAAGAAGGAAATTGCTCATTTTAGCAAACATTGTCTCGAGGCTTGCTTTAGCCTATAGAGAGATTTTTTTAGTCTAAAAACCATCTTCCGAGGTCCATTGTGTTCCAAATCCAACCTTGGTGGCAACTGTATATAAACTTCCTCATTTAAGTCTCCATTGAGAAAGGCATTTGTCACATCCATCTGTTCCAAAGTCCAGTTCTTCACAGCTGCAATTGCTAATAAAGCCTTAACTGAATTGATATTGGCTACAGGTAAGAAGGTGTCCAGAAAGTCAATTCCATAGACTTGAGTGTAACCTTTTGCTACTAGTCTTGATTTGAACCTTTCAATTGATCCATCCTGCTTCAGTTTAATCTTGTAAACCCATTTATTTCCAATAACCTTCTTCCCTTCATGTAATGGAACTATTTCCCACGTTTGATTCTCTTTAAGGGAAGAGCTTCCCTCATGGATTTTCTCTAGTGTTCATGTTTTATAGCCTCTTGATAAGTGAGTGGTTCCTCCTGTTGGATAATGCTTAAAGCATATGTCCTGTCATCAACATTCAAATGGTCTACATTTAGTGCTATAGGGTATCTGCTGATAGATACAGTGTTGCCAAAAGCCCCAAACTTCAAGGAAGTATCTAGCTCACAATTATCAAGCTTACTTGGTAAGTGATAATTGAGTTTAGGTCTAGCTGGGGGTTCAAAATCTGGTCGAGGTTCAAGTTCTAGTTCAAGTTCAGAAATATTAACAATATCATGCACTTCAGTATCAGCCAGTACCTCCCCCTCATCAACTGAGACTGGATCAGGAGACAATGTAGATTGAGGGTTATAAGTGCTAGGAATGGCTAAGTCAGGAGGTGGACTAGGATCAGGAGGAGTTGGATCAGGGCTAGGTGGATAATCAGGAGAGGTAGAGGGTTCAGTTTTGAAAGGAAGGATAGATTCATAGAAAACTACATCTCCGGAAATCAAAACCTGGTTAGTGTTGATATCCAACAATTTGTAGCCTTTTACCCCAGGTGGAATTAGGGGTGGGCAACGGGAAACGGGTATTTGGGTATACCCGTACCCGTCCCGTTTTTAAGGGTTACGGGTACCCATATTACCCTCAAGGAGGTTTTGGGGTGGATCGAAACTTAGGAGCTACCGTCCGGCTCACGACGTGAAAGAAGCGCTTGTTGGGAGGCAACCCAACCAGTCGGTTTGCATTTCTTTCTCTTTTTCTCCTCGGTTGAGTCAGTTTTGTTATTTGATTTTAGAGTTAATAAATCAACCTTTGTGAGATTTTGTGTGGTGTTTGTGTTCTGACCACTCTCTCCTTCTGGAATACACCGCCAGCCCCGTCCACCATCATTCACCATGGATCTGGTAACTTCGTTCTATCCTCCTTATCTTTCCTCCATTGAGGACAATGTCGTGCTTAAGTGTGGGGGGGTGTTCGATTATGTATGCGGGTGAATGTTTGGCTGTTTGTGTGCTTGGAGCCTAGTCCACTGAATTTGAGGGCTCCAAGTACGTGTTTCATTGCAAATTGCCTGCTCAGTATGCTTTGAATCGACAGTCTCTATAGTAATGTGCAACCTAGGGAGGTAGTGTAGCACTATGGAGGATGTTGAAGTATAAGATTTTTCCTATCTAGCTCTTTGCTGTGTCAGTTGATTTTGTGAATTAGTGGAGCTAAGACCGTTGAATTCATGTGGTAATGTGGACTCTGTTTGGATTGTGTTATGACTCGTGTATCGAACAGGGTGCTCATGTGAGAAATGAAAAGCAGTTGGTCCTCCATGTCGAAATCATTGAAATCTTAAACATGGGGTAAGCCCAACGTGTGTGGCACCGTTCATTGCAAAAAATCGGGTTTTGGAAGAGATTTTAGTGATCCTTAGTGGGGTACTCCTACAAGGTGAAGCTAAGCTGTCTCTAGTACAAGTAAAACTTCCACCCGTTGAACGGTTTGCCTACTTGAGGATGTGTTTTTAAGGGCACGGATAGAGCTTCCGACCCCCCTTAATTTCATTTACCCTCCACATGAGTTGAGGAAAAGGAGTTAAAAGAAGTACTCTGGCGAGCGCCAGACGTACAGAAATTGCTCTCGCTCGACTAATAAGGGTCGATCGTGCAAAAGACTACAGTTGGAACCCCAGCCAAGTGAATGAAAAGAAACAAAAAAAGAAAAGTAAAATGAAAGTGAAAAAGGGGTTCCAACGGTGAAACAAAGTGAAAGAGCACCCCGGTACAACGAGTCCTTGGTTGTGAATGGTGTGAGTCCCTTTATCCATGAATTGACTGTCTTACTTCTACTTCTTCTCATGATCCTGGCTTGAGTCTAGTACTCGCATTGAGAAAGATAGGGGACGTCTTAGAAGACCAGTTGACCTCGTAAGCTGCTTTATGATCTAGAAAGTCATCTACCGACGATCGGGGTTTTTTGTTGCTATAGAGTTATGGAGAGCTGCATTGGTTTGAGTTAGGTTTGCTTGGGGACAAGCAAACGGTTAAGTGTGGGGGGATTTGATGACTCGATATTTGCACATGTTTTCCCCTGTGTTTCTTGATCGTTTGAGCTTTAATTATCGCGTCTTTGGCCTATTTTACGCTAGGTTGTGTTCCTTTGTCACATTTCAGGTCCTAGCACATAAAGTGAAGCATAGGCGCAAGTTTCAAGTCAATCAGAGATCAATTGGCGATTAGGGAGAAGAAACTCGGGCATGACCTGAAGAAGAATGAATTCTACCTCACTTTATGGACAAAGAATCATGCAAGCTTGTCCTGAAAAGAAAAAGGACGAGACTACGAGCGTCTGGGATCAAACGGCGACTGATTCGGAGTCCGGACGAGGGAGAAACAAAGCATTGAATATAGGGGAGCAGGTTCGGCAGTAAAAACACGGGCGCGCCTAAATCAAAACACGGCAGTGCCCATATTTAGGCACGACCGTGTTTTGGCCGACGCGCGCGGGCGTGTTTTTAACACGGGGGCAAAACACGGGCGGGCAAAACCAAAGCACGGCCGTGCCCTGGACCGTGTTTTGCCCAGAATCGGGTTTTTTAACCCAAATTCGAGCCAAAGGAGAGGGAGAGCTGGGTTTTGGATCCGAAACACCCAAGGGACGAACCAAAGAGAGAGAGGGCGATTTGAGGGCATTCTTGGAGTGGAATTGGAGGATTTCTTCACCTTGGAAGCTCGAGGAACAAGCTCAGACTTGAAGGCTGATCATCTGAAGATTCTTACTGCAGTCTCTCTCTTCTCTATGGAGTAACTTCCCTTCACTTAGGTTTTGAGGAACCCTAGCTATGTTTGTTTGATTTGATGATTGTATGAGTACTCCTACTTGATAATATTGAGTTCATATTCAATCTATGCACGTTTTCATGATTCAATTCTGCTTTAGTCGAGATTATTGATTCTGCTTTGATCCTATGAGAGCGAATACCTGATTAGGTCAATAGAGCACCATAGATTGATAGTATTGGATCGATTGCTTTAGTCGAGGGTTGATTCACTGCTTTTTATCGATTGAGAACCTCATTCGATAGAGGGAATCTAGTACAGAACGCCTTGATCGGTTGTTCTAGAGAAGGATACGTCCCTCTAGGCAATTGACTCAAGAGGGCCTTGTTCCTTTAGTCGAGACTCAAGGTCTAGTCAAGGATTCTCCGCATTGTGAATGAAAGTGAAACAGGTTAGAGATCATCAATGATTAATCTGGCTAGTGGCTAGGGGGAATCATACCTAAGTGAGTTCCCAACCTGTAATTAGATTAACCTTAACTGTAGTTTGTTAGAGTAGTTTTAGTTCTTTCATCTTAATCTGGTTTGCTAGATAATGAACTGAAGCTGAGTAATAGTAACTCTAGAGACCCGTGGATTCGATATTTATTACTTGAGCCACTATACTGCAGTTCCTTTCACGGGTTACACTTGGCCATTGTTAGGAGTTGTGTCATAGCGAGTCATATGCCAAGTTCATGAAGGATCTCCTCACTAACAAGAGGAAGCTTGGGGAGCTGTCTACTGTGATGCTCAACGAGGAGTGTTCTGACCTCCTGCAGGACAAACTACCAGAGAAGCGAAAAAACCCAGGGAGTTTTACTATCCCTTGCATGATTGGTAGTTTGCATGTAGGGAAGTCCTTAGTGGATTTAGGCGTTAGCATAAATGTCATGCCATATAAACTGTTTAAAAAGCTAGGCCTAGGTGAACCCAGTGATACTAGGATGAGCATTCAACTTGCTGATAGATCCATTGTGCATCCTAGGGGTATAGCAGAGGACTTGATAGTCGCAGTAGGGCCATTTTCATATCCTGTTGATTTTGTGATTTTGGACATAAATGAGGATGTTGATGTGCCATTGATACTGGGTAGACCTTTTATCGCCACCGCCAAGGCGCTCATTGATGTGAATGATGGAAAATTGATTTTGAGAGCTGGGGGTGAACAAATCACCTTTTCTGTTTCTGATAATATGAAGCACCCCCAGCTCCATGATGATTTAGACTACTGTGATGTTGTTGCTGATTTTGAAACCGCACTCGCCATCATGAGTGCGGGTACTGATGATTTCCTTGAGGGTTGTCTTTTGCTAGGGGAACAAGCATCACAAGATGTGCAACTGGAGGAGCAGCTTGCAGAGCTGGACGAGGCTGCGATCGAGGGGCGAGAGATACTATTCAAGCCGATCCCCATCTCGCCCCAGATCGCTACATCATTGGAGGAGCCGCCAGAGTTGGAGCTTAAGCCCCTCCCCTCTCACCTGGAGTATGCATTTCTCCGGAAGGGGAATAAGCTCCCGGTCATTATCAGCTCGGATCTGAAACCCGAGCAGAAGAGCAACCTGGTGGCTCTGCTGCAGAAGTATGCCCGGGCCATGGCTTGGAAGATCACCGATATCAGAGGCATTAGCCCATCCTTCTGCTCCCACAAAATTCTGATGGAGGATGAGGTTAAGCCAGTCAGGCAGCCACAGCGGAGATTGTCTCCTAACTTGGAGGCAGTGGTCCGGGCAGAGATTGTGAAGCTCATGGATGCAGGGATCATCTTCGCTATATCTGATAGTAAGTGGGTCAGTCCCACTCAGGTGGTCCCGAAGAAAGGCGAGATGAATGTGGTCCCGAATGAGAAGAAGGAGTTGATCCCGATGCGGACCGTGACTGGCTGGAGAGTCTGCATTGATTACCGGCGCCTAAACGACGCCACCAGGAAAGATCATTTTCCCCTACCTTTCATTGATCAGATGCTGGAGAGGTTGGCTGGCAATGAGTTTTATTGCTTCCTAGATGGCATGTCTGGTTACTTCCAGATTCCTAATGTCTGGTTACTACCACATTCACTTGCCCCTTCGGTACCTTTGCTTACCGGAGGATTCCATTTGGGTTGTGTAATGCACCAGCGACCTTCTAGAGATGCATGCTGGCGATCTTCGACCGAATGGTTGGAGAGATCATGGAAGTCTTCATGGATGATTTCTCGGTATATGGAGACTCCTTCACTCACTGTCTCCATAACCTGTAACTCGTTCTGAAGAGGTGCGAGGAGACTAATCTGGCACTCAGCTGGGAGAAGTGCCATTTTATGGTTCGTGAGGGTATTGTGCTCGGGCACAAGATCTCCAAGCAGGGGATTGAGGTGGATCGCGCGAAGATTGAGACGATCAGTCAGCTAGCTCCTCCTGTTTCTGTGAAGGGGATTCGCAGCTTTCTGGGTCATGCAGGCTTCTACCGCCGCTTCATCAAAGATTTCTCGAAGATTGCCCTGCCTCTGACCAAGCTGCTAAAGAAGGGTGCACCATTTTAGTTCACTCCTGAGTGCACAGCGGCATTCGAGACTTTGAAGGAGAAGCTCACCCACGCTCCCATCATGGTGACTCCTGATTGGTCTCTACCCTTTGAGCTGATGTGCGATGCGAATGACTATGCAGTCGGAGATGTTCTGGGTCAGAGACGCGGGAAGCACTTCCACTGAGAAGGAGCTCCTCGCTGTGGTGTATGCATTTGACAAGTTCCGGCCATATCTGGTGCTCTCCCATGTGGTGGTCTACACAGATCACTCGGCGATTCGCTACTTGGTGAGCAAGGCTGATACAAAGCCTCGGCTCATCCGCTGGATCCTGCTTCTGCAGGAATTCGACATAGAAATCCGGGACAAGAAAGGAGCCGAGAATGTTGCTGCAGATCATCTCTCACGGTTGGAAGCCCCTCCGGTGGACAACTTCGAGGAAGAGATCGATGACTCCTTCCCGGGTGAGCGATTGCTGGCGATGACGCTGGTGGACAGCATGGCCCCTTGGTATTCTGACTTTGCCAATTATCTAGTGGGAAAGCAGTTACCCAAGGGGATGGCCACTCATGCGAAGCGCAAGTTCTTCTCCGATCTGAAGCACTACTTCTGGGAGGATCCTTACCTCTTCAGAATCGGAGCAGATGGCATGATCCGGCGCTGTGTCATGGAGCACGAGATGGGAGACATCCTGTCTCAATGTCACGAGGGACCTACTGGAGGTCACCATGGAGGAAACCACACGGTGCGGAAGGTGCTACAGTCGGGCTTCTATTGGCCCTCGCTCTTCAAGGATGCAGACTCCTTCGCACGACAGTGCGATCGCTGCCAAAGGTCAGGTAACATTTCTTCTCGGGATGAGATGCCCCAACATATCTCTGTTATTTGTGAAATTTTTGACGTTTGGGGTATCGATTTCATGGGCCCATTCCCTCCATCTTTTGGCAATCTGTACATATTGGTTGCAGTGGATTACGTCTCGAGGTGGGCAGAAGCTCAAGCCATGCCCACCAATGATGCAAGACGGGTCTGCTCTTTTCTGAAGCAGCTGTTCTCCCGGTTCGGGACACCTCGCGCCATTATTAGTGATAGAGGAACCCATTTTCAAGGGAAATTCACTAAACTCCTCTCTCGCTATGGCGTTAAGCATAAGGTGTCGGTAGCCTACCATCCCCAATCAAATGGGCAGGCCGAGTTGACGAACCGGGAGCTAAAACGAATAATTGAAAAGACGGTGGATCAGCCCCGCAAGGATTGGTCCACCAAGCTCGATGATGCTCTTTGGGCGTATAGGACTGCCTATAAAAATCCGATTGGCACTTCTCACTATAGGCTTGTCTATGGGAAGGCGTGCCATTTGCCGGTAGAGCTAGAGCACAAGGCCTTCTGGGCCATTAAGCTGCTAAACCTGGATTTGAGTGTTGCAGGTACAGAACGTAAGTTGCACCTGCTCGAGTTGGAGGAGTGACGTTACCACGCCTACGAGAACACCCTGCTCTACAAGGAGCGCACCAAGCGTCTCCACGATGCTCGGTTGACGGACCCGAAAGAGTTTCAGGTAGGTGATCGTGTTCTGCTCTTCAATGCACGCTTGAAACTCTTCACGGGTAAGCTCCGTTCGAGGTGGTCGGGACCCTTCACGATCACCCAAGTTTTCCCGCACGGTGCGGTGGAGATCAGCAATGCTCAAACCGAGCCATTCAAGGTGAATGGACACCTCCTAAAGCTGTATTTGGGAGGTGGTCGAGCGCGCAGAGCTTCTGATCAATCTCGAGGACCCTTAGTTCCTCTACTGGCGTCCAGCTAAAAGACGGTAAAGAAGCGCTGCTGGGGAGGCAACCCCACCTCGGTTTGCATTTTCTTACCTTTTTCATTTTGATTTTTGTGTTTTTTGAGTCTTGAGGTGTTGTCCCAGAGTCGAATGTCATTTTTTTAAGTGAAAACAGGTTGAATTCGGGGCTCCAGCAGTTCACACGGCCATGCCTGAAACTCACACGGCCGTGTGGTTTTGAGCCTATGGCCGTGTGAGCTCTCGGCAAATTCCACACGCCCAAATGTGCGATTCGCACAGCCCGTGTGGCTTGCCTCGGCTTGGCCGTGTGGCCGACACGGGCATCTCTTATTCTCACACGGCCGTGTGGATTTGACCCCTTGGCCGTGTGAGCTCTTGGCAACTTCCACACGGCCAGTTGTGCATTTCACATGGCCGTGTGTATTTCCTCTCCCTGGCCGTGTCGGCCAACACGAGCACACCCTGCACCTCACACGGCCATGTGAGCTTGCCCGTGTGGCCGAGCCACGGCCTATAAATTCGGCCGACACGGCCGAGTGGTCAGAAAATCCACTTTTACTCGCCGGAAACCTCTCCCCCTTGCCGGAAAACCGCGCCTTTTCACCCTCCTTGGCGATTTTCGGCCATTTTTGGTCGGTTTTTCACAAATCCAACACCACACCCACCCTTCCCTCACCATTATCGGCCTATCTCTCGTTTTTGAGGTGATTTGGATCGATTTTGAGTCGCCGGAGGCGATTTCCGGCGAGACTCCGGCGAGGCTCCGACGAGCACTTCCGGGCATTTTTTCGGCTTTTCGTCGCTTCCACCGCCTTCCCCTCATCATCCCCTACACCTCTACTTGAGTCTCCAGGTTTGATTTTGCCCTTAACTATGTTAATTATGGAGAATTGGGTGTTAGGGTGCATGTTTAGAGAACCTCTTTGAATCTTGTGAATTTTGTGCAATTGATTGAGGGGAATGCTTGGATTATGTCTGAATTGTGTTGGGCAATGTCCCCCTTGCTTGTTTGTTTCCTTGGGGGAAAGAATTTTGTCAATTTCATGCTTAACTTAATAGTGCACACAAGGTGTTCGATGAAATGCCTGTTTTTCATGCCATGTTGTGGGCACCGGTTGGGGCCCTTAATGATGTGCTTTGAGGGTGTATTTGCTATGGATGTGAACCTTAAGTTGCCTACTTTATCGTGAATGTGCACCCCCACTCAGATTATGCTTGATTTATCGAGTTTTGACCCCCGAACTATGGATGAAACCATGGTTAGGCTGTTTTCTGTTCTTAAGTGTGGGGGTGTGATTAACCTTTTCTTTGGCTCTTTTGGTTCCACTTTGGGTTGTTATTTTGCAGGACAATGTCGAAATCCGACCTCAAGCACCCGTTCATACGGGATCTGAAGAGGGGCCCCTACCAGGATCGTTTCAAGCAAGTCCTGGCATGCTCGTTTGGGCAGCACCATTGCTGGTCCAAGCGGGAGTTTCAGAAGTTGCACTGCTACGAGCACTTCTCCGCCATCGTCACCAACCGCCCGTGGTGCCGTATGCTCTCCATCCACGAGAAGGTTTACTACGAGCCTGTGCTGGAGTTCTTCATGACCTTCAAGCATGTATCCACAGAGGATTGGACAGACGATGCAGCCGTCAAATTCCGGCTCGGCGGTGCACCCCAGTCTATGAGCTACCACGAGCTGGCCACTGCTCTCGACCTCGGCCTGGCCAATGGTGAGGACTACGTCACCGAGGTCAGCGACCCGCCGGACGTGAACTTCAGGACGCTGTACACCCGCCTTGCTCGGCCAGGACAACGTCCCTTCTCGGCCGGGAATACGAAGGCCACCACCCTGCACCTCGACAACCGCATTCTCCACCACCTGCTGGCGAAGTCTTACACCCCAGCTTCAGACAGAGCTAGCGCCATCACCAAGAGGGCCATGTACTTCATCGAGTCGATCCGCCAGTACGACCATCCTCTCCACTTGGGTTCTGTGGTGGCCAGAACCTTCGAGAAGAGTGCTTTGGAACTTAAGAGCCTCCACTGCACCCCACTCATCACCCGCCTGGCCACCTACTTCGGCCTTTCACTATAGGGGTGCACAGAGCAGGGGGGCACCAGCGTCTTTGGCAGGCAGACGATTCATCGCATGCACCTGCTGTGAGAGAACCGCGGCATTCTGTGGATCGAGGGGTTTCCGGAACCTCAGATCCCCGCGGAGGACCAGGAGGATGAAGCTGATGATCATGTGGAGCCCGAGGAGGTGGATGATGCTGCTGCCCCCGCCCCACCACCTTCGAGTACGGGGGTGGCAGCTCCGCTTTCCCC
Organism: Linum tenue; assembly: GCA_946122785.1. NCBI lineage: Eukaryota > Viridiplantae > Streptophyta > Magnoliopsida > Malpighiales > Linaceae > Linum > Linum tenue. The sequence continues at coordinate 18,661,224 of CAMGYJ010000010.1, read as the reverse complement.
GGGCAGAACTACTTCACCCACCAGTTCGAGCAGCTGCGTATCCAGAACCAGCAGATCCTTGACCAGAAGCTCCAGTTCTAGCAGCAGTATGCGGCTCACCAGGCCGAGTACCAGCACAGGATGGCTACTTATGATGAGCGCCTAGACATGATGGCGACCCAGCAGCGGGTGACTCTGGCTCATATCGAGCGAGAGAAGGCTCGATCTAGGCGCATGCAGGAGGTCCAGCAACACCTGCTCCAGCTGCTGCCGGGAGAGCAGCCAGTCTGGAGGACTCCCTGGGAGGACTCTCCACTTCCACCTCCCCCAGCTGATGGTGATGATGGTGATGACGCCTTCATGGACGACATCGACCTGGATAACCTTGGCGTTGAGTAGGCTGTACTCGTTGCCCCTCTGAGTGTGTTTTCGTTTTAGACTTTTGTGTGTTTGCTCCATGTGTGAGGAGCTTGAACTTAGTGTGTCGTTTGGTTGTGTTTTCTTTTTCTTTTGAGGATTGTATTTTGTAGCCATCTGGGCTAACACTGATCCCTAACGCACAGTGTGCTAGTGTGTTCTTGATGTTCGATTCGTGCAGAACTGTCCATCTTCCCGTTTGTTTCCCGCTGACTGGTCCACTTCCAGTCCCCCGGCATTATTTCAATCCGGTAACATCGTTCCCCTTATCTCTCCCTCTACTCCATTGAGGGCAATGTCGTGCTTAAGTGTTTGGGGGGGGGGTGCTTTGTATCGGTTGGAATATATATATATGTGTGCTTGGAGCCTAGTCCGTTGTCCGAATCTTACGATTTGAGGGCTCCAAGTACTGTTGTTTGATCATATTGGCACTGTGTTGTGATTGGTGAATTGAATGGTTTTCGGATTGATGCATGGCAGCTTGATTGTGACTAGGACAACATATAATGATGACTGAGACGTGCAGTAGAGTTGTGTAGGGGTTCAGTTTTTCAACTGTTTGCTTACCAACTGTGACTTGGATTGATCCCTTGTTCTTGACAGTCGTTTATGCATCTAGTTCAGGGAATCAGAATGTGAGATAGAGCATATAGGTAGCCATGTGAGATTTGAGCCTGCTCGCTTCTTTCTTGTGCGATAGATCCCTCTTCCATGATGTGTAGCATTCACGTTGTCACTAGCTAAGATGATGGGGGCATAGGATTAGCCCACGACCAAATTGACTATCCTGATGTGTCATATCCCCTAGTCAGCCCCTTTGAGCCGTGTGTTATCCTTCCTTTTGGTCTGCAATGAAAAATCACCCTTTTGCATCTTTTAGAAGGTTCCACAGAGTGGTTTTTACATGTTTTCTGTTGTTTCTGCTAAATTTGATGTGAGGGTTGGAGGTAGTGCTTAAAAGTTGGGCATGTGTTTGAAATATGTGCAGAAGTGGTGGTTCTCTTAAGTAATGAAAAGGAAATGAAAGAAAAAACAAGAAAAAATGAAAGCAAAAAGAGAGCCACTACCCAAAATCTGAATAGTGCCCAGTAAGTAGTGTTTCTTAGCAGTCTGGCTTGGAAATGCTGACATTTATATAACCTCCTTCGCTCTTGTGCTCTTGAGAATTTGAGTAATGCAGAATGGCAGAAAGGAAATACTGGTTTGTTTGATTGTGATTGAGTGGGCTTGGAAATGTGGAACCTTGTGCTATGAATACTTCCACTACCTAAAAGGCCTTTTCCCCATGTCTAAGACCCTAGCCAGTCATTTGAACCTGTGTCTAAGACCTCCTGATTAGTTAGTGGTGACACCCCATATGTGAACCCTAGCATTTAGAGGCTGCCATCATGGTGAAGAGATGTTAGGGATTGAGAGAAATAGCATGCACATTTTTCGCATCAAATTGTCCTGACCCTACTGTTCGAGAGTGAGTGATTCATTTTTCATATTCTATATACTCTTGTACCCCGGTGAGGACCTAGATTGCTCGGTCTCTATTCTGATATCTTGAGTTTTGTGCATGAGGTGACTGTCTTGAGTGAGTGATTGAGTCAAGTCTAGGTTGGTTGGTGAACAGAAGGGAGACTCCCCCTTTACTCGATTTTGCTGCACTCGAATGTCCTTTGTGGTGGTTGTCCAGGTTGCTATTGAAGTTGCTCATGTGTTGATGTTTGAAAAACAGTACGATTCACGTGTTTTGTGCCTTTATGACTTGTCCCCAATGTTGGTATGATTGAAAATGTGAGCTTACCTTGTGTCTGACTTGGTTTGCTTGGGGACAAGCAAACGGTTAAGTGTGGGGGAGTTTGATAGACCGTTAATTACACATGTTTGTACCCCTATTCTTACACCGTTTGAGATGTGGTTTCTCATGTTTTAGGCCGATTTCACGCTAGGTTGTGCTTGTTTGTGATATTTAAGGTCTTAGTACGTGAATGGAGGCTTGGAAGTGAGTTTGGGGGCGATTGGACGAAGATCGGACGCGTGGCGAGGTGCTGAGGAAGCCACACGGGCATTCCTGGAACCCACACGGCCGTGCAAATCATTCTCCTGGCCGTGTGGTTTGTGCCGAGAGCAAACACGGGCATGGTGGAAATTCCACACGGCCATGTGACCCTGGCCGTGTGGGAAGCCTGAAGCTCGATTAATTGAGACGCAACATTTTGGAAGCCACACGGGCAACTGGGTATGCCACACGGCCGTGTGGCCTGCCCGTGTGAGTCGGGAAATCTGGGTTTTTACCCAATTCCGAGCCACAAGTGAGAGGATCGATTTTCTGGAGCAAAAAACAGAGTTTTAGAGAGAGAAAGAGCGAAGAACAAACCCTAGGAGCTATTTGGAGTGGATTTCTCACCATTGAAGCCCATATTACGCCCCCAGGAGTGAAGATTGACATCGCAGAGCAGATTTTCCTCATCTTTATGATTATGACTACTCTGATTTCTGTTTTCCTCTCTCTCTCTCTATGGAGTAGAACCTTTCTCTCACTTGGGTATGAAGAACCCTAGTTCCATGTGTTAGGGATTTGATTGTAATGACTTGGGATGATTATACTGTTTGGTTTTAATCGAATGGTGCATGATTCATTGAATTGATTGAAGTCTGATCAGCTTTTCTTGATTTCTGCTGCAACCTGAGATAGATAGAATCTGATTAGGTTTTTAGAGCTACATCATTCGGTAGTAGTGGATTGGCTATACGAGAGTTAGTCAGTTTACTGCTTTGTACTGGAATCCAATTCCGGTAGTGAAGTTCTGTGTTCATAGCCTCAGTTTTCTATCTCGGTGAAGACTAGTCGTCTGCGGGTAGTTAGACTGAGAGGGCTTGGTCAGCTTAAGAGATTCCAAGCTACTGTCGGATATTCCGCAGTGTAATCAACAGTAAATCAACCCAGGGTAATTACAATTGAACCTAACTAAGGAGCTAGGGGGACTCATTCCCGAGTGACTCTTCCTTGCTTTAGAAAATCGAACAAATTTCCTGCTTTTTACTGCTTTTACTTTAAACAACAATCACTCGACTTAGTTGGCTAGATAATAGATAATCACGGAGTAGGCAGTAGATCTAGACCCCGGATTGATAATAGAACTTGCATGTTACTGCATTTCCGGGCTGCGATTACACTTGGTCGCAGTTTGGTGTTGTGTTTTGGCGTGTTATCCATGATATGAGAAGGGAAAACACAAGAGAGAAGAAGGAATACCATCAAAGAGATGCTAGCCTTGCTCCTTGTGCAAACTGCGACCAAGTGCAATCGCAGAATGGAAATGCAGAATAGTGGCAAGTTCAATTTATCAACCCGCGGTCTAGATCTATTGCCTACTCCGTGATTATCTATTATCTAGCGAGACTAAGTTGAGTGAATGTGATTTTAAGCTAAGGCAGTAAGAAAGCAAGAAATGGTTTGAAGTTCTTAAGTAGGGGCAGAGTCACTCGGGAATGAGTCCCCCTAGCTCCTTAGTTAGGTCAAAGTTGTAATTACCTTTGGTTGATTTACTGTTGATTAAACTACGAAAGATCTGATAGTAGCTTGGAATCTCTTAAGCTGACCAAGCCCTCTCAGACAGACTACCCGGCAGACGACTAATCTTCACCGGGATAGAACGCTGAGGCAATTAACACAAAACTCCACTACTGGAATTGGATTCCAGTACAACGCGGTGAATCGACTAACTCTCGTATAATCGATTCACTACTACCGATTGAAGAAGCTCTAACAACCTAATCAGATTCTATCTATCTCAGGTTGCAGCAGAAATCAATAAAAGATGATCAGGCTTCAATTAACTCAATCAAAACACTTCAATCGATCATAATCAAGCAGTATCACAATCCAAAAGTCATTACAATCGATATCCCTAACACATGGAACTAGGTTTCTTCATACCCAAGTGAGAGAGGGTTCTACTCCATAGAGAGAGAGAGAGAGAGGAAAACAGAAAACAAAGCAGTCATACTCATCAAGATGGGAATAATCTGCTCTGGGATGATAATCTTCACTCCAAGGATGAAATCCAAGCTTGATTCATGAAACCCAGCTCCAAGATCACCTCTAGGGTGTGTTCTTCGCACTTTCTCTCTCTAAGACTCTGTTTCTAGCTCCGAAAATCGATTCCCCCTTCAAAAGACCAGAAATTGGGTTAGAACCCAGAATTCCGCGACTACACGTCCAGGCCACACGACCGTGTAGAATTGCCAGCTGCCCATGTGAAAGCATAAAACACCACGTTTCACTTAGGTGCCCTCATGCATGCTACACGGCCAGAACCGCACGACCGCGTGAAATCTTGGCCTGCCCGTGTGAGCGCTCTGGGAATTCCACATGGCCACGAAGGACCCTTTACACGGCCAATGTGGTTTGCCCGCGCTAAAGGGTTCACACGGCCACATCACACCGCCGTGTGGTTTTTAGGTCTGACCGTGTGGTTTCCCAAGCTTTTTGTCAATCGTTCCAACTTCGTCCAATCGACCCCGAACTCGTGCCCGAACCTTCCTTCACGTACTACGACCTGAAATATCACAAACACAAACAACCTAGCATGAAATCGACCATTAGATCTTTGTTTTCACCAAAACCATCCGCTAGATAATGTTTCAAACAATCAAAGTAGTGGTACATAGGCCGGTCCAGGTTGAAATTTAAACATACTTGTCCTATATTGCACCCATCTAAGGTTTATACTTGGGCCTTAAGTGAGATTTTATTATGATAGTCGGAGCGAGTCAGACAGCAATGTTGCAACTATATCATAATAAGTAAGTTGGATCGTTTCTAGCAGGTATAGCCATGGATCCATCGATGAAACAAAGTTTATGCTTTATCGTAAGAGCTTTCTTCATAGATTCATCGAGCGATTAAAAATCGATGGGTTGGGTAAAACTCTCATTTGGTTTTGGGTAAAGAGGATTACCGAAAGTAATAACACCATTGTTTCTGGTTTGGTATGGATGGACCCAAAATGAAAGCCTACGTTGTTGGTGGTGTTGGAGACGCCACTAGCACTGCGGGTTTTGCCGGGTTACGACGACGACTCAACGTGCAACGACATCTTGTTGCGGAAGTTGGTCTCGGACGACCGCTCTGATACAATGACAAATTCTCGTTTAGGTAAGAAATGTGGACGAAATTCGTAACAGAGGCTGCGAGTGAGCTCCTCTGTTTTATATTCAGGTTTTGTAAGTCGGATTACAGGTAGTCGCCACGTGTCTAACGCACATCGGCTGTGTTTAAAACTTAAACAGTAATTAACGGCTAATTAGACTAAAGCTAAATGGTGTCGCAACACCTTACTCTAGATGGCTACTAATACGAAACGTTCGTGAAAAAAAGAAAGATTCTTCTGCTTTAGTCTTCAGTCGAATCCTTCATCTTCTCTTGTAATCCTTCTTTCATCTGGATTGCTTTGAGCTAGGACTCTGTCAATTTCTGCCATGGTTTGGGATTTTTTTAGATGCTTATTCTCAGTGTGATCTATTTCCCCAAACCATTGACTGCAAGTGCTACTTCGTTGATTATGTGGGGAAATTACGATTTGAGGACGCCGGAGATGCGCTCATTTGATTTCTAACCTCGGCGCTGCAGCAACATAACCTTGCACAAAAAAACGAATGCCTATCTCTACTACCATGTAATATATCAATGCTAACATAATAGATCTAAGGCTTCAGAAATATATCAAAGCTAAAGTATGCTAACCGAAGAAAGGAGACGGAGACTAATAGAGCTTTGCCGCAGTGACCATATGCCTCTTAAAAATCCGATTTTTATTTTCTAATTTTTATTTTAACTAATAATTTAATTTTGATGCAAAAATTCAATGTCGTGGCATCTACCTAGTTGCCACATTTTTGCCACGCCATCAAAAGTCACATCAGTTTGACCACCATCTAGTCAACCGTTATCTCTAACGGTCAACAAAAGTGTCTCAATAAAAATATCACAAAATTCTCATACGTCGTGTTAGGATTATCATATTGAATACTTGAGGACAATAGTGTCACTTTTTTATAGTTGGGGTGTAATAGTGGAATTAGTCTTATATTTTGTCTTTGTAGTTGTAGTTGTTCTCCGAAAGCCAGTTAACACACCTTTTCATACAGTGCAAATCTTTTGCCTATTTAAACCAAAGGACGAATGATCATTCAAATTGTAGATTTTGATTTTCACCTCATAAAACTTTCAACATAGAATCGCAACATCGTTAGGCAATTCTAATAGCAAAAAAAAAAAAAAGCAAAATAAGGACTTTGTCCATTCTCAAAAAAATATGAAAATCCACTTTTCTTCCCAAAACCCAACCACTAATTGTTCGTCAATTTATCGTTCCTTTTGGTTTGTCAATCGCTTTCTACCCGCTTCCATCTTCTTGTCGCCTCAACCAGCAGAGGAGAAGTAGGTTGAGAAGGCTCTGATAGTGAAGCTAATCAAAGCCGAGAAGGACATATACCCATACAAATCATCTTACCCATTTTAATTTTCCAATTACTTGTGACAATTTCACCTACAATCACTTTCCATATCTCCAAAATCTTATTCTCATTTCCCACTTTTCACCACCACAACAATCAGATCTACATTGATTTAGAAAAGGCAACATCAAACACAAAAGCCGACAGCTAGAGTATTTCCTTTGCTGCGCCGCTTTCACTTCTCTCCATCTCAGTCGTCGGGGAGAAAAACTTAGTCTTAATTTATCTTGATCTAGTTCCCTTTTTCCGCTTCATCTTCCAAAAATCCTTTCCAATCTCAATCTCTATAGTTCTGGAAACAAAATTCCTAAACCCAAAATCTGCCCAACGCCAAAAATCACGAATCCATCAATACAATCTCAAACTAATAACCACCGTACACAACCATATTGATACAAATCCCCAGATATAGAAAACCTCTCTTTTACCTCTTGTTTATTTCCTCTCAATCTGTGACTCCAACTAAACCTCCATCCTTGATCTCAAACAAATTATCATGTGTCGGTAACGTCACCATTGAGCACTAGTCGATCTCGTTGCACAAGGCAAGGGATTCAACAAAATAGAGTCAACCACACACTTTGTTCAGTGTCTACGACACCGAATCTCTTCTCTCTCCTACATATCAAGAATCACAACCACTAAAAAATCTCTTCTCTCTCCTACATATCAGGAATCTCAAACTAATAACCACCGTACACAACCATATTGATACAAATCCCCAGATCTAGAAAACCTCTCTTTTACCTCCTGTTTATTTCCTCTCAATCTGTGACTCCAACTAAACCTCCGTCCTTGATCTCAAACAAATTATCATGTGTCGGTAACGTCACCATTGAGCACTAGTCGATCCCGTTGCACAAGGCAAGGGATTCAACAAAATAGAGTCAACCACACACTTTGTTCAGTGTCTACGACACCGAATCTCTTCTCTCTCCTACATATCACGAATCACAACCACTGATTCCTTCTCCGTCGAACCCTTCTCTCCAATGACCATTTAAGTCTTGTTGCAGCTCGTTCTTGTTGTTGCAACCTCATATACATAAACAGCGATTATTCAACATTCAACAAGATCTCTGAAAAATAGATCAATCAATCCCACTACGGAATTTTCTTTTACGAACATGCGCAGCAATCATTTCATCAATAGTCAACATGAGGCATAGTCGTATCAACCGTATCATCGAAAATGGGTATTGACGTTAAATTGTCTATTTGTGATAGGAGCAGTTGACAATTGAATCCAAATTTATCAAATCTTTTGGTATTAGCAACCAGAGCAAGAGCAGAGTCTTCACACCTATCAAGGAAATGGAGGCCGAACGTTGAGTGATTGAAGAGAAGAAATCATGAAGGGTAATATCTTTGAAGATAAGTTTGCAATCACTTTGATGAATGAGCAGAGGAAAGCTGTCGAGTAAGCAATTGAGAATCCTGAACCATTTAGGAAATCTATTGAAATGAATTTGTCGATTAGAGTGATCAAAATCAAAGCCTTGAAAGTTGTGATTAAGCCTAGTAAGTGATGATCCTTGGGTAGGGTTCAACACAGAATACGCAGCTTAGGATAGATGGTTTGGAAGGGTGATGGTTTCGCAGTAGCAGGGGAATGGTTTTGTGGGAAGAACAACCAAGCTAGCAACTTCAACACGTCGGGGAAGGAGCTGGATTGGGTAGAAAAATACAACGAGATCAATGGAATGGAGTTGATCTCGAAGTCTGCAAGTCAAGGACAGAAAATCCCAAACCAAACTCAAGCTCTCAAGCTCAAGGAAAACTCCTCGGAGTACTTTTCGATCTCAATAATGTGTCCTTTACAACTCAATGTGTGACTATTTATAACCAAAGAAACCTAATTACAATCCTAAACAAACAAAGCAACAATTCTGAATCAAGCAAGGAAAAGAAAACGTTGAAACCAATTAAACTTGCATCCCAAGTAACTAACTTCTCTCACAAGCTAACTGCCCAAAAATAGCCCTTGATGTCAACTTAGTGGCTCTTGAAGTCGACCTTCTGGATTGATTCGAGCTTAGCCAATTCCTTCCCTTGGTTTAGAAAGTTTTACTCTTTCATTCCCAACTCCAAGATCCAGCTGGTCATGCCCCAAATGCCTGGAATTCGAGCTCAAAGTTGGTGTCTCAAACTGTCTCCCTGCCTTAGCCAAAAACTGGCAATTTCCAGAATGCAGGATAGGTTTTTGAAGACCTTGAAAAACAACCCTCATGATCTGCTTTCCACGATCAAAATGCATCCAACTATAGATGAACATCCAATATTCACAATAATACCCTAACCTTGTATTTCCATTGAATGGTTTGAGAGAAACACCCCTCCAAAGTACCTTTCCCAAAACTGTCTCAACACTTAGCCAATTTCCAGCCTTGTTCGTATTAACTTGACCCGATCTTTGAACGATTTGTTTGAGTCGATAAGAGGGTGGATTTGAGATCATATCAGGCCCCCCTTCTTTAAAAATTTTTGACCTCAAAGCTTGGGTCATCCTGCAATCATAACGATAGAGAAAATCGTCCCAAATGGGATCGTGAAAAATCAGTGTCATTACTTTCTTTTTCGGCGAGTCCCGATTCTCCGATGACCCCTTAGAAATTGGGGCTTTCCGTTTAACGACGTCTCGGACCAATTCCTTGCTCTCATTTAGTCCCCTTAGCTCCCACGAAGCAGATTCAATCATTCTCTTTCGTTGAGGTTGCGCAAGCCGCTTTGAATTGAGTCCCAAATTTTTCCCGCCGCTGGAGAATTCAAAATTCCCAGTTTCCAGCGACGAGTTTCCAGAATCCGGCGATGCGAGCTGTAAATTGGGCGTTTCTTCCACAGCCCTTGCCGGTCCAATTTTCCGATTCCTACACATTCCCTGAGATTCTAGAAGTGAATCCCAAGCTATGGATTGCTCTGATTCGTGCCAGAACTCCTTAACCGATTCGACCAATTTTTGTTCGTCGGCCGTCTTGTGTGGAGGCAAATTTTCGAATTCGCAATTCGTTGAGGCAGCTGGATTCGTCGAGTTCTTGCCAGTTTTACATGTTGCTGGGTGAATTTCCAACGTGTTGGAGCTAGCTTCTCGTTCCGATTCGTGTCCAGCTGGCCCACCCGATTTGGTGCTCTACAGGGGAGCCGGAAAACAGGGTCGGCGGACTCCGCTTCGCCATGGCCTAGTCCTGCCAGCAAGAACGGTTAACAGATACCGTCGAACCAGCAGCTGGGTCCCATTTACTCGTCCTGAGGCGGCAGCACCTGATTCCATTCCCCTCCTGTCTTGCCTCGCCTCCATGTGACACTGATCTTCTCGAACCTCGTTCGACGTCAATGGTTTGAGGATCATCTTCTTGCCTCCGTGCTCGAAGGTGTAGACGTTCGTTCGACCGTGATGGGACGCCTTTTGATCGAATTGCCACGGTCTTCCCAAGACCAAGTGGGCTGCCTGCATCGGTATAACGTCGAATAGCAATTCATCGTGATATTTTCCGATCGAGAAGGGAATTCTCACCTGCTTGTTTACTTTAATTGCAGCGTGGTCACTGAGCCAATGAAGAGAGTATGGTTCTTCCCGGGGAATCGTAACTAAACCGAGTCTTTTAACGACGTCAAGACTTGCCACATTCGCACAACTCCCTCCATAATAATCACTGTAAAATATTTCCCTTGAACCTGGCATCTAGTGTGAAACAGATTGTACCTTTGATCCATCTCAGAGGAATCCTCCTCCTGACTTGCCAATGTTCGTCGAACTACAAACAAGGGCCCTTTGTCCGCCTCCATCTCTTCTCCTTCTAACTCGCCAGTTGGTTCTTCTTCTGTCTCCTCTTCGTCTTCTGAACAATACTGTCCATCTCGCAGCACCAACACTTTTAGATTAGCGCACTGACGAGCTTTATGGCAATAACCGTGGCACTTAAAGCATCTAATGGTTCCACTGGAAGTCCCGGTCTTCTCTTGAGATGTTAGAGGAACTTATCCCGTGGAATTCTTAGGTAACTCCGGCTTCAGTTCTTGCTTAAGAACAGGTTTTGGGGCACTGGTCATCGACGTGAACCTCCTTCCTGAGCTCTGCTTCAGTTGCTTCTCCACTTTCACAGTTAATTGAACCACCTCCTCAATTTCGACGAACGGAAACAACTCCACCTGATTTTTAATTTCTCGATTGAGACCTTGCAAAAAACGACTTATGGTGGCTTCCTTGTTCTCTCGAACATTGGCCCGGATCATGAGAAGATCCAGCTCCCTGTAAAATTCTTCAACGCTTCTGCTTCCCTGTCGGAGCGATTGCAAGGCGTCATGGAGATCACGTTGACAATATGAGGGCACAAACTTCTCCCTCATCAAACTCTACATTTCCAGCCAAGTAGTTATGGGAGGCAAGCCGATTCTCCTTCGCTTAATGCGAACTTGCTCTCACCAAGCAGCGGCGTAGCCTCCGAATTCGTAAGCTGCCAACGTTACCTTCTGTTCCTCCGTGTAGCTATGGCAGTCGAAGAACAATATTACTTTCCGTTCCCAATCCAAGTAGTCAGCCAGATTGAATCCTCCTTGAAATGAGGGAATGCTCAATTTGATTCGTCGCAGCTCGTCGACGTTCCCTGTTTCTGGTGGTCGCCAGTCATGGTCACGGAATTCGTGATTTCGATCACAATTGTTGTTCCTAGAAAGAACCAATTGACGCTCCAAGTTTCGGATACGTTCATTTAAAGCCTGCGGACTTTGATCATCCTCAGGATTTGTTCCTCGCTTCGTCGCGTCCGGCGTTTTCGGCTCTGTTACCGCCGCCGACTTCAAGTCTGCAATTGCTGGTTGATGTTGTCAAATTGCACTTGGAACGTGGCATTCATCTGCGCCATTATTGTTTGCAAAAGCTCTGTTGTATTGATTTGCTGCCCTGCCATGATTGGTTCTTCGATTTAAACTTCCTCGTCGGACACAGACTCCAGCTCTGTTTCTTTAAATTTCCGCAAATCAATTGGGTCTTTTCTTCTTGTTCGAGCTGCAACAGGACGAGCGTCCTCCTGCTTCTTCTTCGTCTTGGCCAATGCTTTGAACCAGGGGATGATGGCACTTGATGAGCCATGGGGAAGGGTTCAACACAGAATATGCAGCCTAGGATAGATGGTTTGGAAGGGTGATGGTTTCGCAGTAGCAGGGGAATGGTTTTGTGGGAAGAACAACCAAGCTAGCAACTTCAACACGTCGGGGAAGGAGCTGGATTGGGTAGAAAAATACGACGAGATCAATGGAATGGAGTTGATCTCGAAGTCTGCAAGTCAAGGATAGAAAATCCCAGACCAAACTCAAGCTCTCAAGCTCAAGGAAAACTCCTCGAAGTACTTTTCGATTAATCTCAATAATGTGTCCATTACAACTCAAAGTGTGACTATTTATAACCAAAGAAACCTAATTACAATCCTAAACAAACAAAGCAACAATTCTGAATCAAGCAAGGAAAAGAAAACGTTGAAACCAATTAAACTTGCATCCCAAGCAACTAACTTCTCTCACAAGCTAACTGCCCAAAAAAAGCCCTTGATGTCAACTTAGTGGCTCTCGAAGTCGACCTTCTGGATTGAGTCGAGCTCATCCAATTCCTTCCCTTGGTTTAGAAAGTTTTACTCTTTCATTTTCAACTCCAAGCTCCAGCTGGTCATGCCCCAAACGCCTGGAATTCGAGCTCAAAGTTGGTGTCTCAAACTCTCTCCCTGCCTTAGCCAAAAACTGGCAATTTCCAGAATGCTGGATAGGTTTTTGAAGGCCTTGAAAACAACCCTCCGGACCTGCTTTCCACGATCAAAATGCATCAAACTATAGAGGAACATCCAATGTTCACAATAAGACCCTAACCTTGCATTTCCATTGAATGGTTTGAGAGAAACACCCCTCCAAAGTACCCTTCTGACACGCCAAAACACAACACCTAACAATGGCCAAGTGTAACCAATGAAAGGGACTGCAGTATTGTGGCACAAGTAATAAATATCGAATCCACGGGTCTCTAGAGTTACTATTACTCAGCTTCAGTTCATTATCTAGCAAACTAGATTAAGGATTGATTGATAAACTACTCTACTGACTACTCTACTAATTACAAGTTGGGAACTCACTTAGGTATGATTCCCCCTAACTCCTCAATTAGGTCCAAGTTGCAATTACCTTTGGTTGATCTACTGTTGATTAAACTGCGGAAGATCCTGAATTAGCTTGGAATCTCTTAAGCTGACCAAGCCCTCTCAGACAGAATACCCGGCAGGCGACTAGCCTTCACCGGGATAGACTGCTAAGGCGATTCACACAGATCTCCACTACTGGAATGTATTCCAGTACAAAGCAGTGAATTGATTGACTCTCGCACAACCAATTCACCACTATCAATCAAGGAAGCTCTCTTAACCTAATCAGATTCTATCTATCATAGGTTAAAGCAGAAATCAAGAGAATTTGATCAAGATTCAATTGACTCAATAAATCATGCCTCAATCGATTATAATCAAACAATATAGAATCCAAAACTTCATACAAGAAAGATCCTAACTCATGGAACTAGGGTTCCTCAAAACATAAGTGAAGGGAAGTTACTCCATAGAGAAGAGAGAGACTGCAGAAATCTGATCTAGATCTTCAATCTCCATCTCCAAGCTTGATTCCTGAGCTCCAATGGCGAAGAAATCCTCCAAAATAGCTCCAAGAATGTTCCCAAGTCGCTCTCTCTCTCTAGGGTTCGTCCCTTGGGTGTTTGGGATCCAAAACCCAGCTCTCCTCCCTTCCTTTCGCTGAAAATCGGGTTTTAAACAACAATTCCCGACTCGCACGGCCAGGGTGCACGGCCATGCACATCACCATTCTGGCCGTGCACCTCAAAACGCGCCGTTTCATTAAGTCGAACCTCAACCAACTCAAATGGCCAGGATTGCACCTTGCACGGCCGTGCGGATTTCACTTGTGCCCGTGCGTGCCCACGCACCAACCCGCACGGCCAAAATTGTATGTTGCACGGCCGTGCGTGGCCACGCACAATCCCGTGCGTGCCCACGCACAATCCCGCACGGCCAAACTGGTCACTTGCACGGCCGTGCGTGGCCACGCACAATCCCGTGCGTGCCCACGCACAATCCCGCACGGCCAGAATTATATGTTGCACGGCCGTGCGCCTCCCTGGTCTGCCCGTGCAGCTTGCTCAGCCTCTGTTTAATGCTTCGTTTCTCCCTCGTCCGGACTCCGAATCAGTCGCCGTTTGATCCCAGACGCTCGTAGTCTCGTCCTCTTTCGTTTCATAACAAGCTTGCATGATTCTCTGTCCATAAAGTGAGGTAGAAATCCATTCTTCTTCAGGTCATGCCCGAGTGTCTTCTCCCAAATCGTCAATTGATCTCTGATTGACTTGAAACTTGCGCCTATGCTTCACTTTATGTGCTAGGACCTGAAATGTGACAAAGGAACACAACCTAGCGTAAAATCGGTCAAAGACACGGTAATTCAAGCTCAAACAATCAAGAAACAAAAGGGGAAAACATGTGCAAATACCGAGTCATCAAATCCCCCCACACTTAACTGTTTGCTTGTCCCCAAGCAAACCTAACTCAAACCAATGCAACTCTCCAGACCTCTATAGCAACAAACAACCTCGATCGTAGGTAGCGGACTTCCTAGATCATTTAGCAGCTTACGAGGTCAACCGACGCACAAGTCATCTCATAGCCTCTTCGGCGAGAACGCTAGTCTCGAGTCGGCATCATGGCAAATAGTGAACAGAGGACAAATGAATCGTGGATGAAGAGACTCTCAAAAACAAAAGATCATGGACTCACATTTTTCAAGGTGCTCGATTTTCTTTTTGGAGATGGTTGGAACCCCCTTTTCTTTCTTCTTTTTGCTTGTTTTTCTGTTTTTCTCCTTTTTTTTTCAAGGGTTCCAACCTGTTTTTGTAGAAAACGGGGGCTCCCACCTAGCAAAGGTTTTGCGGGAGCCCGGCTCTTACCGGCCATGCCAGGAGCAGTTGTCTCGAGCCTCGTGCGGGGGAAAGACATGTAAGGGGGCTGGAGGTAGTAGGTGGAAATTGGGAACGGATTCCCGTCTCCCCTTACACACTTTCGCCCTATTCGCACGGGAGACGTCATTTTAAAGCGCATTTTCGAGCACCTGTTATTTCAAAACATGATACAAGAGTCCATGACAAGCAGAGAGTCCACAACACCACACAATTCAAGGGTCCTAAGATCACTAATTCACTCAATCAACCAACACACTATGAAGAAGAAATGAGACTTCTTAAATGCATCAACATCCTCCATAGTGCTACACTACCTCCCTAGGTTGCAAACCACTACAGAGACTGTCAATTCAAAGCATACTGAGCAGGTAATTGCAAGGAACACAAACTTGGAGCCCTCAAATTTAAAAATTTGGACAGTGGACTAGGCTCCAAGCACACAAACAGCCAAACATTCACCCGCATACATAATCGAACACCCCCCCACACTTAAGCACGACATTGTCCTCAATGGAGGAAAGATAAGGAGGGTAGAACGAAGTTACCAGATCAAGGGTGAATGATGATGGACGGGGCAGGTGGTGCATTCCAGGAAGAGAGAGTAATCAGAACACAAACACCACACAAAATCTCACAAAGGTTGAGCTATTGAATCTAAAACCAAATAACAAAACTGACTCAACCGAGGAGAAATAGAGAAAGAAATGCAAACCGACTGGTTGGGTTGCCTCCCAACAAGCGCTTCTTTCACGTCGTGAGCCGGACGATGGCTCCTAAGTTTCGGTCCATGCTAGAACCTCCTTGAAGTTGAGGTTCTCATCTATGAGGTGGAGTCTCAAGTCACGAGCATGCGGTATAACAGGTGATGGAAGCTCGTGCACTTGATGCAGATGAAGTCTCCACCCTCGAGACCTCTTCTTCTCTTCTCTCGTCTCATTGCCCCAAACCAGATATGACAACATCGATTGACCACCATCGCGTCCACCAAGAGGGACCGATGTCGAAGTGGCCTTGGTCTGGCAAAGAGACACTGCAAATGGGTCCTTGCTAAGTAGTTCCTCGACGTTTGGTGGAGATATCACATGCAACTCATGGCCGGTGCAGGCCTCTTCCACCTCAACTTCGTCCTCAGCCTGGACGCCAATTGCTTCGTCAACCTCCCTTCCTTGTTCATATGGTATCACCCCTGGGAAATGATCAAGAACTCCTCCTGCTTCACTTTCGTCATCCTCCACAACTTCTTTCTGAACCCTTTCTTGCTCTTCGTCTTCTAGCACCGATTGGAGAGCAAGTTGCCAAGCAATTTCTTTCATGAGATTTTCTTGCATCTCCTCACTCATGCCCGCCTCTTCAAAGCTCAGTTTGGGATGTGGGAAGGTGTGGTCGGCTACGATAGGACATTCTTGATCATGATCTTCACGGGAGCTCTCCGTGATAACTTCTGTTTGCTCCACAATGTCCTTGTAGCCTTCGTCTTCCTCCTCCTCTTCTAGTATGATAGCAGAAGGGTGATCTTGAGCAGGTTGTGCATAAGCTTTCTCAAGATCCTCGAGGCTCTTCTTTATGCTCAGGAGGGTCTCCTCTGTTTCACGGTAGGAGAACCCAGTTTGGGCATTGTCTGGGATATCCATCTTTGGAAAGGATGTCTCAGGTACTCGAGCAATCTGGTCCACGAGAAGCCTCAAGTGATAGTTTGGATCTGGCTGATGGAGGAATTCTTCTTGATAAGGAGATTGTTCTTGAAATACCCAGGGGTCTGATTGTTCTTCGTAGGATGGGGGTTGGTACTGAAACCCGAATCCATAGTCTTCTCCTCCTTGATTGCTCCAGGGGGTCTCGGGGTAATACCACTCGGATGGTGGTGGATACCACCAATGGTTGGAGAAGCCATGAGGATCCATGATTCAGATCTGCACCAACAAAAACAAAAAACACCCAAGTGAAAAGCAAGGGTGGAAAAGAAAAGAAAAAAAAGCTAAAGTAACAAACTTCTGCCTTTCCTAATAATCTAGAAAGTCCCCGGCAACGGCGCCAAAAACTTGACACGCCAAAACACAACACCTAACAATGGCCAAGTGTAACCAATGAAAGGGACTGCAGTATAGTGGCACAAGTAATAAATATCGAATCCACGGGTCTCTAGAGTTACTATTACTCAGCTTCAGTTCATTATCTAGCAAACTAGATTAAGGATTGATTGATAAACTACTCTACTGACTACTCTACTAATTACAAGTTGGGAACTCACTTAGGTATGATTCCCCCTAACTCCTCAATTAGGTCCAAGTTGCAATTACCTTTGGTTGATCTACTGTTGATTAAACTGCGGAAGATCCTGAATTAGCTTGGAATCTCTTAAGCTGACCAAGCCCTCTCAGACAGAATACCCGGCAGGCGACTAGCCTTCACCGGGATAGACTGCTAAGGCGATTCACACAGATCTCCACTACTGGAATGAATTCCAGTACAAAGCAGTGAATTGATTGACTCTCGCACAACCAATTCACCACTATCAATCAAGGAAGCTCTTTTAACCTAATCAGATTCTATCTATCATAGGTTAAAGCAGAAATCAAGAGAATTTGATCAAGATTCAATTGACTCAATAAATCATGCCTCAATCGATTATAATCAAACAATATAGCATCCAAAACTTCATACAAGAAAGATCCTAACTCATGGAACTAGGGTTCCTCAAAACCTAAGTGAAGGGAAGTTACTCCATAGAGAAGAGAGAGACTGCAGAAATCTGATCTAGATCTTCAATCTCCATCTCCAAGCTTGATTCCTGAGCTCCAATGGCGAAGAAATCCTCCAAAATAGCTCCAAGAATGTTCCCAAGTCGCTCTCTCTCTCTAGGGTTCGTCCCTTGGGTGTTTGGGATCCAAAACCCAGCTCTCCTCCCTTCCTTTCGCTGAAAATCGGGTTTTAAACAACAATTCCCGACTCGCACGGCCAGGGTGCACGGCCATGCACATCACCATTCTGGCCGTGCACCTCAAAACGCGCCGTTTCATTAAGTCGAACCTCAACCAACTCGCATGGCCAGGATTGCACCTTGCACGGCCGTGCGGATTTCACTTGTGCCCGTGCGTGCCCACGCACCAACCCGCACGGCCAAAATTGTATGTTGCACGGCCGTGCGTGGCCACGCACAATCCCGTGCGTGCCCACGCACAATCCCGCACGGCCAAACTGGTCACTTGCACGGCCGTGCGTGGCCACGCACAATCCCGTGCGTGGCCACGCACAATCCCGCACGGCCAGAATTATATGTTGCACGGCCGTGCGACTCCCTGGTCTGCCCGTGCAGCTTGCTCAGCCTCTGTTTAATGCTTCGTTTCTCCCTCGTCCGGACTCCGAATCAGTCGCCGTTTGATCCCAGACGCTCGTAGTCTTGTCCTCTTTCGTTTCATAACAAGCTTGCATGATTCTCTGTCCATAAAGTGAGGTAGAAATCCATTCTTCTTCAGGTCATGCCCGAGTGTCTTCTCCCAAATCGTCAATTGATCTCTGATTGACTTGAAACTTGCGCCTATGCTTCACTTTATGTGCTAGGACCTGAAATGTGACAAAGGAACACAACCTAGCATAAAATCGGTCAAAGACACGGTAATTCAAGCTCAAACAATCAAGAAAAAAAAGGGGAAAACATGTGCAAATACCGAGTCATCACCTTCCCAAAACTATCTCAACACTTAGCCAATTTCCAGCCTTGTTCGTATTAACTTGACCCGATCTTTGAACGATTTGTTTGAGTCGATACTAGGGTGGATTTGAGATCATATTAGAAAGAGTGGCCAAACTGTTAAGATTTGTTCTTTATAGGAAACTAGAGTCATGAATGTTTATGTATTGTGTTTTGTGTCTCATTTTTCTGGTTGATTATGGTTCTCAACATATCTCAACCAAGTTTCGATCTAGTTGAAGCAGAAAAGCTGGAGTTAAAGATGAGAAAGGAAATCCAAATTGCCAAAGATGCAATGTCATTTCCGATTAATTTGGAGAAACTAAAGTTAGGGGTTGAGGAGGATAAGAAGAAGAAGAATGTGATTGGATGGAAACTGGCCAAGATGCACTGGTATTTCGAATCTAAGAAGAAGAAGATTTAAAAGCTAGCTAGTAATAGATGCAACAGCTTTTTAGAAGGTGAATGGGAAAGCAGATAGCCAAGATGCAATAGTTTTACCAAATGATGATTGAAGGGAAGTTGCAAGCAAAAGAGCAGCATCATTCTCAGACCAAGACTGTAGTTTCTCTCCAAACTTGGTCTGCACATTTTGTGCATACCCGCTTGCGCTCACAGAGGTGCGGTAGGGGGGTGTGGGTGAGGGTAACATGAGATATTGAAAGTCATCATCAAGACTAGAACCCGCAACCACGAAATTCAAGAAACAACTAAGTGGATCAACGTCATTTAGAGGAAATTATTGTCAATATTTAGTTTTAGACTTTAGTTTGAGTTATGTTTTTATCTTTGTGGTTGTTTTCAAAAAGCAAGTTGATACACCTTGTCATGTAGTGCCATCTTTGCTTGTTTTAATCAAAGGATGAATGAAAAACACCCAAATTCTAAATTTTACTTTCACCTAAAATCTATAAATCCACCAATTCATGAATGTATCCATTTGTCAGCAGATCAAGCAGCACCGAGGGAAAAAATAGCTTTATTCCATCATCGATGTTTCTTACACTGTAATGGAAATATGGAATGAAGAAAGGGCAGTCGTTGAAGTAAAGAGGCTATCATAATGACAAAGATTCGTTAGGTCATGACTCGCCCATTCATGTCGTGCAACCAGCTTGTCCTCTCCTGTCACCTCATTTCTTTATTTCTCCCTAGCCAAAAGAGCCCAACTCTTCGCCCACAAGAATGGAATACGACAACCATCCCCCATATCTCTCCAGCTTTTCCCATTTCACACTCCACCACAGCCTCCATGGACAAACTAGTGAGAAGTACCACCGCCACTCTCAGCGGGCGGCGCTCAAATGGGTACGGGCAGCTTGATAACACCATATTTACACATGTTTTTCCGGACATTTCTTGATCGTTTGACTTAGCATTTGATTGCTTTGGGGACCATGCTAGGTAGTGTTTCTTGATGACGTTTCAGGTCCTAGTACGTGAATGGAGGCTTTGGAGCAAGTTCCGTGACGTTTTGGAGCGACCGGGCAGAAGTCAGCTGGAAATTACAGGCAAACACTCAAAGGCCGTAACTCTTCAGCCAGACCGTAACTTCACAGTTAGGATAAATAGAGAGTTTCTCGAAGTTGCGAGCAAAGAGTCGATGTTGCGGCCATGACCGTAACCTCCCATGGAGACCGTAACTCTTGGTTTACGGGGTTAAGAGACATCACCTTTTTAGGGAAGTTACGGGCGGATGAAGGAAAGTTACGACCATAAATTTTGCCGTAACTCGCTATTCTTTCACATACCAAAGCCCAACTTGGGCAATTTGGTAGGGATCCGGTTTTGCAAGTTTGGAAACAGCTATAGAGAACCCTAGAGAGAGAAAGTGATGAAGAACAACCTTGGTAAAGGATTTGAGCAACCTAATGACATTGGAGCTCGATTTTTCACCCTCGAAGTGCCGATTTCTAGCATAGAGCAGATTGAACTTAGTTTTGTGAATGATTGACTTGATATATTCAATTGAGGCATTATTCAGAATTGCATGAGTCCTGATTAAAATTTTGCGATTCATGCTTTAAAATAGAACGATAGTCTCTACATAGGTTAATAGAGCAACCTTAATTGGAAGGGATCGATTAATTTAGTCGAGGAATTGTTTCACTGCTCTATACTGGAATTGAAACCAGTAGTGGAAGTTTGGTGTGTTACTGCCTCGGTTAGCTTATGGCGGTGGAGGCTAGTCGTTTGTCGGGTATTCGAAATGACATGGTTTGGAATTCTTTAGTCAAGATTCCAGACTTGTCAAGAACTTTACGAGATATATCTGTTAATTGAAACGAATTGGGGAATAATAATCTGAACTAACTGCAGACTAGGGGGACTCAAATCTGGATGACCTTTTGCATACTTGAAACCAAAAAAATTTCAAACTTTCTGTTTACTTTGCTTTTGAACTCTTTACTCAAACTCAACCGCTAAATAATAGATTTGCATGGAGTAGTCAGTAGACCTAGGACCCGGGTTGACAAACAGAACCTGAACCTTATACTACATTGCTAGACTGGGATTACACTTGGTCGTAGTATGGTTGTGTTAGTTTTAGCGAGTCACAGCTCCACCCTTACTACGAACCCACCACCACCACCACAAAAACAATGATGTTTCCTCCTTCCCTTGCACCCCCCTAAGAAGCGCACCTCATCCAGGAGCCGGATCGCTACGACTCCAGACAACAAAATCACGAGGGCGAGGCAGATGTAGATATTCTTGTGACCCTACCAATTGGCTTCGGGGAGCAAACTTTAGATTCGGCGGCTATCGAGAATAAGGAGGCTGAAGAAAGTGGCGGTCAAGGTGAATATGGTGGTGGCTTCGCTTGTGAGGTGTACACCTCGGTGATCCAAATGTTGAAGGGCTCGATGGTTTTCCATGGGAGAATAGGCGAATGCCCTCGGCATCATCTGCAGCGATTCTACGAGTTGATTGATGGGATCAAACTCAATGGAGTACCTCAAGAAGCTATCATGCTCCACTACTTCCATTCACCCTGGAGGGACTAGCTAAGACTTGGGTGGATACTCATGTTCCAGGACCGATCACCACATGGATCGCCTTGGCTGACAAGTTTCTGAACCGCTATCATCCCCTATCAAAGACAACGGATCTGCAGAAGGAGATAAACTCACTTTGGCCAGGATGAAGATGAAAACCTCTATGATGCATGGGAGAGATACTCCACTCTCTTCCCAAGGTGCCTCAACCACAACTTCAGTGACTTCAAAGTGAGACAACTCTACCAGGACCTCTTTCCTGAAGACCGACAGCTGATTGATTCAGTATGTGGAGGAAATAATGTTGACCAAGACGCCCCTGCAGTTGACCCAACTCTTCGAAGACATGGTAGAGCAGGGTTATGATTGGGGATCTACCAAGAGGTCTCGGCGCACTTCAAGGTGTGGCATGCACGTTGTGGATACTCAATCGTGTACCTTGGTGGATGTGGTCTCTATGCTGGTTATGATGATTGATCGTAACAGGATGGTTCCAGGGACAGTCCAACCATAGGTCATGTACTGTCAGTGGTGCAAGAGCACCAACCACATGGTGGAGGACTGTCAAGAAATGAGGGAGTCTACCTCACCTCAGGCATATCGCCCACTGCAACAAGACTTACAACGAGGGGTGATGCCAGCATCCTTATTTCTTCGGGGGTGGCAATAGCAATCCTAAGACAACAGGCTTCCAGGCTCCACCAGGCTTTCAGAGACCGCCATACCAGCCCCGCCAGGGCCAATTCCATCAGCAGCAACAACCTCTTTACCAGCCCAAACAAGGGCAACCTCTACCTCAGCAGCAACCACAATAGTTTTAGCAACCGGGCACTACCCTAGCAGCCCTAGTTCAGCGTGATGCGATGGCTTTGCTGCGAGACATTTTAGGTTCTGTTTCCATTTCCAGCTCACAAAAATTCAGCAATATTGAACAGTTCATGGAAAAGGACTCAGGAAAGTTCCGGGAGCTTGAAGCTGGTCAAAGGAACATAGGCTGTTCTGCAGGACATACATGCCCAGCTTAGGAGTGGGGCTAAATTCGTGGCACAAAGGGCCTAGGTACCAAGCCTGGTCATACTATACCTAATCTCATAGACCCATATGCCTAGTGCAATGCCATTACTAGCAGGAGCAGGAAAGTGAATGCAGAGATCCCTGTCCAGGCTAGAGGGGGGATGTGAGACATGCTTCAACACTTCCAGATGAGGAAGAAATGGAGAAGGAGAGAGAGGTGCATGCTCCTGAGACACAACCGATGGTGAAGGAGTATGTCTCTCAACTTCCCTTCCCTACTCGGTTGCACAAAGACCTACTGGAGACTGAGTTTACCAAATTCATGACAATGCTAAAGCAGGTGAACATAAGAATGCCTTTCATTGAGGCACTATCGAAGATGCCCAAGTACGCCAAGTTCATGAAAGACCTCCTCACCAGCAAGAGGAAGTTTGAGGAGCTATCCATAGTGATGCTCAACGAGGAATGTTCTACCATCCTGCAGAACAAGCTACCGGAGAAGCGCAAAGACCCAAGGAGTTCTATCCCTTGCATTATAGGTAGCTTGGATGCAGAAAAGTCCTTGGTGGATTTGGGCGCTAGCATAAATGTCACGTCATAAAAATTGTTTAGGAAGCTAGGCCTAGGTGAACCCAGTAATACTAGGATGAGCATACAGTTAGCTGATCAATCTATTGTGCATCCTAGGGGCATTGCAGAGGACTTGATAGTCACAGTAGGACCATTTGTATATCATGTTAATTTTGTGATTCTTCATATTAATGAGGATGTGCCATTGATTCTGGGTAGACCATTCCTTGACACTACCAAGGCACTCATTGATGTGAATGATGACAAGTTGATTTTGAGAGCTGGGGGTGAACAAATCACCTTATCTTTGTCTAATAATCTGAAATGCCCCCCAGCCCCATGATGATGTGGATTATTGTGATGTACTTGTTGATTTTGAGACTACACTTGCCATCACGAGTGCATGTACTATCGATTTCCTTGAGGTTTATCTTTTGCTAGGGGACAGGCATCACAGGAGCTGCAGCTGGAGGAGCAGCTCACGGAGTTGTGATTGAGGGGCGAGATAAGTCGTTCAAGTCGATCCATGTCTTGCCCCGGGTCGCCACATCACTAGAGGAGCCACCAAACCTGGAGCTTAAGCCCCTACCCTCTCATCTGGAGTATGCATTTCTCCGGGAGGGGAATAAGCTCCTGGTAATCATCATCTCAGAACTGACCCCTTATCAAAAAAGCAGTGTGGTGGCTCTATTGAAGAAGTATGCTCGGGCCATGGCGTGGAAGATCACTGACATCAGAGGCATTACCCATAATTTTTCTCCCAAAGAATTATGATGGTGGATGAGGTTAAGCCAGTCAGGAAGCCGCAGCAAAGGTTGACTCCTAACTTGGAGGCAGTGGTCTGCGCCGAGATCATGAAGCTAATGGATGTCGGGATCATCTTTGCTATATCTTATAGCCCCTGGGTCAGCCCCACCCAGGCGGTTCAAAATAAAGGAGGGATGACCATGATCCCGAAGAGAAGAATAAGCTTATCCCGATGCAGACTGTGACTGGCGTTTTTACATCGACTATCGATGCTTGGAAGACGCCACAGGAAGGAACATTTTCCACTCCCTTTCATTGATCAGATGTTGGAGAGGCTGATGGAACAAGTGTTCTACTACTTTCTGGATGGCATGTTTGGTAATTTCAGATCCCGATTGGACTGGAGGACCAGGAAAAGACCACTTTCACTGGCCCCTTTGGCACTTTTGCATACTGGCAGATTCCATTTGGTCTCTGCAATGGACCAGCGACCTTCCAGTTGTGTATGATGGGGATCTTTGATCGACTGGTTGGAGAGATCATGGAAGTCTTCATGTATGACTTCTCCGTTTATGGAGACTCCTTCTCTCATTGTCTTCATAAACTGGAAGTTGTCCTAAAGAGGCGCGAGGAGACAAACTTGGCACTCAGCTGGAAGAAGTGTCATTTCATGCTTCACGAAGGAATTGTGCTTGGGAAAAAGATATCTAAGAAAGGGATTGAGGTAGATCAGGCGATGATTGAGACAATCAGGTAGCTACCTCATACGATTTATGTGAATGGGATCTACAACTTTCTGGGTCATGCAAGCTTCTACCAAAGATTCATCAAGGATTTCTCAAAAATCGCCTTACCTTTGACCAAGCTGGTAGAGAAGGATGCACCATTCCACTTCACTCCAGAGTGCACAGCTGCATTGTAGACCTTGAAGGAGAAGCTTATACATGTACACATCATGGTGACTCCTAATTGGTCTCTCCCACTTGAGCCGGTGTGCGATGCGAGTGACTATGCGATCAGAGCTTTTCTTGGCCAGAGACGTAACAAACATTTCCCACCCATCTATTACGCATAAAAAACCTTGAACGATGCACGAGAGAACTACACCAACACAGGGAAGGAGCTACTTTGTAGTGGTGTATGCTTTCGACAAGTTCCAACCATACCTAGTGTTGTCTCATGTAGTGATCTACACAGACCACTCAGCCATCCGATACTTGATGACCCAGGCTGCCGCCAAGCCTAGGCTCATCCCTTGGATCTTGCTGTTGCAAGAGTTTGAGATCGAGATCCAGGATAAGAAAGGGGCAGAGAATGTTGCCGCAAATCTTCTTTCGAGATTGTAAGCTTCTCTGGTGACAATTTCGTGGAATACATCAACGACTCATTCCCGGATGAGTGATTGCTGGTATTGTGCTTGGTGAAGAGTGTCACCCCTTGGTACTATGATTTTGCCAATTATCTGGCAGGCAAACAGTTTTCTAAGGGGATGAACACTTATGCTAAGCGTAAATTTTGGTGGACTTGTTTTAGGGGAAAATAAGACTGCTACGATTACTAGAACTTCCTCTCCGGCCTGAAGTACTATTTTTGGGAGAATCCATACCTCTTCAGGAGCAGAGCAAATGGTGTTATAAGGAGATGCGTGATGGAGCACGAGATGCGAGACATCCTCTCTCACTGTCACGACAGGCCCACTAGCGGCCAACATGGTAGAACCGCAAACCGCAAAAGGTGCTATAATTAGGCAACTACTGGCTCAAGCTCTTTAAGGATGAAAATACCTTCGTACGTCAGTGCGATCGCGGTCAGAGGTCAGGTAACATCTCTGCCCGTGATGAGATGCCCCAGAGGTCGTTTGTGACTTGTGAGATATTTGATGTTTGAGGCATCAATTTCATGGTTTCTTTTCCTCCTTTCGGTAATCTGTATATTTTGCTTGTTATGGATTACGTCTCGAGGTGGGCAGAAGCACAAGCCATGCCCCACAGTGATACAATATGTGTGTGCTTATTTTTGAAGTAGCTATTTTTCCAGTTCGGGACACCTCGAGCTATCATTAGCGATAGAGGAACCCATTTTGAAGGAAAATTCACTAAACTCCTCTCTCACTATGATGTTAAGCATATGGTGTCCATGGCTTACCATCCTCAAACAAATGGTCAAGCCTATCTAACGAACCGGGAATTAAAAAGGATCATAGAAAAGACGATGGATTAATCCTGCAAGGATTGGTCTACCAAGCTCGATGATACTCTGTGGGCGTATAGGATAAGCTAAAGGACATCGATTGGTACTTCTCCATATTGGCTTGTCTGTGAAAAGGCTTGTCACTTGCCCGTTGAGCTAGAGCACAATGCCTTCTGGACCCTTAACCTGCTAAACCTTGATATGACTCTGGCAGGTACAGAATAGAAAATGTAGCTGGTGGAGTTGGAAGAGTGGCGTTATCACGCCTATGAGAACACCAGGCTGAACAAGAAGAGGAGCAAACGTCTCCACAACCCTCATCTTAGAGGGCCCAAAGATTTTTAGGTGGGAGATCGAGTTATCCTATATAACTCTCGCCTGAGACTCTTTCCGAGAAAGTTGTGCTCCAGATGGTCAGGACCGCTCACGATCTCCCAGGTGTTCCCTTATGGCACCATCGAGATCGCCAATCTGTGGAACGAGTGCCAATCTGTGGACCGAGCTCTTCAAAGGTTATTGGGCATCACCTCAACCCTTAGTTCCACCATATGCATCCAGCTAAATGACGATAAAGAAGCGCTTGGGGGAGAGGCACCCCCACCTCGGTTTGCTTAATTTTACCTTTCTCTTTTTGATTTTTGTGTAGTGTGACATCTTTTGTGTGTGTCGAGCATAGTTCTCTGTGGCCCGCTCTCTTCTCTTGGGATTCATTTCGATCAAAATTTTGCTTCCATTAGTCCTTGGGGTGTTTCTCGGCTGTTTGGGTAATTTTTGGGGGCATTTGGGCGATGTAGGCATATAAGAGGTTTGAAAGTTACAATCTGGGGCAGAAGTTATGGTCGCGGCCGTAACTTCTAAGCTCGGCCGTAGCTTTAAAAACGCTTCTGCCTCTTCTGTTTCCAAGCCCGAAAGAAGGCCATACAAGAGAAGTTACGGCCTGACCCGTAACTTTACCCCTTGGCCCGTAACTTCCAAAGTCGCCGCCCCCACTTAGTTATGGACCGAGTTACAACCATGGATGAGACCATATGTCTCAAACGCGGCCGAGTCGGTGAGTTATGGCACTAGTAACGACGTAACTTCCCCGATGAAATTGTAACACGGGCCTCACCAGAAATCACTCCCCTCGCCGGAATTCTTCACCACCGCCCCTCCCCACCACGTTTTAGATATTTTCTTGCTCCTTCCCGAACTCCAATTTCAATGTCGTTTGCTATGTCGGGTTTCTCTCATCAGGTTACCCTTGTGCCAAAGACTTCATCGCCATTCGTCGCCTTTCACGTAGCCAGAAATGTCCTCCAACAAGGTTCCGACGGGTTTCCAGTCAGTCGTGGTCTTCCTCCCTGCCTGTTCCTCCACCTTACTTCCTCGTGTCTCCAGGTTGGTTTCCAGTTCCGATTCTTTCACTTTGGAGAGTTGGATTGTAGGGTGTTTAGTGTAGAATATAGCTTCATTAGCCTATTTATGGTAGTTTAGGCGGGAGAATTGCTGTGATTGAGACTGTTTGCTTGGGTTACCTTGTGAATTTTGGTTAATTGTCATATTACTATCCCGATGCTGTGTGATTTTGTTTTGTAGTGTCGCTTTGGGTCGAGTTTGAGTGTGGGGAAAGTCTGCCACTTTCCCCAACTGTGTTGATAATAACAGTTCTCGAGGTATTTTCTTGTCTGTCTGTGCAGGAAAATGGTCAACCTAGACCACCCTTTTCTGCAGGGCCTTGATGATACGTGGAGGACAATTTTGTTGGAGAGAATAAGAAAACAGTGAGAAGGGTCTTTGTGATAGGGATGATTTAATGGGATGACTAGAATTTCTGAACGGAAGATTAAGGAGTGGGTACTTAATGATCTAGACCTATAGATAAAAAAGGTCGATAAGTGTTCAAGACCTATTGAACAAATATCAAAATCTAGTCCAAACGCATTGAACAAGGATTTAGGGGATTGGTAATCAAACAAGAAAATTCATTCAAATCATGTCTGCCTCTCATCTCCGAATGGCTTTTAAAGCCTTGCAAAAAGGGAAAGGAAAACAACAAGAAGTTAAATTATAAATGTGGTGCATGTATGTGATAGATGCATGCATGAACTAATTCCCTTCCATACGTTGAATCATGCAGACTCCAAGAAAATGGTCTTGAGCTGCTCACAAGAAGGCTACTGCTGTGCTTTTGTTCACACTTCCCACGTCCAAGGTGACGGTTCCCTCATCCAGGTCTTGGGAGCTAAGTAACGAATCATCTCCTCCCCCTTGAAAAAGAATTGCCCTCAATTCCTTAATGTTTTCGTCCGCCAAGTATAGATATAGATCCCATATGTTAAAGTTAGGATGTATACCATAATGATCGGGTAGCTCCACTTGATATGAATTATCATGAACTTTGGCGATTATCTTGTAAGGTCTTTCCGCTCGCGGCATCAGTTTGTTTTTTCTTTTGCTGGGGAAACGCTCCTTGTGAAGGTGCACCCAAATCAAATCACCAACTGCAAGTGTTTGTGGCTTCCTTCGTTTATTGATTTTGTTTGCATAACTCGCATTGATGGTCTTGATACAGGCGCGAACTTGTTCAAGGAGTATTAACATGGACTTGAGTTTGGACTTGAAATCCTTGTGTACGAGCTGTTGTATGAGTAGGGGACCTGTTGTATGTGAACCGCATGTGCTATTTTCACATCCCAATCCTTTTGAATTTCGCTGACGAGACCTCGTAACAAAGTTCCCAAGACCCGATTAATGACTTCGGTTTGGCCATCTGTTTGAGGGTGATGTGAAGTGTTGAATAATAGCTTAGTACCCACCTTCCTCCATAACGTATTCTAAAAATAACTTAGGAATTTAGAATCTCGATCCTAGACAATTGTCTTTGGTTTCCCATGTAGGCGGACGATCTCTCGAAAATATAAATCAGCGATGTTGGAGGCTTCGTCTGTTTAGTGACAAGAAACAAAATTCGCCATCTTGGAGAATCAATCGACCACTACCATGATCACGTCCTTTCCCCACTGTGTTCGAGGTAAGGCAATGTGGAAATCCATAGGTACATCTTCCCAAGGTCGGTCCGGAACTGACAACGGCAGGTACTGACCTGGTTTGAAGAAGCTCTTCGCAACATGACAGGTCACACATTTGTTGAGGATGTTTTGCACGTCTCCTTGCATGTCGGGCCAATAAAAATGTTCCTTGAGTACATCCAGTGTATTGTTTACACCAAAATGCCCAACCAGCCATCCTCCATGAGCTTCGTGTATGAGCAGCTCTCTAATCGAGTGCTTGGGCACGCACAAATGATTTCCTTTGAAAAGAAATCCCTCATGTAACACAAAATCTGGATACTCGCCCACTTTTGCAAAATTTTCTCCAAAATCAAGGTCGTTCTCATAATGTAACTTTAATACCTCGAGTCCAAGTAAACAAGTTTTGAGAATAGATAATAAGGCATACCTCCGAGACAAAGCATCGGCCACCACATTACTATTGCCTTCCTTTTATTTTGAAGAGAAATGAAAGGATTGTAAGAACTCCACCCATTTCACATGCCTTGAGTTTAGTTTCTGCTGCCCACTTATGTGTTTCAGTGACTCATGATCGGAATGTAGAATAAAGTGGTTGGAGCGAAGGTAATGGCTCCAATGGTCGAGAGCTCTCACAATGGCTTAGAACTCCTTATCGTATGTCAAATAATTGAGTCGAGCACCGATTAATTTCTCTAAAAATTAGGCAATAGGTGGCCCTCCTCTGTGTATTAAAACAGCCCCAATCCCGACACCGCTCACGTCACACTCGACTTTGAATGTTTGCGTGAAGTCTGGCAAGGCTAAGATGAGGGCCTCGCATAATCTAGACTTGATAAGTTCAAATGCCCTTTGGGAAGCAGGACCCCAGTGAAATGCTCCCTTCTTCAAGCATTCAGTAATAGGGCTGGTGATGGTGCTGAAATCTTGAATAAATCTACGATAGAAAGATGCCAACCCACGAAAGGATCGAACCTCACTTACATTGGTGGGTGCTGGCCATGACTGAATTGCTTCAATCCTGGTTTGACCTACAGAGACTCCCTTGTTTGAGACCACGTAGCCAAGGAAGGTTGCGCTTTCCACAAAAAATGCACATTTCTCCTTCTTCCCATACAACTTTTGGCCTCTAAGTGTCTCAAACACTTGTCGTAAGTGATATAAATGTTCTTGAAAGCTTTTGCTATATACAAGGATATAATCCAAGTATACCACCACTGATTTACCTAGGAAAGGCTTGAGTACCTCATTCATTAGTCTCATAAACGTGTTTGGAGCATTGGTAAGGCCAAATGGCATTACCAACCATTCATATAGCCCATGTTTGGTATTGAATGCTGTCTTCCATTCATCACCTTCTCTCATTCGAATCTGGTGGTACCCACTTCTCTAATCGATCTTGGAGAAGATCATGGCTCCGTGCAACTCGTCCAACATGTCGTCAAGTCTCGGGATGGGGGAACGACATTTGATGGTGATGTTGTTGACAGCCCTACTATCAATACACATTCTCCAAGTGTCGTCATTCTTTGGAACAAGTAATGCCCGTACAGTGCATGGGCTCAAACTTTAGCGTATGTCCATTTTCGCATTAGGTCCTCAATCTGCCTCTAGAGTTCCTTTGTTTCTTTAGGGTTGCATCTATAAGCGGCTTTGTTGGGGAGAGGATCTCCTGGTAAGAGGTGGATCTGGTGTTCAATTCCTCGAACAGGGGGTAGTCTTGTGGGTATCTTGTCCGACAAGACGTCCTCATATTCGGAAAATAGTTTGGTAAGGGCTTCCTGATTTTGCCCTTCATCTCTTTGTGTCTCCCTGACCATTAATATGTAAACATGATCGCCAGCGTAAATGGCACGTTCGATCTCTTGTTCGTCGGCAAGGGCAAGTATGCTAGGGGATCGTGTCTTCCCTGTATGAATCTCGTGAGAATTTACGAGCTTTAACAAAACCCTTTTTCCATTGTGCTTTAGCTCGTACTCATTGCTCCTCCCATGGTGAATAACGTCTTTTCGACCTTCCACAGCCGCCCCAATATGACAAGCATATATGGGGATGACATCACAAAATATCTCATCCATGTATGATCCCATCATTAAGCAAACACGCACCTGTTTGGATACTTTGACCTTGCTGCCATCATCGAGCTAGTGCAATGCATAGGGACTGGGATGGGCGGTGGTAGTCAACTGTAGCTTGGAGACCATCCCATCGGACTTGGCATTGGTGTAACTCCCGCTGTCGATAATTACGCTGCAACACTTATTACCCACTTGGCACTTCGTGTGGAAGATTTGGTCTCGTTGCGTCAGATCGATGGTGTAGTCCTTTGTGTGTAGGGTTTGAAGAACTAGACTGGTGTCATATTTTGGGGTATCAAAGATTTCCACAATCTCCTCTTCCGTCTTGTCTAGGTCAAAGACGTCACGGAGCTTCTCTTCTTCTTCTTCTTCTTCTTCGAGTAACTCTTCTCGAGCCGAGAGGGCTTCTCATAGAGTCACCACTCGCCTATAAGGGAAATCATTGTCATAATGCCCAAATCCTTGGCATTTAAAACAGCGAAAGCTAGAGAGAGAAAGAGCGGGAAAATCAGTTGGATCATCGGCTCCGGCACTCTCTGTCGTCGCCGTTGCGGCGGAGCTTGATTCTCTTGTGGTTTCTCCTCTTCTCCAACTCTCCATCGTCATGGCTGGTGTTCGTTCATGGGCGGATCTGTTCGGCATTGCGGAGGAGAATCGACTCGTCTACATTGAACCAGAAATCGTGGACGGTGGGTTGAGGATTCCTGTAGAGCTTGAGGAAGAGGGCATAGTGCGGTGGAGGAACTGTCTGGTAGGGCAGTTTCTTGCTTCGTCCCCACACATCAGGTAGGTACAAGCATGGGCAAATAGGCTGTGGGGAAAACATGGCTCGGTTAGGGTTTCGTGTTTGGGCGATTCGCTTTTGCTATTCCAGTTCCCGAAGGAGGAGACTGCTCACTGGGTTTTCACGAGTGGGCCTTGGCACTTACACAACGATATGTGCTATCTGAGGAAATGGGAGCTGGGAATCCGTGCAGAGCAACCACAACAAACAATTCTAATTTGGGTACGGTTCCTGGATCTTCCTCTAGAGCATGTAACGGGGTGTATTCTCACTCCTCTTGCAAGTATGTTAGGCAAGCCCCTCTGGTTTGATAAGGCTAGTTGATTGGGTAGAAGGTTGGGGTATCCAAAGGTGTGTGTGGAGGTTAGAGTGGATTCTCCCTTCCCTGAATCTCTGAGACTAGTCCCAAACAGAAGGCCTCCATATTCAGTTCAGATTGAGTATTGCAATATGCCAGAGATTTGCAGGAAATACTCCAAGTTTGGGCATCAATTTAAAGACACGGAGACCCTTGTTGTTGTACAGGCTGGTGAATCTTCAATTGGAGCATTACAAACTGAAGTGGTTGCTGGTATATCCTCGGTTGTTGCATTACAGAATGAGCTGGTTGCACCCATTGCTGATATAGGAAACTCTCAAGCTGATCCTGCATCACAGGATGAATCAAGACAATCTGTTATCATCAAGGATGGATGCCTACAGAAAGCTATGAACAATCTGGTCACATCTCTTGTGGGGGTGAGTCCAGTTGAAGTTTGGCAAGCGGAGAAATTACCCTCTGATTCAGAATTTCAAGTTGCAGTGGGAAGTAATGGTCGCCAAAGCATGATCAGAAACTCTTTTGGAGGCCTGGAATCATTGGAGTAGTTTGAGGTAGGTTCTCTAGTGGTTTCTCCTCTTAAAGACCCTGATCATTTCTCTGAGTTGAGTAAAGTGGTTGAGGGACAACAGAAAGGCAAGAAGCCTGTTAGGCCTTCTAAGGCCAAGTCTAAAAGTAAGTAATGAATATCCTCTCTTGGAATGTAAGGGGTTTTAATAACCCTGTGAAGCATGATAGTATATCAGAAGTTCTTCTTCGGAGAAAGGTACACATAGTAGCTATTCTAGAAACTAGACTTGGTTCAGAAAAGGTTCAGAAAATACAGGAGGGGTCGTTCCCAGGTTGGAAACATGAAGAGACATACTCAAGTGCAGCAGTAGGCCGTATTTGGGTTATGTGGAGGGATAATTGTCCTTTTGTTGTTCAAAACAGGTCTGAATGCTATGTGATTGGTACTCTATTGGGGAGGACACAACTGCAAATTGCTTTTGTTTATGCATTAAATGATTCTAACCAGCTGGTACGCTAAAACACAACACCTAACAATGGCAAAGTGTAACCAATGAAAGGGACTGCAATATAGTGGCACAAGTAATAAATATCGAATCCACGGGTCTCTAGAGTTACTATTACTCAGCTTCAGTTCATTATCTAGCAAACTAGATTAATGATTGATTTATAAACTACTCTACTGACTACTCTACTAATTACAAGTTGTGAACTCACTTAGGTATGATTCCCCCTAGCTCCTCAATTAGGTCCAAGTTGCAATTACCTTTGGTTGATCTACTGTTGATTAAACTGCGGAAGATCCGACAATAGCTTGGAATCTCTTAAGCTGACCAAGCCCTCTCAGTCCAAATACCCGGCAGGCGACTAACCTTCACCAGGATAGAAAGCTGAGGCTATGTGTTAGAAACCGATTTCTGTAGGGTTTCTCTATTTATTAATATAATTATTATTAGGGTAATTATCAATAAGGTTAGTAGTCATTTAATAGTATTAGGTTTATTGTTAGGGTTTTCCAGTCTTCGTTATAAATATGTACTTTGAATCTACGTTATGATCAGTCAAGAAAGAATTATCAAAGAATCTCCCAAACCCTAATCTCCCTATCTTCCCAATTCTCTATCTCAATCCCTCTAAAGGTCTCGGCCGATTCCCTTCTGTTCTTCCCCAATTCTTTCCCAAATCCCTAATTCTATCTTCTCAATCCCTAAATTCCCAAATATCAGCCAATCCAAATCCCGTTAGAAACTTTGTTTCTAACATTTGGTATCAGAGCCCGGTTCGAGAATTGAGTTCACCACAACTCTCAACCGGGGACGATTTCTACAACTGGTTCGACGATGAGCTCTTCAAAGCTCTCGAACCTGTCATGGGCAGAATTGCGGGACAGAGCCCGTCGCATCGGTCGCCGTTGGCTGCCCGAAGAGCCGGCGGTCGAGCTGTCTGGCGCCGGCCCAAATGCGACGCCCCGTCTCTATGCTTCACCAACGTCATCAACGATCCGATCGCCTGCCATAGGCCAGGAGATGACGATCACCGCTGACAAAGCTGCAATAAGCACCGCGCCTTCACTACCAACCGGAGAGGAGAAAGAAGACGGTCATGGGTCGACGGTCATTGCAGAGGGTATCGCGAAGGAGGAGTGCTCCGTTGCCGTCATTCGACGACAAGAATCAAAGCAGGATCGTTGGGTTTCTTTGCCGGCCATGCAAGGAGCTCCTCCGACGCTGCAATCGACACTAGCCCCAGCCTGGGCGTTAACTGCCGAGACGACGAACACCCGGGTTGACTCGTCGCCATCGAGGAGAGAAGAGCCACCGATGAATGAGGCGGCGGATCTACCTAGCTGCCAAGGAAGCCGCTCGACGCTGGAGGAAAAATCGGAGAAGAAGCCGGCGGAGAACGAGGCAGAGGAGCCGCCGACTTGGGAGTGATTCATGTGAATGGGGGAGGTATCTCTCCTTTCGAAAACACTAGGGCCGTAGCAGTGGGACCACCACAGCAGCCGGTGTTCCCCTCTTTGGGCCGAGTTTTATTAGCCCAACCAAGTGGGCAAGAGTTAGTGGGCTTCATCTTCAAGGTTGGGCCACATTTGGAAGCGCCGGAGAACGGGTTGAAAGGGAGGTCGCTTGAGAAGGATTCCAAGAAGAAGGAGGGCGGCGGCCGCGTTCCTCTCCTCCTCGTGAACCCTAGACGGCATCTATTGGTGGAGTTGGGACAAGAGGGCTGGGGTCTTACTATTCAGGGACAGAATTTGGAGGGAGAGGAAAGTGGGCTTAAGTGTTTGGCGGGTGGGCTTCTAAAGAGACCAGCTCCAATTGAGTTTGGAGATGAGTGGTGTAAAGTGGAGCCTAATATTGGCTTGGGCTACGGTTCCTTCCCCCAACCAATTACAGGCAGAGTCCAAGGTAAAGGAAGAGAAGGGTGGTTTGTCTTCACCGCCACCAAGCACGAGACGAAATCAATTGAACAATTCATTGAATATTTTAAGGTGTTTAATGATGACACACACAAGGAAGAAGAAAATTCATCTGATTCTTATTTTGTGGACTTCGAAAGAAAGGAGGAAGAATTGTTTGACAATGGAGAACGTGACATGTGTCACGTGGTGGGAGAGAGAGGCATTGAAGTTGCTGGAGAAGAATTCAATCGTGGGATTAAGCGCAATTGGAAGCGAAGTAGGTGGAAGGTCAAGAGAGCGGAAGTTCACCTCAACCTTGAGGGCAAGGTTGGTCTGAAGGGAGAGGAGATGTTAGAAACCGATTTCTGTAGGGTTTCTCTATTTATTAATATAATTATTATTAGGGTAATTATCAATAAGGTTAGTAGTCATTTAATAGAATTAGGTTTATTGTTAGGGTTTTCCAGTCTTCGTTATAAATATGTACTTTGAGTCTACGTTATGATCAGTCAAGAAAGAATTATCAAAGAATCTCCCAAACCCTAATCTCCCTATCTTCCCAATTCTCTATCTCAATCCCTCTAAAGGTCTCGGCCGATTCCCTTCTGTTCTTCCCCAATTCTTTCCCAAATCCCTAATTCTATCTTCTCAATCCCTAAATTCCCAAATATCACCCAATCCAAATCCCGTTAGAAACTTTGTTTCTAACACTATGAACACAGAACTCCACTACCGGAATTGGATTCCAATACAAAGCAGTAGATTGACTAACTCTCGTATAACCAATTCACCACTATCAATCAAGGAAGCTCTCTTAACCTAATCATATTCTATCTATCATGGGTTAAAGCAGAAATCAAGAGAATTTGATCAAGATTCAATTGACTCAATAAATCATGCCTCAATCGATTATAATCAAACAATATAGCATCCAAAACTTCATACAAGAAAGATCCTAACACATGGAACTAGGGTTCCTCAAAACCTAAGTGAAGGGAAGTTACTCCATAGAGAAGAGAGAGACTGCAGAAATCTGATCTAGATCTTCAATCTCCATCTCCAAGCTTGATTCCCGAGCTCCAATGGCGAAGAAATCCTCCAAAATAGCTCCAAGAATGTTCCCAAGTCGCTCTCTCTCTCTAGGGTTCGTCCCTTGGGTGTTTGGGAACCAAAACCCAGCTCTTCCTTTCCTTTGGCTCGAATCTGCCTCAAAAACCCGATTCTGGGCGAATTACGGGCTGAATTACGGTCGTAATTCTTCCATGCCCGTATTTTGCCCAAAACACGCATTTTGGTTAAGTTTCAGTGCACCCAAAGCTCCTCTCGGCAGTGAAAATATGGGCATGGGAGGCCAAATTACGGTCGTAATTCTCCTGCCCGTAATTCTTCCTCCGCTCCTGTTCAAAGCTTCGTTTCTCCCTCGTCCGGACTCCAAATCAGTCGCCATTTGAACCCAGACGCTCGTAGTCTCGTCCTCTTTATTTTCATAAAAACATTTCATGATTTTCTGTCCATAATATGAGGTAGAAGCCCATTATTCCTCAGATCATGCTCGTGTTTCTTCTCCCGAATTGCCAAATGATCTCCGATTGACTTGAAACTTGCGCCTATGCTTCAATTTACATGCTAGGACCTGAAATGTAACAAAGGAACACAACCTAGCGTAAAATATGCCAAATAAAGCATAAACTCAAGCTAAAATGAAGAAGAAACGAGGGAGCAAACATGTGCAAATCCGATGTTATCAAATTCCCCCACACTTAACTGTTTGCTTGGAAAGGCTATTTTCCTTGGTTGCGCTAGCGGGTTTCGACAGAAATTTGGTTGACGGACTCGACATAGAGTCCACACCTTCCCCAAAATTTCCCCTCGACGTTTCACCTTTTGTTGAGGGCTTAGGCTTGACCCAGGAGTTGGGTCGGCCATGATCATTCGATGTGCTCCATAATTCATCTTTCCTTGGGCCTCGATCTTCACGCAAAGTCCACAGACATAATTCGACGACATTGGCGATTCGAAAATTTAAGCCGGTCAAGAACCGGGACATCTTTTGTTCCTCATTTTCTTCCAACCCACTCATCAGGGCTAAGTTTTCAAACTCATCAATGTAATCAGTTACGCTTAAATTTCCTTGTACCAGTCCAGCCACCTTTCGATACATGGTGAGTCGATGCGTTGCTGGGACGTAACTCTTTCTCAGCTTCCGTTTTAGAGGTTCCCACGACGTGACTTCCTCTTGCCATCACGTGTTCTTTGAGCTTTTATGACTCCAAACTACAAAGAAGCACCTCTGCTGAGTTTCAGGATTGCATAACGGCACCTCATTTCATCATTGATATCCTTGAAATCAAACATGCATTCGATCTTGCGTTCCCATTTCAAATAAGCTTCTGGATAGATTCCTCCTACGAACTCAGGAACTTCGTTCACCTTGAGTTCATCTCCTTGACGTTTTGTTTCTCCCCATCGTGGTTGTCTATGGTCGCCGTAAGCTTGGATGTGCCTCAAGGCTTCACGGAGTTGATGCAAGAAATCAAGATCATTGAAATCCATTGTAGCCTGAGCTCTGATACCACTTATGATACGTGGAGGAAAACTTTGTTGGAGCGAACAAGAAAAAGATGAGAAGGGTCTTTGTGATGGGGATGATTTAGTGGGATGGCTAGAAATTCCGAACGAAAGATTGAGGAGTGGGTAGCTTAATGATCTAGACCTATAGATCAAAAAGGTCGATAAGTGTTCAAGACCTATTGAACAAATATCAAAATCTAGTCCAAACGCATTGAACAAGGATTTGGGGGATTGGTAATCAACCAAGCAAATTCATTCAAATCATGTCCGCCTCTCATCTTCGAATGGATTTTAAAGCCTTACAAAAAGGGAATGGAAAACAACAAGAAGATAAAATTATAAATGTGGTGCATGTATGTGATAGATGCATTCATGAACTAATTCCCTTCCTTACGTTGAATCATTCAGACTCCTGACTCGCTCTGACTATCACGATAAAATCCCACCTAAGGTCCAAGTATGAACCTTAGATGGGTGCAATATAGGGCAAGTATGTTTAAATATCGACCCGAGCCGGCCCATGTACCGCTACTTCGACTGTTTGAAACATTATCTAGCGGATTAGTTTTGGTGAAAATAAAAGTCTAAAACTAAAGTACTTTGCAAAGGTAAAATGGATTTAATACTAATTAAGAAGGCTTCACCCGGGTGTTGCTCCCCCTAGCTAACAATTACGACTTGAAGAATGGAACAACCGTGTGTGGTTGGGGGGTCATAAACCGCAAGTAAGTCTAACAAGTAACCAAGGCTACCCTCTTAGTCTCTAGGCCGAGGAAATGGGATACGATCCAAGCCGCTAATGCGACCCTCTTGGCCTATTGACTAAGGAATGGTTGTCCAACAAGTAGCGAAAGCTACTCTCTTAGTCTATAGGTTGAGGAAATGGGATATGATCCAAGCCGCTAATGCGACCCTCTCAACCTATTGACTATGGAATGGTTGCACAACAAGTATCCTAAGTTACCCTCTTAGTCTCTAGGTTGAGGAAATGGGATACGATCCAAGCCACTAATGCGACCCTCTCAACCTATTAACTAAGGAAAGGTTAGACTTCACTCGCGAATTGGAGTTAGGAATGCCACCCACAACCAAACCCTAAGTGCTAATACGAAATAGGAGGTTTGCCCTGCATTAACCTAACTAGGAGGCAACGAATTACCCAAGAAAACCCAGCATTCAAGCCTCTTTCAAAGAAAGGAAGGGGGTTTTCTCTCTACCTAGGTTAGAATGGCAATTAGATTCATAGGCTTTCACACAACACAATCATTAATGAATAATACCTCCACATTCACATTAAACACAACCACACACAAAATCATTCATACAAGCATTCACATAATTGTGGCTAGGGTTTACAAACACCCAAGTGAAAGAAGGGACTAATTCATGTTAGGAGAAGGGAAAACACAAGAGAGGTAAAGGAAAACATCAAGAAGATGAAAGCCTTCCTCCTTGTGTTGAAGAGATCCTCCTTTGGGGGAGGAATTCCCAAATCCTTACTTGGAGATGAAACCCTATCTTCTCCTCTTCTTTGGTTCATCACTTTCTCACTCTAAAATCTAAAGAAGAAGAAGTTTCTCACACTAGGTCTCCCCACCTCTTCTTCCTTTCAGTTGGCTCTTTAAACTAAGATCGAGCCCAGTTCACGACCCGAGTTCAAGGCTGTGAACTTCAAAACACGTTCGTGAACCCCACGCGCTGAATCAAAATGCACGGCTTCATTTCCTGGGTTCACGGTTTATGGTTGCAGTTCATGGTCTTAGCGACCGTGAACATCCTTGGCGTCATGGACCTCAAAACCCTCTTTGGACTCCAATCTGCTACGACCAGGACTCTCAAAACCCTCTCTAGACTCCAGTTCATGGTCTTAGAGACCGTGAACTCCAATCATCTGCTACCACCAGGACTACGATGCGCCATTGGCGTTAGTAACCTCAAAAACCTCTCTAGATCGACTACTACTGCCTCAGTCTGCTCTACTTCGAGCACCTCCACTGTCGTGTCGCGATTGAGAAGGCAGTACCGCACCCGCACTGGAGGTGGCTGTTGGAGCTCCAGGATGACATTTACGAGGAGCTTACCCCTGAGTTCTACAGT
Source organism: Linum tenue (assembly GCA_946122785.1). NCBI lineage: Eukaryota > Viridiplantae > Streptophyta > Magnoliopsida > Malpighiales > Linaceae > Linum > Linum tenue. Next base: position 18,621,343 of record CAMGYJ010000010.1, on the reverse strand, counting down.
ACCTTCCAGCACTTTAAACAGAGATCGAGCCCATTTCACGGCATGAGTTCACGGCTGTGAACATCAAACCCGACCGTGAACACCACGTGCTGAATCAAAATGCACCGTTCACTTCCTAGGTTAACGGTCTTAGCGACCGTGAACAGCCTTGGTGTCAGCAACCTCAAAACCTTCTCTGGACTCCAATCTGCTACCACTAGGACTCTCAGAACCCTCTATGGACTCCAGTTCACGATCTTAGAGACCGTGAACTCCAATCATCTGCTACCACCAGGACTACGATGCGTCATTGGCGTTAGTAACCTCAAAAGGCTCTTTGGACTACTATTGCCTCAGTCTGCCCTACTTCGAGCACCTCCACTGACGTGCCGCGATTGAGGAGGCAGTAGCACACCCTCAGTGGAGGTTGCTGCTGGAGCTCCACGACGACATCTACGAGGAGATCACCCTTGAGTTCTACAGTACCTTTTGGCACTCTCGAAAGAAGTAGAACTAGCACAAGGGCGTCGGGCCCCATCACCACCACTGAGGCACCCACAATGCCAGTTTTTCTTCATCTGCACCATCCGACGAGCATTAGGCCACCATGGAGGCTCGATTCGATGGGTCGAGGCCCGTCTTGACCGTGAGAGTGACAGTCGGCACTACACCCACTTCCTGCTGCAACGCTTGTGCTTGGAGTCCGACATACACTACACCCAGACCTCCTGGAGGCCTTCTCATGACCAGGATGGTGGCGCTTCTTGAGGATGCCCTGACCACGGGCACTGTGTTCTCTATTATGTGTTTTGAGTTTCATGTGTTGAACATGATATTTGTGTGTGTGGTTTGTTTTTTTTTTTTTTTTCTTTTGTTTCTGCCTTTTGGCCTGACAGCTGTTATCTTAAGTCTTACTCAGTGTGAGCGTTTGTTTTGTCCTCGTCTGTGTGCTCTTGATGACTAACCAATTCCATTTTGCCTTGATGACTGGTCCACTCTCCATTCCTGTTGCATTCCGCTTTTCTGCTAACATCATTCCCTTATCCTTCGCTCTTCTCCATTGATGGAAATGTCGATCTTAAGTGTGTGTGTGGGGGGGGGGGGTTATCTTTGACTGCATAGATGCGTTTGTGTGCTTGGAGCCTAGCCCACTGTTCAAATTTACGATTTGAGGGCTCCAAGTACGTTTTCCTTGGATTTGCCTATTAGTATGCTTTGAATGGACAGTCTTTCTAGTAATATGCAACCTAGGCAAGTAGTTGTACCACTATTGAGGATGCTGAAGTATAATATCTTTCCTATCTTTCTCCTTTCCGTGCCGGTTGATTGTGTGAACTAGTGCCTTAGCATTTGATTGCTTTGTGGCCCGTTTTTTACACATGTTTTTCCCAGTATTTCTATACCGTTTGGCTTAGCATTTGATTGCTTTGTGGCCTGTTTTAAGTTAGGTAGTGCTTCTTGATGAGTATGATGTAATTCCTTAATCATTGACATAATAGTAGAGCATAGTAAGTGTTCTATGATAGAGTTTTTGATGATTTGGAGGTTGTGCCAATCGCTAAAGGTGTCAATTGGGAGTTGAGAGGACCAAAGTAGTCTCACACTTGTTGGAACGTGGATATGATGCTAGACGCCTTGTCTTGGTCAGTCAGTTGGTAAGTTGTCATTTGTGTCTATTATGTGCATTGGAAGTTCTGGTTTCATTTTTTATGGCTATTAATGCGAGTGAATGTATGGCAGTGAAGTCAACATGCTGAAATTGATTCGGTAAATTAGCTCACATTTTTATCATTGGCTTGAGGCTTATCTTCAATGCTCTTCTACTGGGTTTTTTTTTTTGTAGGAACCCATGGGGAGATTTCTATATGGTATTAGCAATTCATGTAAATTTCTTTCATGTTCAACGACAACGTCAATATTTAATAGTTAAAGATACTACCATCAAATTGTAAGCATAAAACTGGGAATATAACTTAGAAAATAAAACTTAAAGAGAGGTGCAACAAGGTTTATTTAAACACTTATGGTTGTATAACAACAGTTACACTATAAGTTTGAGCAGCTATCACATATGAGATTTGAGAAACTATCCACAGGATTCAATTAATGTTTAAAGAAGAGCCAAGAACTACATAGACAAACTAAAATACATGACAAAGTAAATAACAACCATCAACTTAGTTAAGAGAGGATACATCAAGGGCATTCTGTGTGAGACATTGCAACAATGTCATTGTCATTACTATGCACCCCAACTTAATAGATGGCCAGGAAACCTAAAGCATCATTTGATCTACATAGGGAATTATGTTTAAGTTTACCAATAAACTACCTACAAAGTCAACCTAAACAAGGATTCTGATTAGCCATCTTAGACAACTTTGGAATCCATTTGAACTTGCAAAATTTGATACAAGGGGAAGACAGAGAAAATAGAGCCAGTGTTAGTGAAGTAACGAAGAACTATCTGGTTGTTTAGCGTGATGGAATTGCTCTTAAGTACTAATTTTGGACCCTGGATGACCATTACCTTAAGCCTGAAAAAGACGAAGTAGTTTAGTGTTAAAGAAATGAGTGACTTGTCTATGATTGCAGAACATCGTTAAGAGTTGCCTCATAAGGTATGAATTGGAGGAGAAAGTTTGGAGGAAAAAAATGGTGGATGGATTGGTGTCGGCTAGTGGCTGGCGACTAACTGAGGAATATTTGATGCTCTAAAACTAACACCGCTAACAAAGGCAAGTGAACCAATGAAATAATCATAGGATAGTGGCTTCAAATTATAAATCATCGTATTCCTTGGGTCTTTAGGTGTATTAGTACTCAATTCATATTATTATCTAGCCATCATATTCTGGTTCAATTGCTTCTAGCGATTTCAACTACTCAAACAAACAATAGAATGAATAACTAAGTGTGTTTGAAAGTGAGAAGGCTCACTTGGGTAATGATTCCCACAAACCACTAGATGGATTAGATTAATGATACTCTATCTTCTATCACTCCTTATTCATAACTTGGAGAGTCATGAACCAGCCTTGAATCTCAATTTAAGCATTTAACCCCACTTAAGTCCCTGAACGGGATTCACGGTCTGAAATCTGATTTCTCACAGCAGTGAATTTCTTGCTTCTAACCATGACTTATGGCTTTGGTTCTACTTGGTTCTTTTTATTGGCATCCAAATGGCCTGAAACTCACTCCCAAACTTCCGCCAAATGATAGATCCTAAAATATGTCAAAAGGAAACAATCATCATAAAATCGGCTAAGGTGAGGCATTTCCAAGGTAAATGGTCAAGAAACGGTTAAGAATTAAGGGCTCAAATATGTATAAATTAACATTTACCAATATTCATCTGATTCCTGGGCTAAAAAACCACAGCATTCAATACTTCATAATAGTCACCCTTCATCAATAGCTACAGTTAAACCTCCACTAGGGAGGCGACCAGCCCCAAGGTACCGTGATAAAGGAACATAACCTGGTTGTTGCATGAGATACGTATATTTTTTTCTTCTACTCAGGCTTATCCTCTCCCTCATTGGAATCTTCATCATGATCTACTCAATCATCCAACTCTGACTATCGTCCTTTAACATTCAACATTTCTGATGCGACCCCACTCACCCCTCAAGATGTTACTCGAGCTCAAACTAGATCTCTACATGGACCATGGGTCAAGAGACGACTTAAGAGGTTTAAAAAGAGCTTGGGAGCATTAAAGGTGTACCAAAAGGGCTCTACAAGCAAGGCTTACGAGTTTGTTGATGCCAAATCGATTGGCATGTTATATAACTCTTGTGGTCCAAAAATGAAAGTCCGAGTACGACGATACAAGGATCAAATGGGATCGTTCTTGATGGACATGGATTTGCATAGAGGGAAGCCCATCACATTGCTTCAAGACGTGGATCAAAATCATGAGAAGAATTCAGCCCATAAGGAAGGAATTCTCCCATGGTGTGAACTGAAAGTGTGAACACAAGTCATGTGAGAGAGGATTTTAAGGCTAGTATTAAGGGTTGAAAAAGTCAAATTTGTTTCCTTTTTTTAACATAGTCAAAAGATAGAAAACAAACTCCAAAGTTAGAAAACAAACAAAAACCACGGGCGAAAGTCGACCAATAGTCGAACTTCCGATGAGAGGGCCTTTTTAGCCACAAGATGGGCAACCCTATTGAAGCTACTTAGAGCAAAACTACAATAACAAAACTCGAAGCTTTGATCTAGTAACGATACATCTTTCGGCAGCGCTCCACCATGGTCATGCAATCGATCCCTCGCTAGCACTCGACGCATTACCAATTAGGAAGCCCCATAGAATTTAACCAACAAGAAGTTTTGAGTAAGACACCACTTCATGGCATCACATAAGACAATTAACTCCATAAGAAAAGGATCTTCGAGGCCATCATAACATCTTCCAAAAGCAAAGGCAACTGTACATGCAGGGTCGAAGCCAACAAATCCAATGCTCCCACCAAAGCCACGTTTCCGAGCTCCATCAAATCGCACCAGCATTGTAATAGGTGGGCAGGGGGTATTCGTTCCCAAGCGGGAGAAAAGAGTTCCCGAGTTTGGAGGCCGTCTTAGCCTTGCAAATGCAGTCACCTCTCGATCTTCTTCCGGAGGAGGTATGGGACTCGATTGGGATGCCCCCTTCCATTCATCAACCTGCGCACGGAATTTTCGAAACAGAGCAGGCGATAGATATTGAATGCCGACATGAACTGCCCAACACCTTCCTTTCCAAACACTCCAACATAGAAAGACAAGATCAACAATTTGTAGTATAGACAATTGGAGGCCAAAGAAAACATCCTTCCATGCTGCATCCGGACTCAACGCCGCTAAACGAGCACGAATGCTATCCAACCCAGCTAAATGCCATATGCCGCGAGCTATCCTGCACTCAAAGAATAGGTGAGTAAAGGATTCCGGTGCATCAGAGCATACCAGGCAGGTTGTTGGTGTCTAAGGTTTTAACAAATAACACAGTATTTAGAGGAAGAAAGCTACGGGAAACCTGCCAACAGAAGCACTTCAATTTGGGAAGCACTGGTAGGCTCCAAAGCATTTTCCAGAATTTGCAGTCATAGGGAAGAACATGAGGTGGGATCCGCGCATTAAGTTCATTAGTTAAAACATGATATCCAGTTTTTACTGTATATTCCCCTTATGTGGAATATTGCCAAATCAGTCTGTCTGTTCTAGGATGGTAGGGGAGAGGAATGCTAAGGATAGAACGTACTGAATCTGCATTGAACAAACCTTCAATAACCTCACGCTTCAAACACCGGGTTTTCGGAAAAATAAGCTCATCCACCTTCATCGGGGCCAAGGTCACTCCGTCATGTAGAATAGGAGTTGAGGGAGGAGAGGTGGAAAGCTACTTATCCTCCATCATTCTCACCAAAGAGCATGCGCCAATTTTCCATCTCAATCCACGCTTGATGAGGTCTCCTTCTCTCCCTTTTAAGATTCCTTTCCATGCCCACGAAGGTCTATGACCCAGCCCTGCATCAAGAAAGTAATGATGAGGATGGTACCTAGCCTTATATAGGGGAGCTAAAGTACTCTCCGGGTGAAGAAGGAGTCGCCATGCCTGCTTAGCAAGTAGAGCCGTATTGAATGAACAAAATCTCGAAATCCCAGCCCCCCATTAAACTTACTTTGACAAATGGCAGTCCACGAGACCCATCAGATGCCGGTTTCTTTATCCTGACATGCCCACCAAAACTTCGATAGTTGACTGTTGCATCTATGGCACGTCTCTGCTGGCAACCGGAAAGAAGACATCACATAGATGGGTCCAGCTACCCCTATGGCTTTGATCACCACTTCCTTGCCCACCAATGACAATGATTTTTCCTTCCAGCTCCGTATCCGAGCTGCCAATGCTTCTTCAATAAAGTGAAACATTTGATTCTTGTAACGGTTCCCTTGAGATGGCAATCCCAAATATTTTGCACCACTCTCCATCAAAGATACTCCAAGAAAAGAACTCAAGTCAGAACGCTCTTGTGGTGAAACATTTCCACTTACACTGATTGCAAACTTATGTAAATTCACCCTTTGTCCACTCATAGATACGTATTCATTAAGCAAAGCCCAAAGGTTAGCGCATTCAGGTATAGAAGCACGTAGAAATATATATGAATCGTCCCGAAAAAAGATGGGACATGATGGGAGCCAAACGATGAACTTGTAACCCATGAAGGGATGACGAGGCGATTGCAGCTAAGATTTTCGCAGAGAAGGCATTTGTATATAAGGAAAATAAAAGAGGAGAGAGAGGGTCACCTTGGCGGATACCTCACTCCGCTTGGAAGTACCCAAATTCTAGCCCGTTCATAAGCACTGCAAATTCTACGACCTCTTGCCAAAACCCATAGCTTGCAAAACAACAAAGAGAAACTGCCACTCGACGCTTTCTCCATATCGAGTTTCAAAGCCATCCATTTCTCTTTACCCTGGACCTTAGTTTTCAAAAATTGCATTACTTCCTGTGCAATCAGAATATTATATACACCGTCCTTTAATGAATCCATTTGGATAAGGGTTAGCTATCTGAGGAAGGATTATACTAAGACGGGCAGCAAGAATCTTACCAATGATTTTATACAAGATCTGGCAAAGACTAATGGGTCTCATTTGCCTCATGGTGTCAGCATTGGCCACTTTCGAAATGAGGGCAATCCACGTATGATTAATACTACGAAGTAATCTACACAATTCAAAGAAAGAGAGAAATGATGCACACACATCAGCCTCCAATTCCCTCCAGAATCTCTGATAGAATGCTGCATGAAGCCATCTAAACCGGCACTTGAGTTTTCCCAATGCTAAAAACAACTTGGTGGATTTCTTCCCTGGATACCTGTGCAGTAAGAGCTTCATTCATGGAGTCAGAGATGACCCTAGGTAATTCAAGTTGTTCCACAAAAGCTCTGGGATCAGCCCCATTTGAGGTAAATATATGATGGAAATAAGATAGAGAAATACCCCATTTGGTCACCTCAGATGTATGGATCAAATTTGTTTCCTTTACTTTGTAGGACTTTGTTTACTTGTTTGTTAAGGTTTTTGTTTTCCTTAGTAGTTTTGGATGTAAATTTTTTGCCTATATAAGGAGGCCAAATTATTGTATTTTTCATTCAAGTTTCAGAAATCAAATACAAGTGTTTTCAAGTTCATTGTGAACTTTTTGCTTAAAACTCCTTTGAGGATTCGCGAGGTTTGAGTGGTCTCTTATCAACTAGAGAACGCGTCTAGTTGTGGCGAGCATCGACGATATCGGTTGGCCTCTTTCACGGGTTCGAGATGGTTTGGAAGGTTTCATATACCTTCTGGCCCTTCTCATGAGTTCGGATTTTTTTGATCGATTCCGCAAGGTATCTTTATTTTCGTGTTATTCAAGAAAGGAGAAACCCCCCTAAATATTTTGACGTGTGCAACTCTGGTCTTTTGGTCCGATTTGGGAAGATTCTCGAATTAGAGTCATATTAAGTCGTATCAGGAGGCCGGTTCAAACTCAGCGGCAAGAAAAACATTCTTGAAGGTGCGTTATACCTATGCCCCTTATTTTCAGGTCTTGATTCTTAGTTTGTTTATTGCTAGAAAATAAAAGAAACTTAGAAAAAGATAGCATAAAGGGTTGTCATTTTGGTTTTATTCTATTATTTTTATTATTATTTTGGTATTCACATGAGTAGTTAGAATTAAAAAAATAGTTGTGTTTTTTGTTTGTTTGATTTAATTTTATTTATTATTTCCGGTACTGTTCATGCGAGTAGAGAAACAAAAGAAAATTTTCATACAACCACAAAGTCGCGCGCTTTTTTGTGGATCTTGTTAGCTCTTGAAGATCAAGAATGGAGGAATTCAGAGCTTGGCATGGTGTACCATAAGAGTAACCATCACTATAGACATAGAGATTGCTACGAGAAGGAGTATGGTGAACATCTGCAACTTATGGATGACATAGAGATCCCCACTTTTCAAGGCCAAAGTAATCCATATGCCTACTTAGATTGGGAAGATAAGTTGGAGATCGTATTTGATTGCTATGAGTGTTATGAGAAACATAAGGTTACCTTTGCTTCTAGTACATTCATTCATCATGCTCTTTATTGGTGGGATCAACTTTGTACGAGAAGAAGGAGGAATAGGCAGCGACCTATAGAGACATGGGAAGACATGAGGCGAATCATGAGGGATCGATTTATTCCAGACTACTATCAACGTGAGATGCATCGAGCTCTTCATTTTCTCCGTCAAGGTTCTAATAGCGTGTATGATTAATTTAATAAGATGAAGCGTCTAATGGCTCGACCTGATTTTGATGAAGATGAGAAGGAAACTATAGCTCGATTTCTCAATGGTCTTAATCCTGGGATAAGACATGTGGTGGAGATTCAGCCTTTTCTTGATTTGAATGAGTTGGTACAAATGGCAATCCAAGTTGAGAAGCAGCAAAAGAGAGGTTATACATGACATTTGCTTCTTTAACCAATCCAAGTTTGTCAAATGCGGCAAAGGCTTCATATCCACGACATGAAGATATCAAGCCCATCCTCAAATCAAACCCATCACTTATATCTTCAAGGGTAATGTCCGATGACAAAATTCAATCTGATTTTCGTTCTAGTAATGTTATGTGCTACCAATGTAGTCAAAATCGCGCTTTAAAACTTAAAAACTTACGGTTTTACGCTTCTAGGTCACCAAAACGCTTTCGTTTCTATGTAAAAACTTTAGTGTATAAAATCAGACTAAATTGCGCTTTAAAACTTAAAAACTTACGGTTTTACGCTTCTAGTTCACTAAAACTCTGTGCGTTTTTACGCTTTTACTTCACTGAATAGGTATTCTTTTCATGAAATTAATTATAAAAGTATATTTTAAAAATAAATCACCGACAATATGATATGTTTAAGATTAAAAGATACATACCAGATACTTTGATGCATTCTGAACTTCAATAAAGTAATCTAATTCACAGTCTAGGCTCTTCTAAAATTCATTAGCATGGAGGGGAAGGTGGCTTCTTGATAAGATTTATGTTTATGAACTTATTATTAAGAGACTATAAGTTGCTCTACTTTAGACATGAATTGCAAGTATTTATTAACTTATCTAAATTTTTTGCACTCATATTTTTCATAGTATATGTCGTACTTAACATATTTTTAGTTCTTTTACAGTATGCGTCAAAAACTTACGCTTTTACGCTTTAATTCTACGTTTTACGATTTTACCCCCTTTCCGCTTCTAGGTAGAATCGCGCTTTTGACTGCATTGTGTGCTACAAGTGTCAAGAAATAGGTCACATGGTGAGTCAATGTCCCATGAAAAGATGTATGGTGCCCTTGGAGAATGAAAATGTCCAGAATATACATAATGAACAAAGTGACAATGAGAAGAAGCTTGTTCAAAGGGAGCTAATGGAAGCGGACAAAAGTCTGGTGCAAGAGCAAGAGGCTGTCAGTGCAAGATCCGTTGATATTGATTTAAGTCATGATTCTTCAAGATCAATTCATGGTGAGGAAGTTGTAGTAGAAGCTGGAGTCAATGATGAGAAGAAAGATGCTACCACGAATCTGATTACTTTCCATGTAGAAGAGGAAGTCGAAGAAGAAGCGAAAGAAGATGTTCTTGTGGATAGACTTGTTATAGCTACTTGTGGAGAAATTGCACAAACTTTGGTGCCTTCTCAACAAGAACCATAACTTAAAATAGAAGATGAAGAGAAGGTGTTGCATATCACCAACATGATAATGGACTTTGCTTATGATGATAGTAATCTAAATTAGGGTCCAAAAGAGTCACTTATTGAAGAAGCTACATATCATGTTGAGTTGGCCATTGAAGATGGAATTCTACCCAAGGATGTCTATGACAATGAAGATATAGAGACTAAGGGAAATGTTCTACAAGTTCAAGACAAGTTTTTCCCTGTTGGAGTAGATTTTGATATTGGAGATGTCATTGAACATCACCTAAATTCGTACATGGGCATCATCGACAACCTAAGTACATCACCAACATCAAATTCTGATTTTAAGCATGGATAAAGCTCTTCTCAATGCAAGCTAATTCAAATTGGAGATTATGGTATGATTGTTCATCACGCGGAGTTTGTAATTGGAGATGAAGTGTCATGCAAGGAGGCTCATATTAGAGATAGACGAAGACTTCAGGAGTTTATGGATAAGCTTTTCATTCAAGGTTCATATTCAAGATGGGAAATAATGAAGCCATGGAAGAGCATTTATATGTGGAAGTAATATTTGAAGGCAAATCTTTTTCAAGAAAGAGGGAATGATGCGACCCCACTCACCCCACATGACGTTACTCGAGCTCAAATTAGATCTCTACATGGAGCATGGGTCAAGAGATGATTTATGAGGTTTAAAAAGAGCTTGGGAGAATTAAAGGTGCATCAAGATGGCTCTACAGGCAAGAATTACGAGTTTGTTGATGCCAAATCGATTGGCATGTTATATAACTCTCGTGGTCCAAAAATGAAGGTCCGAGTATGACGATACAAGGATCAAATGAGATCGTCATTGATGGACATGGATTTGCATAGAGTGAAGCCCATCACATTGCTTCAATTAGTGGATCAAAATCATGAGAAGAATTCGGCCTAGAAGGAAGGAATTCCCCCATGGTGTGAACAGAATGTGTGAAAGGAATATTAAGTGTGAACACAAGCCATATGATGGAGGATTTTATGGCTAGAAGTAAGGGTTAAAAGGTCAAATTTGTTTCCTTTTCTTTGCAGGACTTTGTTTTCTTGTTTGTTAAGGTTTTTGTTTTCCTTTTTCAAGTAGAATTTGTTTATCCTTAGTAGTTTTGGATGTAAATTTGTTGCCTATATAAGGAGGCCAAATTATTGTATTTTTCATTCAAGTCTTAGAAATTAAATACAAGTGTTTTCAAGTTCATTGTGAACGTTTTGCTTAAATCTCATTTAAGGATTCGGGAGGTTTGAGTGGAATCTTATCAACTAGAGAACGCGTCTAGTTGTGGCGAGCATCAACGATATCTGTTGGCCTCTTTCACGGGTTCGAGATTGTTTGGAAGGTTTCATACCTTCTAGCCCTTCTCATGAGTTCGGATTTGTTTAGTTGATTCTGCAAGGTATCATTATTTTCGTGTTATTCAAGAAAGGAGAAACCCCCTAAATATTTTGACGTGAGCAACTATGATGTTTTGGTCCGATTTGGGAAGATTCTCAAATTGGTGAATCTGACTTGATTTCTTCTTCAAATGTTGCCATCTATTTGGAGGTCTAAGAGCCGCATGAAGAGCCACCCACGCCCATGTTTCTATTTTGTCAGAGACAAACAAGAAGCTTCTTGAATCACATGCATTGTCATGATGCCAACATCATCAATTTCATGTTATTCATGGTGAAGGATTGTGAAATGATCCATTGTTGCAAGAGAAGAGACTGATATTGGTCAAGAGATATGGTTGTTTTCCCTTTTGAAAGCAGGTGCAGTTACTTATATGAAAGGAAATGAACCAGGAAAAGGATATATGTATGGATCATACTAGTATACTATTTGAGTATGGTATACTCCAGGGAGTAAAATATGTTGAGAATGGTTCCTTGCAATGTAGACAAACATGTCAAACCATCAAACTAGTTTTTAAATCTGGCACAACTCAATGTACAAAGTTTCCAATTGCTTTTCAAAGATCAGAAAGCTTGATCTCAAAATTCCTTGTTTCAGTATGTTTCCATATTATAAGAAAGATCTTGGTATAAGTTTCCTTTCGAGGTACTAATCAAAATCCAGTGATTTTTTCAGAAATAGCAGCATTAAAAAAAATTACAAAAATAGCACCCAGGCCACACAAAGTCCAAAAGTAGCAACTTTTTTTAAAAACCGCCCGGCGAATGTGAGGTTTTACATATAAACCGCAACCTGAGGGTGCGGTTTGAGTTTTAAATACTAAACCGCACCTTGGCCAGGCGGTTTGCTTTCTGACCTACCAGAACCGCATCCTGTCTAGGCGGTTCTTAGGCTGACCTAGCAAAACCGTCTGCTGAGGATGCGGTTCTGTTTCTTCACACCTCTTCTTCTTCTTCTTCAATTTTCTGTTGTAGCACCCTACTTTTTATTGCTTTTGCGATTAACGTTAACTCGTAAGTTTATTTTGTATTACTTTTTATTGTGATTTGTGATTTTTATGATTTTAACTGAATTACAGTTTTATTGCAGATGGTATTCCAAGGTTCACACTTGGGTTACGGTGGAATGGTTACACGAAAGAGAGCGGAAAGGGGAGTCACCTAAGTCAGTGGCAATTTTAAGAAAATAAAGGTCGCTACCAGACCGTTGCTTGTAGACCTCCATCAAATGTGTACTAACGTTACTTGCATAGATGGCACGAGAAGAGTTGATCATATGGTAGACCGATATCCAAATAGAGAAGGCGGGTCGTTGTGGCATGATGAATATCTCATAACCACTTAGGATGAAGTAGATGCCATGCTCGAATTCTTGAGGTCTAATAATCTTTCCAAAGCCGAAATGTTCGTTTACACCGAGGCGGTCGAAGGTGTTGGAGGTCATTCTGGAGACGGGCAAACATCTGGTATCCATAGTGGAGGTGAATTATATGGAGATCATCCCTACCAAAGTTACCATGATCCTCATTTCTACTTTCAGTACCAAGAGCAAGGTGAAGGTCATCATCAATCTTTCCCGTCATATGAAGAAGAAGTCCACCGGGACCATGCCAACCAACCCAAGTACAACTTCCATTCAGGAAGCGGTAGTTTTCACAACTACCATTACAGAGCTGATGAAGGTACCTTTCATGATCTGGATCAGATGGAAGATGCCCTGCCAGTACCAGTTAGTGACCCCTCCGATGAAGAAGAAGGGAGCAATGTTAGTGCAGACAGCTCCGACCCTCTTGAAGGTGCTGATGATTCAGGAGGCCCAGAGTCAGAGTCGGATGATGATGAGGTGTCTCATCACCGTGTACCTATTCTGTACCACACTCACATTCCCGATGACAATTGGTGTGTCGACAGCGACATGGGGCCGCCAGAGGTCCCAGTATGGGGTCCACTCACTGGATTTATGAAGGGCCAACAATTTGGTTCGAAGAAGGAGGTGTGTCACGCCATTGAAACTGAAGCAATGACTCGGCATTTTGAATGGCACACAACTCCTTCCAACACAAAGAGGCTCATAGTCAGATGTCGTAATCAATGATAGACCATTAATTACACATGTTTTTACGCCTATTCTTGAGCCGGTTGAGACGTTGATTCTCGTGTTTTAAGCCGATTTCACGCTAGGTTGTGCGTTTATGTCATATTTCAGGGCTTAGCGATGGCATAGAGGCGAAGGAACGAGATTCGGGTCGAAAGGAGCAAGTGAGGTTTGAAGTGTGCTGGAGAGCAAAAATACCCGACCATGAGCAGAAATACCCAGTCGGGTATTATCTGGTCATGACCGGGGATCTGACGTTTTGGGTGTCCGTGAGAAACAGAGAAGGGCCCGAGCAGGAGGCAAAAATCCCCGGTCGGGGATTATTGGCCATGACCGGGGATTTCCCCTGTTGCACAACGGTGCGTCTTGCACATACCCGGTCGACACCCGAAATACCCGACCGGGTATTTCGACCGGGTATCGCGATCTTCAGCTTCTTAAGGGAAAAGATTGCCAAAATATAGGGGTTCCGAGTTTTAGAGAGACAGAGCGATTCCTAAAGAGAGAAAGCGATGAACTAGAGTTCACAAGTGCCCTAGCTTGATCTTCACCACCATTGGAGCCCGTCTTGAGCTTGGAGAAGTGCCGATTGACGACCAGGAGCAGAAACTCATTCTTCACAGTATGATTTCCGCGTCTGAATTTGCTTTTGCTTCTCTCTCTATGGAGTAGTTTTCCCATTCATCTGGGTATGGAGAACCCTAGATTTGTATGTTAGGTTTGATTGTATGAACCCAAGTACAGATTCTGTGATTTGATTATATTCAATTGAGGTATGATTTGTTGAATGGCATGAATCCTGATCAAATTCCTGTTGTTTCTGCTTTAACATAGAAAGAGAATATCTGCCTAGGTTGATAGAGCACCCTTAATTGAAGGTAGGGAGTTGGTGACTTTAGTCGAGGAACCAACTCATTATTCTGTAGCGAATTTACTTCGGTAGTGGAGGTTTGGTTCGTTAGGGCCTCAATCTGTTTACTCTGGTGGAGGTTAGTCGCCCGCTGGGGACTTAGATTGAGAGGGTCTGGAGACCTTTAGTCGAGACTTCAGACTGTTTAAGAACCTCCCGCAGTATAACTATCATAGAAACTGAACTTGGTAAATTGCAATCCGGCTTAACTGCAGTCTAGGGGGAACCATATCAGGGTGACCTCTATCGACTTGAAAACAACCGTTAAACTTGCTTTGTTTGTTTGTTAATTTGGACCTGCACTAAAGTTTCACTGCTAGATAATAAGAATTCACTGAGTAGTCATCACATCTAGGACCCGGGTTGACATTAAAACCCAAACCCGCTATACTACGCTTTAGGAAGTGGTTACACTTGGCCAATTTCTAGAGTGACAGTAGGAATGCGTCAAGTTTTTGGCGCCGTTGCCGGGGACGGCTAGGTTGTTGAAGAAAAGTGATTTCTGTTACTTTATCATTTTCATTTTCGCATTGATTGTTTGTTCTTTCCCACTTGTGCCTTCACGGATTTGCATTGCTTGACTGTGTGCAGATAGTGCATGACCCGTAGCTAGTCGGGCGGTTTACTGTCGTTGGATCCGGAGCTTGAACGCACCTGCCGCCAACTTAGGAGACAACAACGAGCTAGACTGGCTACAGAAGAGCGCATAGACGGCCACTTGAGTAGCGATTCTGAGGAAGAGTACGAGATGGAAGGCGAACACAACCCACCACCGGGGAATCCTCTCCAGGTTCCCCCGGTGAATCAGCTCTTGGGGAACAACCCCATACCCCAGGCAGATGGGGTTCATCATCATCCACCGCCGCCGGGTCCCACCTTGGAGTACTACTACACTCCACGGGTTGCTGATATCCGCCCTGTCATCCTCTACCCGCCTATTCCAGCGAACAAATTCGAGATCAAGCCATGCTGGATTCAACTCCTTACATCCTCTGTCCAGTTTCATGGCTTGAAGGATGAGGAGGCAAGGGTGCACCTGTCCCGTTTCCTGCAGCTGACAAACGGGTTCAAGCTGAACGGTGTCCCCGATGATGCAATACGCCTGCACATCTGCCCCCATTGTCCATCACTTCTTGGGACGATCTGGCTGATAAGTTCGTGCACAGGTACTATCCGGCATCGAAGACTACAGAGATCCATCGGGAGATCACTCACTTCCGCCAAGAGCCAGATGAGTCACTTCGTGATGCATGGGAGCGGTACATGGGATTTTTCTGGCAGTGTCCCCATCATGGTTTCAGCGATGCATTCACCGTGGGGAACTTCTACAGTGCTCTCTCTCCGGAAAGCCAAAGGGTGATTGAGTCTCTATGCCCATGAGGGGATATCCTTACTATGACTCCACCCGAACTAAACCAGATGATCAGTACATTGGCTGCCAGAGATCATTCCTGGGGGCAGAGCAGCAGAGGCAGAAATTCCCGGGATCGTGGTGTGCACGCCATGGAGGCCAGGTACGGGCTCGAGCAGCAGGTGGCCGAGTTAGTGCAGACATCGAAGCAGCCCAACAGTCTTATTCCGGGCTGAGGTTTGGCTACGCCTCCAGTAGCTCAATGTCAGTGGTGTGAGAGCCCGAATCGTCTGGTGGAGGACTGTCAGGCTATGCGGGAGTCTTCTACTCGCCAAGAACAGGTGGACTTCATCGCCAATGCTCGGCGCCTTGACCCATACAGCAATACATACAATGAGGGGTGGCGTCAGCATCCCAACTTTGCCTGGAATAGCAACACCACTAAACCACCTGGTTTCCCAGCACCAGCGGGTGGTTTCAGTAGAGATAGCCCTTCCAGGCTAGGCAGGGGCCACCACCACAGCAGCAGCCCTACCAGCCTAGGCAAAGGCAGCCATTCCAGCAGCCCCAGCGTCAGTATGCCCAGCCTCCAGCAGCTGCAGCTCCAAATACTCAGATGACGGAGCTGAAAAATATTTTGCAGGCATTCATGACCACCAGCCAGGCGAATTTCACGAGGAGGGATCAGAACATAGCCTCACTGGAGGCAGGCCAGAGAAACCAAGGTGCCATTTTGCAAGATCTACAGAATCATATTGGGTGCATAGCTCGCCAAAACACTACCAGGGCACCAGGGACTCTGCCTGCCACCACTATTCCGAACCCTCGTGATCCTCACCAGCAGCTGGATGCCATCACTACCAGGAGTGGCAAGACCATATCTGCTGCTCCTGCCGAGCCCAGGCAGGACGAGCCACTACCTGCTTCAACACTTCCAGCTGATAATGCAGAAGTGGGGAAAGACAAAGAAGCACCTGCTCCCACGCCACAGCCAGTGGTTAAGGAGCATGTACCCCAGCTTCCTTTCCCCACTCTCCTACATAAAGACAAGCTAGAGACAGAGTTTGCCAAGTTCATGGCAATGTTGAAGTAGGTCAACATCAGCATGCCGTTCGTGGAGGCACTGTCGAAGATGCCCAAGTATGCCAAGTTCATGAAAGACCTCCTCACCAAAAAGAAGAAACTTGGGGATCTTTCGACAGTGATGCTGAGCGAGGAGTGTTCTGCTATCCTGCAGAACAAGCTGCCCGAGAAGCGCAAAGACCCAGGGAGTTTCACTATCCCTCTTATTATTGGCAGCATGCATGTAGGAAAGTCCTTGGAGGACCTAGGCGCTAGCATAAATGTCATGCCCTACAAATTGTTTAAAAAGTTAGACCTAGGTGAACCTAGAGCTACTAGGATGAGCATTCAGTTAGCTGATCGTTCCATCGTGCATCCTAGGGGTATCATTGAGGATCTGCGTGTTAATGTTGGTGCATTCACATATCCTGTTGACATTGTTATTTTGGATATAAATGAGGATGTGGATGTGCCTTTGATTTTGGGTAAACCGTTTCTCGCCACCGCCAAGGCGCTTATTGATGTGCATAGTGGTAAATTGATCCTGCGTGCTGGTGATGAACATGCTACTTTTTCTGTGTCTGAGAATGGGAAACACTCTCATTTGTATGATGACATAGATTACTGTGATGTGCTTACTGATTTTGAGACCGCACTCGCCATGACGAGTGCGGGTACTGACGATGCTCTTGAGCGTTGTATTTTGCTAGGTGAGCAGGCATCACAGGAGCCGCAGCTGGCGGAGCAGTTGGCCGAGCTGGAGAGTGGCCCATTCTTGGAGGGTGACAGGCTGTTCGAACCGATCTCATCCTCAACCCGCATCACTACCTCCTTGGAGGAACCACCAGAGCTGGAGCTTAAGCCCCTCCCTCCTTATTTGGAGTATGCATTTCTCTTGGAGGGGAATAAGCTGCCAGTCATCATCAGCTCGACCCTCACACCCGAACAGAATGACAGACTGGTGGCCTTGCTGAAGCAGTACGAGCGAGCTCTAGCGTGGAAGATCACAGATATCCGGGGGATCAGCCCCTCCTTTTGCTCCCACCGGATACTGCTGGAGGATGAGATGCGGCCAGTGAGACAGCCGCAGAGAAGATTGACACCGAACCTGGAGGCGGTGGTTCGGGCAGAGATCGTGAAGCTGATGGACGCGGGGATCATCTTCGCCATTTCCAACAGCGAGTGGGTCAGTCCCACCCAGGTGGTACCCAAAAAGGGTGGGATGACCGTGGTGCCTAACGATAAGAATGAGCTCATCCCGATGCGCACGGTGACTGGGTACCGTGTTTGCATTGATTATCGGCGTCTCAATGACGCCACTCGGAAGGACCACTTCCCGTTGCCGTTCATTGATCAGATGCTGGAGAGATTGGCGGGGTACGAGTTCTACTGTTTCCTGGATGGGATGTCCGGATACTTCCAGATCCCTATTGCACCAGAGGACCAGGCGAAGACCACTTTCACCTGTCCCTTCGGCACATTTGCCTACCGGAGGATCCCATTCGGGCAATGCAATGCCCTAGCCACTTTTCAGCGATGCATGCTCCCCATCTTTGACCGTCTGGTCGGCGAGATTATGGAGGTGTTTATGGACGATTTCTCGGTTTATGGACGATTTCTCGGTTTATGGAGACTCATTCTCTCACTGTCTCCATAACCTGGAGCTTGTCCTTAAACGGTGTGAAGAAACGAACCTGGCACTGAGTTGGGAGAAGTGTCACTTCATGGTTCGAGAAGGCATAGTTCTTGGGCATAAGATCTCCAAGATGGGGATTGAGGTGGACAGAGCAAAGATCGAGACTATCAGCAAGCTGCCTCCTCCTACATCTGTTAAGGGGATCCGGAGCTTTTTAGGCCATGCAGGGTTCTACAGGCGGTTCATCAAGGATTTCTCGAAGATCGCCCTGCCCCTGACTAAGCTTCTTGAGAAGGATGCTCCCTTCAAGTTCACTGATGCATGCACAACGGCGTTCACGACCTTGAAGGAGAAGCTCACCCAAGCTCCTATCATGGTTGTCCCTGACTGGTCCCTACCATTTGAGCTGATGTGCGATGCCAGTGACTTTGCTGTTGGAGCTGTCTTGGGGCAGAGGCGAGATCAACACTTCCAACCTATCTACTACGCCTCGAAGACCCTAAATGATGCCCAGGAGAACTACACCACTACGGAGAAGGAGCTGCTAGCAGTGGTGTTTGCCTTCGACAAATTTCGTCCTTATCTGGTCTTGTCCCATGTGAACGTGTACACAGATCACTCCGCGATTCGATACCTGATAAGCAAGGCCGATGCCAAGCCTAGGCTCATACGATGGATCTTATTGCTTCAGGAGTTCGATATTGAGATTCGGGGACAAGAAGGGGGCAGAGAATGTTGCAGCCGATCACCTCTCCCGGTTGGACGCACCACCTGCGGACAACCTCGAGGAGGAGATCAACGACTCCTTCCAGATGAGAGACTGATGATGATGTGCCTGATGGAGAGTGTCACCCCCTGGTATTCCGATTTTGTGAACTATTTAGTGGGCCAGCAGCTGCCCAAGGGGATGACAACTCACACCAAGAGGAAGTTCTTTTCCGACCTGAAGCATTACTTCTGGGATGACCCTCATCTCTTCAGGATCGGAGCCGACGAGATCATCCGTCGCTGTGTTATGGAGAGTGAGATGGAGGGCATTCTATCTCACTGTCATGAAGGACCTACTGGCGGTCACCACGGAGGAAACCGCACGGGGAGGAAGGTGCTCCAATCGGGCTTTTACTGGGCCACACTCTTCAAGGACGCAGACGCCTTCGCACGCAGGTGCGACCGATGCCAGAGGTCAGGTAACACCTCTGCCCATGATGTGATGCCCCAGAATGTGTTTATAACTTGTGAAATTTTTGATGTCTGGGGTATCGACTTCATGGGCCCCTTCCCTCCATCTTTTGGCAATACCTATATCCTGGTTGCTGTTGACTACGTCTCTAGGTGGGCTGAGGCGCAAGCTTTGCCCACTAATGATGCTAGACGTGTTTGTGGTTTTCTGAAGCAGCTATTCTCCCGGTTCGGGACACCTAGAGCCATCATAAGCGATCGAGGCACCCATTTCCAGGGCCAGTTTGATAAGTTACTGACGCGCTATGGTGTAACTCACAAGGTGTCCGTGGCCTATAACCCTCAGACCAGTGGCCAGGCCGAGCTGACGAACCGGGAGCTCAAGCGGATCCTGGAGAAGACGGTGGATCAGTCCCGCAAGGATTGGTCCACCAAGCTCGATGATGCTCTTTGGGCGTATCGCACTGCCTACAAGACACCCATTGGTATTCACCGTACCGGCTTGTCTATGGAAAGGCATGCCATTTGCCCGTGGAGCTAGAGCACAAGGCCTTCTGGGCCCTTAAGCTGCTCAACTTGGATGTTAGTGTTGTAGGTGTTGAGCGCAAAATGCAGATGCTGGAGCTGGAGGAGTGGCGTTACCACGCCTATGAGAACACCAAGCTGTACAAGGAGCGCACTAAGCGCTTGCACGATGCACGGTAGCGGGGTTCAAAAGAGTTCCAGGTTGGTGATCGAGTCCTCCTCTATAACTCTCGCCTGAGGCTCTTTCCCGGGAAGCTCCGTTCCCGGTGGTTTGGACCGTTCACGGTCACCCAGGTGTTCCCATATGGCACGATTGAAATTGCCAACCCGCAAACTGAGCCGTTTAAAGTGAATGGACGTCGTCTCAAGCTCTACGTGGGAGACGAGGTCGAACGTGCGGAGTTGGTAGTGGAACTCACGGACACTTAGTTCTGCAATTGGCGTCCAGCTAAAAGACGGTAAAGACGCGCTTGTGGGGAGGCAACCCCACCACGGTTTGCATTTCTTTTTCCCTTTTTTCTGAGTTTTTTGTGTCGTATTGAGTCATTTGCATGTCTGTGGTGAAGTTCGCTCGTCTGTGCCTCGATTTGGTGTTGTCGTGCAGGAGAGGTCGAAAATTTGGGCGAATGAGATTTTTGGCCGGAAGGGGGCAAATACCCAGTCGTGGGCCAAAATACCCGACCGGGTATTTTTGGTCCACGATCGGGGGCCCCTCTCTTTCTCGGGGTGAAAAAGGAAAACCCCCGACCGGGTATTTTTGGTTCAAGGCCGGGGATTTCTTAGGAAAGGAACGCAACATTTTAAAACCCCCGACCTTGACCCAAAAATACCCGACCGGGTATTTTTGGCTCAAGGTCGAGGATTTCCTTGCACTCGACACGCCGCGTTTTGGAACCCCCGGTCGTGGAATCAAAAATACCCGACCGGGGATTTTTGCTATTTAAAGCAAACCCCCGGTCAGTTTCTCTCTCTACCCTTATTTTTCCAAAATTTCCCCTCTCCTCTTCCTTCCAAATCCTCTCCCCTCTCTCTTCTTGAGCGCCGCCGGCAGCCGCGCACCACCGCCGGCCGCCGCGCTCCGCCACCGCCATCGCTGGTCATTTTCCGGCGACTTTCCGGCCATTTTCCAGCGAGCCTCCCGGGTCATTTTTGGCCCCCTTCTTATTAACTGCTTTTTTCCTGGAAAATCGAACTGTAGATTGTAGGACCGAGAACTGTGTTTGCATGCATGAGTTAGAATAGGGTGAGGGATGCCTTGAGTATGCATGGTTCTATATATGGTGTATGTGCTGCCTGTGTAATTGATGTGGTTTGTTCTATGGTTCTTGCCTTGATTCCAGTTGAGCAGCGGCGGATCCAGAACACAAAAGAGCACTGGGCCGCATTTTATTAGAAAATTAGCACCGTAAAAAAATATAATGATTATAGTTTTTTGCAATGTAAATTGTACACGATTGTATTTTAATTTAGGGAATACATCAATAATGGAGTCTACATCCATACCAATAGTATACACTGTTTCAAATAAAATACTTGAGCAATCGGCGAGAAATTCATCGCTCATTTTGTTGAGCAAATTAGTTCTCACATGTTTCATTGTTGAAAAGGTTCTCTTCGTAGTAGCTGTTGAAACGAGCAGCATCAACACTAGATAAATCAATCGACTAATCAATTTGCATTGTGTGTCCATCCCTGCACACCAGCTGCTCTAGTAAATTTTTAAGAGAACAAACCTCATATTTCTTTTAGTCTTTTAAGTTTTAAACTTTTTAGAATTTTAGGTTTCATTGTTTTTTTAGACGCATAATCTTTGAGGCTAAAATTTTTAGGCTAAATTTAGAGTAGTGATTTGAATATGTTCAACTTGATAATTTTTCTAGTTAAACCCAATCTTATCATAAAATAACACTTGGTCAAATGTCTAAAATCAAAAATTTCATAAGTACTATACTAACTACGGATCCAGAGGAGGGCTGGGCCGGGGCCCGGTGTGGCCACCCCCTGGATCCGCCAGTGCAGTTGAGTTGCTTGCGATTCAACCGGCTGTGCTTAAAACTGTTAGCCTAGGTGGTCCTTAAGTGTGGGGGAAGTTATGAACCCATGTTGTTGGTCCTGACAAGTTTTTTCTTGGCTCCACCTTTGGTTTGTTGATTTTGCAGGAGCATGTCCCTTGACCATCCGTTTGTGGAGGGCCTGCGCCTGCACCCGGATTACGCGGACCAGTTCCGCGCGGTGACTCGGGGGAAACTGGAGCGCCACCACCATCTGGAGTCGCCAGTGTTCGAGCAGCTCCACTGCATACAGGAGCTCACCGCCGCCATCAGCCACCGCGATTGACGGACGCTGCTGCAAATCGAGGAGCCCACCTACACCGAGCTGGTGTGGGAGTTCTACACCACGTTCAAGTATAACAACAAAGCGGCCCGATAATCCTATGCAGTGACTTTCAGGCTGGGTGGCTACCCACGGGAGCTGACCATTGACGGGTTGGCCTACGCCATGGGGATCGAGTACAACCCGTTCTCCCGCCACGAGATCGAGATCCCGGACCCGACCGACTAGCACCAGGACGGGTTCTACCTCCAGATAGCCCGGGACGCCTATTGGAATGATTGTTTCGACGCTGGCCAAACATACGTCCGCACCCTCAAGCCGCAGTGTCACATCCTGAACCTGCTCATCACTTGCTCCATCGTCCCCAACGTCATCGGCTCGCACAAGATTCCGAAGCGGGTGCTCTATGCCATGTACTCGATGGGGCGCCCGGAGCACATGCTCCACTTGGGTTCTTTCGTGGCCACCACCTTCTGCCGGTGCCACGGGAGCCCAACCATCTCTACTGTAATCCCCTGATCACCCGTTTGGCGCGCCATTTCGACATCAGCTTCCAGGGACTCCAGGATTCTTCTGCCCTGGGCGGCTCCACCCCTCTCAGCTGGGACGTGCTCTACAATGCATTCCTCCTGGCCACTGATGGCACCCGCACCTGGGTAGATGGGCTTTCCATGCCTCCTGAGGAGGATGTGGATCTCGATGAAGACGAGGAGGACGCTGACTACTCCGGCAAGGAGGAGGAAGAGGCGGATGACGACGATGATGATGATGGCGGGGCCATGGATGCTGATGAGCCGGAGCCCCCGCTCTCTCCACCAGGGGACCTTCAGCCACGACGGAGATCAGAGAGAGGCGAGTCTTCCTCTAGTCCTTCTGGTCCGTCGATGGCTTCTGTCCCGTCGATGGACTTCTTCACGGAGTAGTTCCAGCAGATGGGGCTCCAGTTCCAGCAGCTCGGTCTTCAGAACCAGTAGCTCATGGACCATCAGGTCCAGTTCTACCAGCAGTATTCGGCCCACTAGGCCGAGTACCAGTCCAGGCTGGCAGGTGTTGACGAGCGCCTCGGCCGCCTAGAGACCCAGATGGGAGTCACAACTGCTCTCATCGGGCGGGAGAGAGATTGAGGGCGCCGAATGATGGAGTACTCGGAGCACCTGCTCTAGGCATGTCACCCACCAGAGGAGCACCACTAGACCACCCTGTGGGATCACTCCCCACCACCACCACCGACAGATGGGGACGACGACCTCATGAACCAGATCAACTTCACCGGTCTAGGAGGCCCCTAGTGGCATGTTTTGTGTGTTTTTGTTTCTGTCAACGTGCAAACTGTCTCGTGTCTTGTGTCGGTTTAGATTCTTTCTTTTTATTTTTGATGATGTACTATTGGGCTGACCATTGGACCTAACGTATTATGTTTGAGCCCTCTTGTTTCCTTTAGCTGTGCTTGTCCTGACTGGCCTCTCTCCAGTCCGCTTCCCTCAGACTGGTCCGCTTCCAGTCTTCTGCAGTTCGTGCATACCGGTAACATTGTTCCCCTTTCCCTTCACTCTTCTCCATTGAGGGCAATGTCGATCTTAAGTGTGGGGGGATGTGTATCTTTTGACTGCATCAGATCTGTTTGTGTGCTTGGAGCCTAGTCCACTAACCAAATCTCGAGATTTGAGGGCTCCAAGTACTGCTATTTGCTTGATGTGTGATCGTATTGGCACTGTGGATGTGATTGGTGAATGGAATGGCTTTTGACTTAATTCATGACAACTTGAGCATGACTAAGACAGCTTATTATGATGACTGAGATGTGCAGTAGAGTTGTGTAGGGGTTCTGTTTTTCAACTGTTTGCTTACCAACTGTGACTTGAATGGATCATTTCCTCTTGACAATCGTTTATGCATCTAGTTCAGGGAATCAGAATGAGAGATAGAGCATATAGGTAGCCATGTGAGATTTGAGCCTGCTCGTTTCTTTCTTGTGCGATAGTTCCCTCTTCCATGATGTGCAGCATTCACGTTGTCATTAGCTAAGATGATGGAGGCATAGGATTAGCCCACGACCAAATTGACTGTCCTGGTGTGTCATACCCCCTAGTCAGCCCCTTTGAGCCGTGTGTTATCCTTTCTTTCGGTCTACAATGAGAAAATCACCCTTTTGCATCTCTTAGAAGGTTCCACAGAGTGGTTTTTACATGTTTTCTGCTGTTCTGCTAAATGTAATGAGAGGGTTGGAGGTAGTTCTTAAAAAGGTGGGCATGTGTTTGAAAAAAAAATGTGAATAGGTGGTGGTTCTCTCAAGAAATGAATGAACCAAAGAAAAAAAATGAATGAAAGCAAAAGAGAGCCACCACCAAAAATCTAAATAGTGCCGGGTTAGTAGCGTTTCTTAGCAGTCTGACTTAGAAATACATTATTGTGACCTCCTTCGCTCTTGTGCTCTAAATAATTTGAGTAATGCAGAATGGCAGGAAGAAAGTAAGTAGTTTGATTGACTGTGATTGTGTTGACTTGGAATTATGGAACCTTTTGCTATGAATACTTCCACCACCTAAAAGGCTTTTTCCCCATGTCCAAGACCCTAGCCATTCATTTGAACCTGTGTCTAAGACCTCCGGATTAGTTAGTGGTGACACCCCATATGTGAACTCTAGCATTTAGAGGCTGCATTCATGGTGAAGAGACGTTAGGGATTGAGAGAATAAGCATGCGCATTTTTCGCATCAAATTGTCCTGACCCCACTGTTCGAGAGTGAGTGATTCATTTTCTCATATTCTATATACTCTTTATCCCGGTGAGGACCTAGATTGCTCGGTCTTAATTCTGATATCTTGAGCTTTATGCATGAAGTGACTGTCTGGAATAAGTGGTTGAGTCGAGTCTATGTTGGTTGGTGAACAGAAGGGAGACTTTTTCTTTGCTCGACTTTGCTGCATTCGAATGTCATCTGTGGTGGTTGTCTAGGTTGTCGTTGAGGTTGTCCATGTGTTAATGACCAAAAGCCAGTATGATCCACGTGTTTTGTGCCGATGTGCTATGCCCTAAAGCCTGCTTGATTGAAACAGTTTGACCTTACCTTGTGTCTGACTTGATTTGCTTGGGGACAAGCAAACGGTTAAGTGTGGGGGAGTTTGATAGACCATTAATTACACATGTTTTTACCCCTATTCTTGAGCCGTTTGAGACGTTGATTCTCGTGTTTTAAGCTGATTTCACGCTAGGTTGTGCGTGTATGTCATATTTCAGGGCTTAGCGTAGGCATCGAGGCGAAGGAACGAGATTCGGGTCGAAAGGAGCAAGTGAGGTTTGAAGTGTGCTGGAGAGCAAAAATACCCGGCCATGAGCAGAAATACCCGGTCGGGTATTATCTGGCCATGACCGGGGATCTGACGCTTTGGGCGTCCATGAAAAACAGAGAGGGGCCCGGGCAGGAGGCAAAAATCCCCAGTCGGGGATTATTGGCCATGACCGGGGATTTCCCCTGTTGCACAACGGTGCGTTTTGCATATACCCGGTCGACACCCGAAATACCCGACCGGGTATTTCGACCGGGTATCGCGATCTTCAGCTTCTTAAGGGAAAAGAAGGCCAAAATAGAGGGGTTCCGAGTTTTAGAGAGACAGAGCGATTCCTAAAGAGAGAAAGCGACGAACCAGAGTTCCCAAGTGCCCTAGCTTGATCTTCATCACCATTGGAGCCCTGCTTGAGCTTGGAGAAGTGCCAATTGACGACCAGGAGCAGAAACTCATTCTTCACAGTATGATTTCCGCGTCTGAATCTGCTTTTCCTTCTCTCTCTATGGAGTAGTTTTCCCATTCATCTAGGTATGGAGAACCCTAGATTTGTATGTTAGGTTTGATTGTATGAACCCAAGTACAGATTCTATGATTTGATTATATTCAATTGAGGTATGATTTGTTGAATGGCATGAATCCTGATCAAATTTTTGTTGTTTCTGCTTTAACCTAGAAAGAGAATATCTGCCTAGGTTGATAGAGAACCCTTAATTGAAGGTAGGGAGTTGGTGACTTTAGTCGAGGAACCAACTCACTATTCTGTACCGAATTTACTTCGCTAGTGGAGGTTTGGTTTGTTAGGGCCTCAATCTGTTTACTCCGGTGGAGGTTAGTCGCCCGCTGGGGACTCAGATTGAGAGCGTCTCGAGACCTTTAGTCGAGACTTCAGACAGTTTAAGAACCTCCCGCAGTATAACTATCATAGAAACTGAACTTGGTAAATTGCAATCCGGCTTAACTGCAGTCTAGGGGGAACCATATCCGGGTGACCTCTCTTGACTTGAAAACAACCGTTAAACTTGCTTTGTTTGTTTGTTAATTTGGACCTGCACTAAAGTTTCACTGCTAGATAATAATAATTCACTGAGTAGTCATCACATCTAGGACCCGGGTTGACATTAAAACCCAAACCCGCTATACTACGCTTTAGGAAGTGGTTACACTTGGCCAATTTCTAGAGTGACAGTAGGAGTGAGTCAATCAACAAGAGGGATGCAATGCTAGGATTCGGCCATCAATAGCAAGAGACACGACTATTGGGTCATATCCTGTGCGGTGAACACACACACAAAGGCCATCGACAGTTGAAATCCAGGGTGGTGGTCGCGGCTATCAAGCATCTAATTGAGCAAGATCCTGACCTGAAGGTGAATGTCATAATCGCTGACATTACAAGTCGTTATGGTTATATTATCAACTATAAGAAGGCAAGGCATGGAAAGCAGAAAGCTCTGGTTGCCATCTTTGGTGATTGGGAAGAATCATATGCATTCCTTCCCAAGTTGATTTTGGCATTGAAGGCGTCTAACTCTGGCACGGTTTTCTCCCCTTGATACCAAGATGAAGAGATACAGCCGCCAGAGCCCGGTGACAAACGCCATTTCAAACGTCTTTTTTGGGCATTCAAGCCATCTATTGATGGTTTTGGATTATGTGTCCTGTGATCCAAGTGGATGGTACATTCCTTACCGGCAAGTACAAGGGCATTCTTCTGATTGTCAGTGGTGCGGATGCAAACAGACAAGTCTTTCCTTTAGCCTTCTCCATTGTTAAGGGAGAGAATGCCGATAGCTATGGATGGTTTTTCCGGCAAATTTAGCTCCACGTCACCATGAGAACGAACCTAACAATCATCTCTGATTGACACGCCGGCATCAGAGCTGCCATCTTGGGTTTGGACCCAGCCTTGAAGTGGTCCCAAAGGTGGTGCATACGACACTTCAAGAGCAATTGGAACCATCATTTCAAGCGGAAGAAGCTTGCTGATAATTTATGGTGGATTGGTAAGCTCTCTATTTCACTGGTTGTTTAATTTTTTAAAATAAAAGCTTATATCTAATTCAATGCAACACTTGTTAACTCTTTGTAAAGAGATGCATGCCAAAGGAAATGGGGTTTTAAGCGATTATCATTATCCTCCCATTCCCTGGAAAAATCGGGTTTTAAGCGATCCTCGGATCCCCCCTTTTTCTGTAAAAAAAAGGTTGTGTTTCTAAGGAGATGTATACCTCTCCTAAGACTTTAACTGTTGGTTTTTTTAATTAAATAATATCGACAATTAACACTAACTTATGTCTTTTCTGTGTATTCATCAGTTGTTGCCTACCAAGAGAAAAATTCAAGGAGAAGCTGCAGAAGCTGCGGGAGTTATGCCCTGAAGGGGCGTAGTGGCTGGATGTAGGGGTGGGCATTGGGTGGGTCGGGTTTTGACCACAAATCACACCAACCCGCACTTATGCGGATCGCCACTCACCCACATTTAGTTTCGGGTTGGGTCGGGTGGATGGTGGATGAATCGGGCGGGTAGGTGGATTCACCCACAAATCACAATGTAGAACATATAAAGGCAGCAACTGACATGATAATAAATAAGAACATATATATCCATTATCTTGATTCTTCAAAGTAGCACTACAACTCCTCATGCTACAACACTGTCGTTGCTTCCTTAAACAAAGGAATTCCTCATTTATATTAATGAATAATGATCTCTGTAAACAACCATCACACTCCAAACTCAGCATCCTTGCATTCTGGCTACTGCCGCCGGATGGTGTCTCCTCTGCCTCCACTATCTACACCCAATTCCATGAGTTGATATGATGTAGCTTCCAACCAAATTGTGCAGCTTCCCGACAAAATCATATGAGCTCTTAATCAGAGAAGTCCTACAAGAAAATATTACAACTGTTAAGCTCAATTCGTGGCTAAAGAAAGAAACCTAACAGAAAGTGGGAAGGTGATGGTGTTTGATTTGAGCACAAAAATCAGAAGAAAAAAGGAAGGGAAGAAGAGAGCAGAGAGGTAGTCGGGTTTGGCTGAGAGAGGATTTCAATCTCCAAAAACTCCAACCCTAATTTCCTTCTCCATCTGTGTTACCGTGTTTTGGTGCGTTGAATCGGGTTGTGCGGGTCACCCGCCACCCGCCCAAGACCCACCCTCCACCCATTGGGTGACTCCCTGCCACACCCGTGACCCACCCATAGATCCGCCCACATAAGCACAATTCGGGTCAAATGCGGGCGGGTCGGCCCAAACCCGCGGGTGACCCGCCTGTATGCCCACCCCTAGCTGGATGGACACGACCTGTCCATGTGGACTTTCCATAAAGACGGAGGAACCAGATGGGGTATTGCCACAACGAACTCAAGTGAGAGTATCAACTCCGTGTATAAGGCGGCTCGTTCACTGCCAATCTCTGCCATTGTTGAGATGACTTTCTGGAAAACGAATGCATGGTTCATCAATCGACTGCACTGGGCAAGGACGAATGAGGCACAGGGAAAGGTCCATGCCTATAAAGTCACGGAAATAATGGAAAATGACAATCGAAAGAGCAGTCGACATAGTGTAACCGTTATGAATCAAGCAACTGGCGAGTATAGCGTGACGACCGGACACCGGGAGGATGGTAGACGTGGTGGCCATCGCCATGAAGTTTTGGTCAATTTCAGGGAAAAACTTGGTGAGTGCTCCTTCCAGAAGTATCAGGGGAGAGGATGGCCATGTTCGCATGCAATGGCCGTAATCAAAAGTAGGAGCAAAGACCCCCGTCACTTCGTGAGTCCATTCTTCAATATCGACACACTAAAAAGTTGTTATGGACGGAGCTTCCGTGCATTGCCTGATGAAGCTTACTGGCAGGTGTATCAAGGAAAGTTTATCATACCGCCGTTCTGACAGAGGCGTGAACTGGGTCGCCTGAGGGTAAAGAGAATTCCGAACGAAGTGGATCAAAGTGGAAGACCACCACGAGGCCCGAGACGATGTTCCGTATGGAGAGTTCCAGGGCATGATAAACGAAATTGTCCTGGTCCGTATACAAACATACTTAATTAATTAAATTAAATAAAATTTTAAATGAATAATAATTTAAAGAGATACACATTCAAATATTTAAAATTAATAAAATTATAATTGTACACATACACATAAATCGTATTTGTTGTTTTAAATAATTTAATCGAATACAATGCAACACTCGTAAGACTCTTAGAAGAGGTATACATCTTCTTAGAAACGCAGCCTTTTTGACACAAAAAGTGGGGATTCTAGGATCGCTTAAAACCCGATTTTTTCAGGAATGGGAGGATCATGATAATCGCTAAAACCTCATTTCCTTAGGCATCCATCTCTTTGTAAAGAGTCTAAGTAAGTGGCGCTATGTATTCGATTAAATTATTGAAAACAACCAATACGATTAAAAATGATCAAATTTATTTTATATTCCACTAAGTACGTTAACCAATTAAAAGAAAGAGAAATGATGAAGAATTGTATGTACCTCGTGATCGTTCCAAACATCCCTTGAATGATGGTTGGGTTGGTCGTACAACACGGTTAGATCACTAGGCCCTTGATCAACATAATATCGTTGGTTGTATATATCCACGTCATCCCCAACCTACGAGAGAATAACAACAATATTAGTACATAGATTAATTGAAAAGGTTATAACAAAAACATTTGGTAAATGAGTACGTACCGCTTGAAATTCATCATAATAAATTCCCTCTTCTTGGAATCACTCGTCCATTTTTTCGAGAAAGTCGGACAGAGATTCGGCGGGTTTTGAAGGAAAAGCCAAAGAAATGTTTTCTGATGGCAGATCAGACGTAGCCGCAACCAACAGACCACTATTTCCTAGGCTTTTGGGAGGGGAGGGGGATGGATAGAGAGATAATTTTATAGAGAGAGAGAGAGGAGAATGGGTTGTGTTGTGAAAAAATGAGGAGGGGGAGGGGGTATTTATACTTTTCAGACCGCACCCTCTAGGGGCGGTCTCGTAATTTTGCCGATTCCAAAAACGCACCAGGAAGGCGTCGTTCAAGTCGTCCGAGGCGCTGACCGTTCGCCAGGCGCGCGGTCTTCGATCCCTTACGCGGATCGCTGCGTTGGCGCGCGGCTAGTCGTTGGATCGGCGCCTCATCCAACGGTGCTGGGGACCGCTGTCTCGGGAACACAGACCTCACGCTGAGAGTGCGGTTTTCGGGCTGCTCTAGCGTGGACCGCTCCCCCCTTGTGTGTTTTGCACATAAAACGCACCTTGAAGGTGCGGTTTAGGATGAAAGGTGCTATTTTTGTAATTTTTTTAAAAAAAGGTGCTATTATTGAAAAAATTCCCAAAATCCATGTCATCATATATCCCGTATGTATTGTTATCCTCTTTTTGTGTTATATTGTTAAGTAATCGTGGATAGACAAGGTCTAAGACTCTTTAAGTACTTAACAAGTTTAGAGCAGTATTGAAATATTATAATAGGGAGCGTAAACAATCAAAAACATTAATGTGAGAACAGTCTAACAATCTTCCAAAATTTGATGGGATTATTTTTCCCTTAATTTTTTCCTGTGAAATTTTCTTAATTTTACGGAAATGAGAATCCTATAAATGAAAGAAAAAAGAGAACAATATTGAAAACGAGAAAGGCTGCAGAGACAAGTGGCAACATTCTCAACCCATCGTTTTCCTACAAATTAGGAAAGTAAGTGATGGAGTTATATGATGCATTATAGAAGACAATGAAACGAGAAGGAAACTCTGTTTGCAGGGTAAACACATGAAAATTTGATTGGGGAAGAAGGGTTAGAGGGAGGAGGTGGATGTGAGACAATCGGTGCATTGTATTAGTGTCTCATTGCACCTTTTGCTTCACAAAACATCCTCCCCAGATTTCCATTTTGGAGACTTGCAGGTTTCCACTTCGCCGAGAAATATTTTTGGTATTCCAGTTTCCTACTCACATCCAAATCTAAGTTTTTGAATCGTTTGACGGAACATGCAGAAAATAGGAACATCAAATGCCAGGGCTTCTCACGGAATCTACAACCATGGGATTTGGTGGTCATGACTCTCATGTATCACAGGTACGCAATGATCAGAAGAAGGAGATTTCAAGTGTCATGAAGAGCAACAAGTCAAATGGATGGGCAAACAACATTTTGTTGATGGCAGAGCTTAGGAAGCGGATACTTATCTTTAGAGGGCTCGTTGATCTCCCTCCATGCAATGGTTATGTTCCCATTAATGAGGTACTTCATCAATTTTCTAATTGAAACCATGAATTAGAGAAAAAGACAATTCTTGTCCCTTATTTTATATCGCAAAAGTTTCCAGTAATGAATCTTTTGGCAGTTGCTAACGGAGTTGATCATAAATCTCCATGCTTTGTACCCGGAACTTGTGGTCTGCAATGTGGCTGCCAAAACAATAGAAAGTCCCATGAATCAGGTTCATTTCTTAAATGCAAGAAAAAAGTAACTCTAGGTTGTATGTGATCATACATTCCTATATAAAAATATAATGTCACCTGATGTAATAATGCAAATTAATAGGTACTAATTCAACTTTATAATGCCTTGAATTCTATTGGAGACTCATGGCACAAAAGTGTTGTGAAGATGAAGTATGGAAAAGAACCGAGGGAGAGCATGGAGAATGTGACATTGGAGCAACTCAGTAAGATGTCTGTAAGATATCTTCTTTTTTAGTCATCATAAGAAATAACATGAATGGTATAGTCGATAACTAAATTGTGTTGTTATCCAAATATTTGAAGGTCAAAAAGTGCTTGGAAAGATCAATGAAATGATTGTCATTAGAAGGGAAATGTTGGAGAAGAAAAATGAGAACGCGAATGATGAGAGCTTGGTAGAAACCTCAACTCCGGTGGTTATTCCATCCAAATCCAATTCAAGAAAGAGAGAAATCAATCCTTTGAATAGTCCAAAAGTAGTGGAATACTTTCTTTCTTCCCACTTAGAAAATCCTCCCTCTCTTTTTAGAACCGAGGCAACAAAGAGACTGAAGCCACTAGAAATGAAGTACCTCCCATCTAGCTTGGTATCTCCTCTATTTACTCAAGATCTCAACTCTAATATTAAGGGAAAAGAGAGTCCAGAATTTGATGGCATGAAGACGAAAAGTGTTTCTTTAGGGTTACAAGCTGAAATTAATTCCAGAGAGTCAAAAGAAAGCAAAGAAGATGTGAACTCAAGAGTCTCAGTTTCTGAGTCCGTGTTGCATGACTATGAGGTCAGGGAAGCTTCACCGGAAACAAATACACCAAAGGGGCTTTCAAATGTAGTTTTAGCTATCCAATCTCCAACACTGTATCTATCCTCAAATGAAGATGTAGCTCCACCAACATTACCACTAGTTCCACCTCCAAATTCTAAACCATCAAATGGAACTACTCTGCCTGAACTAAAGTCACCTTCTTGTGAAGATGGTCACATATATGGGGAAGAAGCATCAGGTTCTGAGTCAAATATGACATCTGAAGGAAAAGAGACATCAACATCACCAATAGTATCTCCTCTACCTATGTTACAAAACCCTGAATGTGTATTGTCATCTTCAAGTGGTACTCCAACTTCATCTCCACTAAGCCCACCTTCAAGCAAGATTGGCAAGAATTCCAAAGAAAGTACAAATGATTCTAATTCAAGCCTAAAATGTGATGTTGCAAATGTATATCCACCAACAATACACAAAAGACCGCCTCCACCCCCTCCACCATTGCCCCCAAGAATTCTGTCTTCAATAGAAGCTACATCTCCACCTCTGCCAATTCTTGCACCACCAACAAAGGGATCCATGGCTCCACCTCCTCCACCATTTCCCCCAAGAAATTTCTCTCCAATGGAAGTTACATCTCCAACTCTGCCTATTCTTGCACCACCAGCAAAGGGATCCATGCCTCCATCCCCTCCACCATTGTCTCCAAGAAATTTGTCTTCAAGGGAAGTTACATCTCCACCTCCGCCAATTCCCGAAGCACCAAAAAAAGGACTCATGCCTCCACCCCCTCCTCCACTAGGGATGGGAAAACTCCTACGTCCAAAGAATAACACAAGATTAAAGAGATCGATCCTCATGGTTTATGTGTATCAAGTTCTCAGGAAAAAGGAAGAAGGGCATGTTGGTCCAAAGAGTAATAAAACAGTACAAGGGAAAAGATCTAAAATAGGAAGTAATGCAGGGGCTAAACAAGGAATGGCTGATGCAATACAAGAGATTACTAAAAAGTAAGTTGCTCAAACTCCCTTCAAAAAGTTAATTTTTCGGTCAGAGTAGATTCAATATTTTTGGACGATGGTTCATGTCATGATAATTTGTTCTTTGCTTTCCTTCTATGGCTTCTTAGATCAACATACTATCAACAAATTGAGGCAGATGCCAAGAAGTACGCACCATTGGTGATGGAGATCAAGGCTGCCATTAGTGTGTTCGAGACAAAGAACATGGAAGAACTTGTCAAATTCCTCAGTTATGTTGAAAAAAATCTCGAAAATTTATCAGATGAAACCCAGGTGAAATGAGATTCCCCAATGCGTTGCTATTGTTGTAGGGATAAAGATGTTGTCATCGTAATTTATCACGCGTCTAAGAGATACCTAAAAAAACTATATATAAGAACTGTATAACTTCTCTCTTAAATAAATAAAAAACATGGAATTGATCGTTAATAGGAAAACATGACTCTTTTTGTTGTAGGTATTGGCAAGGTTTGAAGAATTTCCAATAAAGAAGCTGGAAGCATTAAGAGGAGCAGGGGCACTATATTTGAAATTGAAAGCAATGTCTAAAAACCTAAAGAATTGGAAAATAGCACCTCCTATAGGTCATCTCCTAGACAAAATTGAATCATACTTTAACAAGGTAATGCTGGTTCAGATTGTGCAGATACACACATAGACTTTTGCCTCATTATTAACACATGGAGTTGCTCGCAACTAGATCAAGCGTGAGATAGAGATGTTGGAGCTAAACAAAGATGAAGAATCCAAGAGATTTAAGAGCAACAACATCCACTTTGACTTCAATGTTATAGTACAAGTTAAGGAATCGATGGTGGATGTTTCTTCCGGCTGCATGGAGTTGGCACTCAAGGTAACGCATTATCATCTCATGGTTTGATTATTTACTACCCACCAAATTCTAAAACTATCCCCATCAGGAGTAAAGTAGAGTAGAAGCTCCATTGGTGATGTTCATCGTCCCTTTTTTTTTGTAGGAATGGAGGGAGGCAAAGATATCAAAGGAATCAAATGGCAGTGGAATGAAATTAAAAGGCCATGCAACAACATCTGGACGGGTTCTATGGAGAACTTTCCAATTTGCATATCGGGTATATAGTTTTGCTGGAGGACAGGATGATCGTGCAGACTTGTTGGCTAGAGAATTAGCTAATGCAATGGAAATTGATCCTTCACCCAAGTAAAATTTACATGTGTTTATTCTTGTTGGCATAATGAGGTAGCCATGTACAAGCATGCCTAGTGTAATACAATTGGTAGACTTACGGTCCCTTTTGTATCAGTTGATAAAGCTATCAGAAAAGATATGAGAAAAAATGTGTCGATATATATTATGTAAAATGTTAAATAGCAGCAAATTTTGGTGGAAACTAGGTGGTTATGGAGTTTCATCTTCCTTCTCAATCATAATTTTATGTGAATTGAAGCTAAGATGATTCAATGCATCTTTCTAATCATGTTATTTCCTGTGTGAACATAATTACACTATCAGTTATATACCATTATGAGAGCGATATTAAGTTACTCTCTCTATATTTTGTAGACCAAATCATTCATATCCGTATATTTAAGCTAATACTTCGTTTGGAAGATTTTCTTTCCTTGTTGCTAACCTACAAGTGTTAGTAATCGATCGAGGACATTTCGGATTAGAGGAAGCTCTCCATCTAACTTCATAAATCCAGACAACTATAAGCCATGCCAATGTAGGTCACATGCATCCCTTGCACTGCAATATAATCGAGTACATGAAATGCATTGCATTACTGGGGAGAGAGAATTTACAAAGACGATGTTTTTTCAGTTTAGATCCTTTGTGAGTGAATAACCTACAATGAACGATTCTATGATGGCAATAGAAACTTTATGTATCATACAATTTTTTTTTTAGATTTCTAGTTTCTATTGGTTGATGAAAATCTTCCAAATTTCATTACAACGGGAGTAAAAAAGAAGTGGTGATTGGTGAAGAGTGTGTGCAAGAGAGAGAGAGAGAGAGAGAGAGAGAGAGATCTTACATGTTATATGGGGCTGAATGAGGACACCTTTGGAGACATAATGAAACTCATTAATAGGATATTTATAGTTGAACTTCCTCCTACTGGTGTCCTTCGACGCTCCCGCACTGGCTACCGTCGTTTCTTCTCAAACCCAACTCCTTTTGAAACAAATTCTCTCCTTTGAAAACCTCTTGGCAGGAGCCAAGAAGGAGAAAAAGGAACTGAAATAAGGTTCATCAGAGACTATTTGTAATATTGGAATTCAGAAACAGATCGAGAAAAGTTCCACATCCACAAGAGAAAGGAAACGAGCATAGAAAGTTTATGCACATGACCTTACTCATTTACGTTTTTAGCACACATGTCAAATATGTATCAAATGGAAACCAACCGATCAATGAAACACAACACTTCTATAACTCTGGATTAGAGGTTTGCATCAAATTGTTTCGAACCAAATATTAGAAAAAGTTAAGAATAAGGAGATCTGATCCACCAAGTTCAAGTTTATGCACCTAACCTTACCCACGTATGATTCAATCAAACTAAAACGTTTCTCAAACGATTTTCAAACGTTTGGAACCTCCGAACTTCACATTGCTAATAAAAAATGAAATCCAACTTTCACTTCACATCCATGAGAAGAAACACATGGTATGCCACTTTATCCAACCCACCCAAATAACACAAAGTCTAGGATCACGTACACACAAGTAAACAAATCATCTATATATTCTCTCGTACTCTCGTAGTTGTGAGGAATAAATTATTACATAACCTTCATGCCATGTCGTGCACACCACAAGAAACAAATGCATAAACCCATGGAATACAACTACTTATTATACGGTGGCTACTTCGGTGCACTCACTTTTTTGGGTGCATTCAGTGCACTCATCTCTAAAAGTGGTCATAATACATTAAATTTTGAAATTTAATGGGTTGTATTAGTCTAATATGATGATATAACATAGAATCCGAACTAATCAACTCATTACCCTAACCTATTAACCTTTAATTTTGAATCTCAACCCAAAATCCCAAATTGTAAACCCTAACCCTAAATTCCTAAACCCTGAATCATTCAAATTAAAGTGAATCTGGAATGTTTTTTGTACAAATTCATGTGGTTCTTATTCATCATACCACAAGTGATGATTGACATCGTTTTCACATGAATCGCCTGCTCAGAATGACGATTATGAGGCGGGTGCATTGAATGCACCCAAAAAAGTGAGTGCACCGAAGACATAACCCTTATTATACTTATGACTGAGTTACTGAGTTGCCCTAATTGCTTTGGATATTTGCATGCCAATGTGACCTTTTACTATGAGTTTCTCGCCACCATGACCAAAAACTAGTGAGGGGAAAAAATGATGAGTGTTTGATTATCTGCTTCATTGACAACCAACCAACAAAAATTATGCTTCTTCCCCTTTCCTTTTCCCCCCTTTTTTTAATTGAAAGTAGTGGAATAGAAAGGAAGGAGACTCGTGGCAAAGGGAATGTCCCAATAGGACGTGTGAGGAGGATGCGAAAGGAAATTGAGGAAGCAAGAAGGAAAAAAGCCTATGTTTTCTTCTTATGTCATACTCATATTTCAGCGGAAAAGGGTGGTCCCTTTGCGCGGGATGTTTGTGGACTTGATGTTGTTGTTGGCTTCTAGACACAGTGACTAAACCACTAAGGTTTTAAACAATATACTACATTGAAAAATATGGTCAGGCTTATATACGCTTGACGGCATTAACAATTTCGCCTTTCACATTTAAATTTTAATAAATTGGTTGCATATCTTTTCATTTATTATGCTTTGTATTTGTTTAAAAGTGTATTTGTGTGTAACTCAAGTGCAATGACTATGAATTTGAAATGATTAAATTGAAATGTTTGCATTTAAAAATTCATTTGAAATCCAATATTACATATTCATTTCGTCTTTTTAGAATTTTCAAATTCTATTATTCTTTTTTGGATTTTGAAAATCATTTGGCCGAACAATAACAAGTTTTAGTGCCTAAATTTTTGTGCATTATAGTTCAATCTAAAATTTAATAAATTTTAGACATAAGTCCAATTGTTTTATGAAAATGGTTATATTTTAGTCCGCGTATATATTTTTCATACATTATAGTACCTAAATTTGTAGAACTTTACCAACAAGCCCCAGTATATTCTAGTCATATGCTAGATATGTGTTACTAGCAATACGCTAGATATCTACTTGAGATTCACCCAAATATCACTTATTTGGAAAAATTCAAATACAATATCTACTTAAAATTAGAACAAAAGTATTTTTAATTTCAAATCTCAAATGCAAATTCTTAGATCCGAACTCCCCCTAATAAACAAACCTGATTTTGTACATACAACCTGAATTCGTATATTAGTATGACGAAAAATAACATTCATATATCAGGATGACCAAATATGATCAAATTGACATTCTTATCAATAAACAACCACAAAATCACTTACATCTCATCTGGCAAATTTAGATACATCAATTTACCAATCTCAACTATTAACACAAAGAAATTAATAACAATTAGAATTATCATTTTTTTCACAAATGTATGTGTTATCTGAGCATTCTTCTATTTTTAATTTTATTGACTGAGCTATTACTAATAACACCACTTTGTGCACTAATTCTTTAAAAAAAACATATTTGTGTACTGATGATGGTTAACGATAATGTTGGAGCTTTTGATAGGCCGAAAATCCTATGACCGGTCAATAGGAAGATGTTTCAAGTATATACATCATTACTACATACCAAATGGTTTCTTCATAGAAATTAATCTCAATTCTTTCTCCTCAGCTCCTTGACATCGATGCATTATGTAGCATGGTTGATCCTTTTCTCGTAATGAACAAAACCCTGCTAAGTCACGCTCCAACTTTGCCGATATGATTTCTCCATTTGTCCGGGTAACAAATCTCCCATCAAAAAGCTTCTGTTGGTTACATCTCAGAACTTTAGGGCGTGTTTGCTTCAACTTCTGCAAAAAAGAAAAAAAAAAGCCCAGCAAATTGGTAATTTTGAAGTGTAAATAAAATGTGTGCTTGATAAGAATTTACAAAGACTGGAGTTAATGGAGTATGAGATACTTTTGAGCAGCAGAAGAGCAATTGATGGTGTGTTAGGCGGCTTGCTTCATATTGGGTCTTGGGTAGTAAGATTTACATATTTGAAGGGGTTCAGGTGAAAGGTTGTCTGAAGAAGTTAGATTGAAACAATGAGTTTGTTTGAGCTTCTTTTCTCAAACTAAGTTTAAGGAGCTAGATTAATTTGCATCATTTGATTACTTTCTGATACAAAAACCAACATGATGAGCAACAATTCGCAAGGTTAGTTAGCAGAACATAGATACGTTCAACCTGACCTGGAAATATATTTGTCCTTGTCTGCAGTCTGAGCCTGAATTCAGGTCACAGATGTCTGAGGTTGTTCAGGATCTAAACAACATGATCAGAGGAGTCCTGTAGTCAGATAAACACAGTCTCTTGACCCTCTCCTTCTCCCGAGAACATATGTTCTTCGTCAGTACAAAATGCGCCAAAATTCCACAAATAACAGGCCTCTTGTGCTTCGAAGACTTTGCTCAGTTTGCTGGATTCTTCCCCTTTGAAAGAAGCACAAACAAGACAGAAGCTTTCTTCCAAAGGCAATAACAGATCTTTTCCCCTTCCCACAACCAAGTTCATGCTTGTCAAAAAAAAATTTGTTGTGTTATGGTTGATCTGGAAAAAGGTATTTGTAATGCTAGAATGAATGAATGTGCTCTGCAGAAATGTCCTAACCCCCCCATCATTACTATTCTTTCTTTCATGTTTCCTTTGGTTGTTGTACTCTCAAATTTGTTGCCAGTTCTTGATAATGAAATTTTGGCTGAATTGGTCACAACATAACATGATGATTGGATTCTCCAAAGTTGTTTTTTTTATTTTGTATCTTGTCTCCATGTATGTCCTAATATTGGGAGTTCAACAAGAACTGTTGTTTGCTTTGGAAGATGGAGAGAAGAAAGCAAAACAAAGAATGTTTGAAACTGATAGGGGTCGTTCGGATGATAGAATTTGACAGTAACTTCTTTCCATTAAACTATGCAACAGAGAGGCTCTAAGCCCAAAGCTTAAGAATTAGAGGTGGAAACCTCCCACATTATGCTCCGTCTCTGAACAGACATAGCGGGAACAGGTAGAATCCAACAGGACAGACTGATCACTAATATTTCGCAGTTGAGTGTGTGTTATTGAATTCATCAAGAGAAAAGCCTACGATGTACCTTGCCGCATCCCACCAGACTCCTAACGTATTACTCGCCGTTTATATATTCTAATACTTTCAAGCAAAGCATTTCAATACATCCAAGAACCTCCATAGATCTGCTAAAAGACTCTTCTGCACCAACTTGTAAAGGACAATATAGGCAGGACAGAATAATATCGTTGGTCTGCTTATTAGGAGCTCAAGCAAATATTTTAACCCCTTTGAGATCCATTCAGCCATCGTTTTCAAGTAATTTCAATTTCTCTATCATTCTGTTTTGTAGCTTTGTCAAATCCTTGAAGCCCTGGTAACAAATTGTTGTCTCTATGCTTGAGAACAAATGTTGGTATCTCCCCCGTCCAGGGATTGAGTTTTTTTCCATTCATTTGTTTAGGCGATCACCCTTTGTACTTTGCTCCAAAATATCAATTTTGTTAGACAACCACACTCATTGAGCCCTCTAAAGTTCTTGGAAGCACCGTCCGGGAGAGGGATATTAGGTTATTCTTTCTAGATTCTGTAGACCAATTCGTTCATCGTCATAGTGTATATTTAAGTTAGTACTTCATTAGGAAGATTTTCTTTCCTTGTTGCTGACCTACATGTGTTAGTTAGTAATCGAGCAAATTCTGGATTAGAGGAAAGCTCTCCATCAATCTCCATAATCCCTCCCAGGCAACTATCAGCCATGCCAAGGTATGTCACATACATCCCCTACACTGCAATTTAATCGAATACATTTTAACTGCATTTGAATTCCTCTAAAGAGAGAACTCCAAAGAGACAATTTGCAGGGATGGTGTTTTCTCAATGTAGATCCTTTGTGAAGGACTAACCTACAGTTCTATGATGGCAGTAGAAACGTTCTGTCTCATACAACTTGTTTGTTAGATTTCTAGCTGTTTCTATAGTTGAATGAGAAAAAAATTCCAAATTTCACTATAGCGGAAGTAAAAAGAGAAGCGGAGAAGAGTGAGAGAGAGTGACCTGTTATCCGGGGATGAATGACGAGACCTATGGAGGCGTCATGAAATTCGTTGATCAGATATGGACAGAGGAAATTCGTCCTGCTGTATCCCACTCCGGCCGCCGTCGATTCTACTCAACCCAACTCCCCTTTTGAAAAAATTCTCTCCATCGACAACATCACTCTATCTCTCCCATCCTGCAGTTTGAACTCTTCATTTCCTTCCTCTTCCCTCTTTTCCCTGCCGCCGTTCATCGTCAATGAAATGTGTAGGAAGAATCCAGGCCGGACGACGAGCAATCGACGGAGGCAATCAGGTAACGGTAACGTAACATGTTGGTCCCGGTGGCGCGCGCCTTTCTTCTCTCATACCAGTCAACTTTCGCCTCCAATTTCATAACCCTCTTCCATCTGCTATTTCTCGGTTTATTCGAAGGAGGACTTCCAAAGGACGAAAGAAATGCACTTTGATCGAAATAGACAAACACAATAAGTAACAGATAATTTTTTTTGGTAAAAGTTTCTGTGAAAGTAAAGAAATGGGCTGAATTTGGGCTCTTGAATAAAAGCCCACAGACACAAGAAGAAAATATTCAGTGGTTTGGTTTTGGTGATAGTTAAATAAAGGTTTAATACACTTATATATCCAAAACTTTCACGGTTGTGTCAATAATATCCAAATTTCCCGAAATACCACTTATATCCATGTTTTAAAGTTGTTCTTTGCCAAATCTATCCATTTTCCAATATATTTTTGGTTAAATACACTTGTATATCCAAAAACACCGTTAAAGCATGTGAAGGAATTGGATATAAGTGGTATTTCGGGAAAATTGGATATTATTGGCACAACCGTGAAAGTTTTGGATATACAAGTGTATTTAACCTTAAATAAATGTATTGTTATTAATACATGTTTAATAATACATATGTATATAAGAAGGGTTAATACCTTATTTTGGCCCGAACTATCATTATCATCATATAATCAACTTTGGCCCGTGGTTTCAGAATTAACATTCTGGCCTCAACTATGCAGCATATAGTCTCAATTGGTCCGACACATGGTTTGACCGTCAATTTGGACGGTCAACACGCCATGTCACTCTAAAAA
This sequence comes from Linum tenue, assembly GCA_946122785.1. Taxonomy (NCBI): domain Eukaryota; kingdom Viridiplantae; phylum Streptophyta; class Magnoliopsida; order Malpighiales; family Linaceae; genus Linum; species Linum tenue. The sequence continues at coordinate 18,579,207 of CAMGYJ010000010.1, read as the reverse complement.
TTATTTAAAAATTCAAATTCGAATTATTATTTTTAATTACTATTATCTATCATTTTCAAATTAACCAAAAATTAAAATTTTAATAAAATAAAATAAATGATCATATTTGGTTAATTTCTAAAATTTATCATTTTCGAATTATCCAAAAAATAAAAAATAATTTATTATTTATAATTTTATTTTTGGTTAATTTGATAATGATAAATAATAGAAATTAGGAAAATAATTTGAATTTGAATTTTGTTAATGATTTTTAGGCTGATAAGGCAATGACATGGCGTGTTGACCGTTGACCGTTCAAATTGACGGTGAAACCATGTGTCGGGCCAATTAAGTCTGTATGTTGCATAGTTGAGGTCAAGATGTTAATTTCTGAAACAACGGACAAAGTTGATTTTATAGTCATAGTTGAGGCCAAAATAAGGTATTAACCCATATAAGAAAGTTGATGTATTGTAGTTTACATCGTTTGGTTTCTGTGACAGTTATTCTAGTATTTAAATAAGATGTATTGCTTTTTGGGTTAAATATCACTTTTACCCTTTATTTTAATATAAAAAAGCTAAACACATCAAAAGGTTGAAAACACTCCAACAATCTCAAACTAACAATCTCAATAATCTCACAAAAAACTTGAGATATTACTATCACTCAAAATGAGTGATAGTTTCCATCACATCAAGCAAACAATGCATGTATAGTTTGTGTAGAAAATTCAAAAAAATAATGCATTGTAAACAATGCATACTTTGTAACTATCTCAATCAAATAATCACCAAAGAATTTGTTAAGTTTAACGAAACGGTTAAGTATATTGATGTACTGATGGAGAATAATGATGTGAAATTTTGTATAGCTAAAATGTTGATTCATGTAATGTGACGAATATAGCCAATTTTTATTCTGAAAATTAAGTCTTTTGTTAAATATTCGTTTAGTTTGCGTAACAAATATAATTACTAATCAAATTAACAAAAAAAATAGGATTTGATATTTTTAAATTGACTTGCCACATAAGCCCTAAGACAGCTAAAATCTAAAATCATAGAAACTTTTTTTTATAAAAAAATCTTGACTTCTTTCCTTCTCCTTATCGTTGCCAATTAAATAAAATAAACGACTGTGAAGAAATGCGGCAACGACCGAAGCAGGAGGAGTCGAAGTTAGAATAAAACATCTTAGGTTATGTCAAATTTAATGAAATAATTAGACAAAAAAAGATTTTTTATTATGAAAAAAATTGACTATATCTATCATAAGAGTCAAATTTTTTTACTTTTTTGCTACATAAGTTTTTTCAAAATATTTAAATATGATATGCCGACAGTTGGCATGATGTGGCGATTTGAAGCTGACATGGGAACTGAAGTGGCGTCCACCACAGCTAGACGTTAACATTTCAAATGACATATTTAACATCGTTAACTTTCCTAACATAAATGAGTATATGTGTCCAACAAACATCTCAAATATAACTATATTTGTCATTATTTAAACCGGCTATATTTATCAAAAGCATCATAATTGAGACCATGCATGTGTATTTTGCCTTCTGCTTTCACATGCCCTTATTGATCTATATTTTCCCCTTCAAAAAAGTAAGAACACAACTCCAAAAATAGCATAAAGTTAAAGCACTATACACTTGTATAGCCAAAGCAATTTTATTGGAATTATATATTACATCCTAACACTTTAATTGGAATTGGGAAACTAGCTCAGAAAATTCCTCCACTCCAAAGGAACATGGAAATTGAAAGCATAGAAAGTTTCACCGACGGAAACGGGAAGGAAAAACTTTACAAATTTTGTACTGTAAAGAAACATTTTGGTGTTAGAACTCTCTTCTAGCTGTTACTATCAATATGCTATTGCGTATAGGTTTTGAACACATGCATCAAATACGCATCAAGCTGAAACTGAAAACCAGCATATCAATGCAACATAATCCTCTGAATTAGAGGTTTGAAACAAATTGTTTTAAACCAAATATTAGACAAAAGCAAGAATAAAGAGATTCGATCCATCAAAGTCCAAGTTTATGCACCTAACCTTATCCACATCTGATTCACTATAAGTAAAACTTATCCCCTCATGATTATCAAATGTCTAAACCCTCACAAATAAACATTGCTGATATTTACTTCCATATTCTATAATCTAAATGTGTATGAGTTGGGTATGAATATCCATGGATTCAAAATGTGTATGAGTTGGGTATGAATATCCATGGATTCAAATGAAATCTAAACATTAGACCAATTTGTAAATTTAAAAAATTGTAAGTACGAAAATCTTATTAAATATAGATACCAAAATATAATTGTTCAATGAATTTACATTAAAATTAAATTTAAGGTATCAAAATGCAAAATATACATTATAGTGATTTAATTAAATTTTGGTATCAAAAAATAAGTTTTTATGCAACCGTTAACTTACTTCAGTTTTATATATTAATATATATATGTTATATGAGCATTTTTCTTAGTATAATCTTATTGACTGGGCTCTCACTAATGATCCCACTTTTGTTTTAACAGGAAGATGTCATCAAAACACCAGCTTGTTTGCCCTGCAAGTAAACTTAGTTCACCTATCAAAATTCATGGAAAGAAGACGATTGGCAGTGCCACCAAAAAATTCGCCAAAAGAGTTATAATGACAATCCCCAAGGTACTGTTCCCTTTTTTCGTTTGCTCTTCTATTTCTTTTTAATGTATTTCTTTGGGCAAATACAATATATTAGCCATAACTATTAAGCATCGGGGAATTATAGCCACAACTATCGAAATACAAATTATTAGCCAATCGTTAAGTTTTCGTTAACACTTCTGTTAGTAATGATGACTAACCTTTTACGATGGTGAGCTGGCTCCCACGTGGCAGTCATCATATCATATTTTTTACGATGCTGACATGGCCTTCTACGTTAAAAATTTGAAAACAGTAACGGGCTGTTAGCCAAATCTTGACCCACAACAGTAGTTATGGCTAATAATTTGTATTTCGATAGTTGTGGCTATAATTCCCCGCTATTTAATAGTTATGGATAATATATTGTATTTACCCTATTTCTTTTCATAAGTGATAAGTGGGTCACACGTCACAGTTTGCTACTTAATCAACATTTAAGCCACTTTAATTTGATATTTACATTGTGGATCACTGTGAGTTTAAATTTTGGGGTTAAGTGAGGTTGAGCGGGGAAGAGAGTTCACACTTCACAGTATGTTCATTTGTCTTGTTTATTTCATTGTAAGATTCATTATATAGGTGAATAAGGTTATTGAAAGGTTCAATTCTCTGAGGAGAAGAAAAAAAAAAACAATACGAACATTCTACCTTTTCCCTTTATTTCAGATTCGTCAGTTATTAATGAATCAGTAATATTAACTACCAGTTATGCTTCTAGCTTTTTTTTAAACACTACTTTGGAAAGATATTTGATCCCAATCATGCTTTTTCAATAGAAAACCTTCTAAAAAAATATAGTCAAAGTCACACAATATTTGAGAGAAACAGTTATATTCTGTAAATGAATATATTCGCAACTTACTCTATATCGTATAAACCAAATGAAAGTACGCTATAATACATCCTTTTTGTACTGTTTATCGCATAATGCGTCTATTTAGCACTGTTGTGACTTTTACAAATGAAACTTTTGGAAATAATTTTTGTCAAAACATGTTTTGAATTTTTTTTTTTTAGTTCTTGGTTACTAATTATTGAAAGTACTTTCTAAAACAAGAAGTGATACAAAATAACCACAAACAACAAGTATAAAAATATAATAAAATAGTTGAAATGAATCTTCTTGGAATTCTTTTTTATAAATGAAGTAAATTTATATTTGCCAAAAAAAAGTAAAGCGATAAAGATAAGAATTACTGACTCGCACGAAACTATACAACGAATTAATCACGACTAGCTAGAGCCCAAATTTTTAAACTCTAGCCGGGTGCAGTATAGGGCAAGTATTTAAATTGTCAACCTGAGCCGGTCCATGTACCCATATTTCAATCGCTTTTGTTATCTAGCAAAACGGTTTTGGGTTTAAAACTAATAAACCTACAAATGAAAACAAGCAAGTAAAGTAAATAGAGGTTGTCCCAATGAGAGAAGAGTTCACTTGGGTGTTGCTCCCCCTAGCTAACAATTATGACTTGAAGAATCGAACGACCGTGTGTGGTTAGGGGGTCATAAACCGCAGGGATGTCTAACAAGCAGCCAAAGCTACCCTCTTAGCCTCTAGGTTGCGGAATGGGATACGATCCAAGCCACTAATGTGACCCTCTCAACCTATCGACTAAGGAATGGTTAGACTTCACCCTCGAATTGGAGTTCGGATGGCCACCCACAACCAAACCCTAAGTGCTAATGCGAATTAAGAGGTTTGCCCTTTAACTAACCTAGAATAGGATGCATAGAATTCCCAAGGAAACCCATCTCTAATAGAGCCTCTTAAGTTAAGGAGGGTTCTCTCTAGACTAGCTTAGGAGGCATTGAATGCCCAAGGAAACCCATCTCGAAATGGGCATCTTAGGCTAAGGAGGGTTCTCTCTAAACTAGTTTAGGAGGCGTTGAATGCCCAAGGAAACCGAGCCTCTTGGGTAAAGGGGGTTTCCTCTCTACACTAGCCTAGGAGGCATGCAATGCCCAAGAACCCCATCTCAATATTGGGCCTCTTAACCTAAGGTGATTTCCTCTCTAAACTAGCCTAGGAGGCATGAAATGCCCAAGAACACCCAATAAACCTCTTAACCTAAGGAGGATCCTCTCTAAGCTAGGTTAGAATGACAATTAGATTGATAGGCTTTCACACAACAGAATCATTTCTTAATAATACCTCCACATTCACATTAAAACACAACCACACACAAATCATTCAATTCATACAAGCATTCACATAATTGTAGCTAGGGTTTACAACACTCAAGTGAGTAGGTAGGCTAATCCATAGCTAGGCAAAGGAAAACAACAAAAAGGAGAGAAAGAACCATGGAGAGGTGGAAATTTTCCTCCCTTGTTGCTTGAATCTCCCTTGAGAAGAAGAAATCTTCAATCCCCTAGCTTGAATTGAGCCCACTCTCCTTCTTCCTCCTTTGAGTGTCACTTTCTCTCTCTAGAATGGGAAGGGGAAACCCTAATCTCTCACTAGCAACCCTCTTTCTCTCTCCCAACAACATTCTATTTATAGAGCCCGACAGCCACTCCTAACGATCAGATGTCAAGGCCGTGACATTGGGGCTCTGACCTCGACATTGGACCAAAACACATGTCAGTGGTGTCGTTTTGGTCCATCTTTACGGTCAACGGCTGATTTTCACGGTCAACAGACCATGAACCACTAGGGCGTCAGTAATCTCGGAACACGCTCTGGAAGCAGACAATGTCACTCCCAAAGGGAAATTGTCACGGTTATAAGACCGTGACATTGGACCTTTGCCTGTGACAATTGATTCTCAAGCCCAGTGATCAATTGTCAAGGTCTGTTGACCGTGACATTTGACCCTTGCCCTTGACATTGGACTGTTCTTCACTTTACTTTACTTTTTGGCGCTTTATCAACTCCAATCGTCTCGAAACTCGTCCTCGACATTCCCACACGTACTAGGACCCGAAATATGACAAAACAAGCACAACCTAGCGTTATATATGTCGAGGGACGACGGAATGCAAAGTCAAACTATCAAGAAATGAGAGATAAAATGTGTACAATTAGTCCCGAATTAATTACTCTTTCTAAACAAAGAGAAATTCATAATCAAACTTTTTTGCATGTATGTTATAATTTATAAAAGTGTTTCTAGCTTTTCAAAAATTATTTTAATTTGAAAAGCTATTAGTTATTAGTTAGTAATATTAATCCGCAAGTTGCTTAAATTTCGGATTTACTGTTCATTACGAATTTTTAGGGGAAAACTATTAGCATTTAGCAGAAGTTCAAGTCAACTACTTTGGGCTGGCTGAGTCTTATGCCTAACGGTTGGCCTAGCTAGCTCTTTCTTCCCTTCTCTCCTCTTGAGTCTCGACTGCTCTTTCCCTTTGTCCTTTTTTTCTCCCATTTAATCCTCAATCCACTACAGGTAGGAATTAAAAAGAGAAAAATTACATCTAAAGCATAGGATTTAACTTTTATAGGTTTTCCACAATTGATTATCCAACATCATTCATATCACAATTAACGAAAATCACATGGGTGTTTTAATTACTTTAAAAAATTTAATCGAATGTTATACTTTTCATAACTTGATTTTATTATTAGATCATACATTATGAAAGATTTACTAACACCAATTACAAAAAATATAAATACATTATGTAATGCTTACAGAGAGCCAATTTTCATAATGACTGAGATGCTACATAAAGTTTATGGAGGGATAGTAATTTATTATGTATTAATTAAATAAGCATAAAATATAAATCTTAATATAAGTTTGAAGAAAAAATCCTAATTTTTAACTAAATTGTTGATCGAATATGATACTTTTCGTAACTTAATTCACTTTTATTAAATACAATTCCTTTGGTATTATCTACTATATTCTTCATCTCATCAATTTGAATTACGCAAGGGCTCCGTAAGATAAGTAACTTTTACGTAATATTTTAACAAAATATGAGACGTATCTGTAACTTGATTTTATTATTAAACCACCATTATGAAAATTCTGCATAACACCATTCTACAACAATTACGTAAATTAGTTACGTAAAACTTATAACAGGATAGTTATTTCTTATGCATCAAGTAAGCAAACGTATTATGTATGTCTTTCGTAATAACTAAGATACTACGCAAAGTTTATGCAAGTATCTTACCCAAAAAATATTTTGAATAATTTGATTTCAACTAAATCATTAAATGAGTGAATGAAATTCATTATTTTTTTCGCATAGAAATTTAATTATTATTTTTATTAGTTTATTACTGCTGCGAAGCGTGGGTCAAAAAACTAGTTTCGTCTTTCAAAATAGGAAACCTTCTAAATGTATAGTCAGGAAAAAAGTTATATTCCTTAGGTATATTATAAATAGAATATATTCGGTGTAAGATAAACCAAATGAGAGCACTATGCAAAGAAGAAGATAAAATATTGAAATGGACTAGTAAGTTTAGTCCCTAAACTTGGACATTTTTCTCAACCGAGTCCTTAAATTTTGCTCCTCTCTAAACAAGTCCCTGAACTGTGTAACTTGTCTAAAATCGACCAAGAATTTGGCAGTTGATTTGAACTTGCTTAGTTTGTTTAGCAGCTTCATCACAGATTTTGTTTTTCAAATTACTCCAGTTAAATAATGTCACAGTTTCATCAGTCACCAAAGCTCTAAGCAATCCAGGTACAATTGAATTTTTGGACATTTCGTGGCCGAAGTTGTCGTCAGGCTAAAGTCGAGCCTGAACCTACTGGTCAGATCTGTAAAAAAATTCGACAACAAAGGACCCAATTTGGAAAAACCCACAATGTCCGAGGGACCGTTGAGGGGGAAAAAAAAATTAAAGTTCAAGAGCTGGTTTGAGAAAGTTATCAAAATCCAGGGGCAAAATCAGAACTAAAAATCCTGGGAAAATATTATTGTAATTATTAGATGGCGTGAGAATGGAGCGGTTTTCTTCAATTCGTGTGGGGCTTTGTTTTCTCTAGAAACTGTTCTTCTGTTTAGTGTCCGCCACTCCACTTCCTAGTTTCAAACCCACTTCCCTAATACTCTCTCCAAAACAAAACAGAACAAAAAAGACCAACTCCTCAATTCCCTTTCTTCTCCACCACCTCTTCCCTTCCCTTATTAAGCTCCAAACCCAACTCGCTAATCCGCAAACTAAACTGCCATTGCCATGGATGATGGCAAAGCAAAGCAAGAAGCCCATCATCAACAATGGACACCAGCTATCATTCCCTTGCCAATTCTTTTCTGTTTAGTTTCTGCTGATTAACACAACAAATCCTCCTGCTGCTGGCTTCTTATCCCCCCGTACTATCATTAGTCTTTGCATAAGCTGGTGCAAGAAGCAGTCGGGAAGCACAGTGACAAATTGGAAGACATGTTCGATTGCCTTCTCGGCTGGCGTAGAGCTTCCAAATGGTAACACTCGAATCTTCTTCATTCCTCTGTTTTCTTCTTCCTTCTGTTTTGCTGTTTGTTGTGTTTCCGGTACCATTATTCGATTTCGGTTGGTTGGTGCAGCAAGAGAACAGTGAGGCAGCTTCAGGTTCGGATGCGAGGGCTGAAGAACAAAAGGCAAGCCATGATCAGGCAGTTGAAGGAGGACGTCGCTCAGCTCATCAAGCTTGGCTGCCATGATATTGCTTTCAACCGGGTACGTACAATACTTTGCTCCCCTGAAGCTGCTTCCCCTGTTTTTCACCATTGTCAACTTTGGTTGGTTGGTCGAGTTCGTTTGCCTACCTCTGGACTATGAATAAAATGCTTAGTATAAAGGAAAAAAGAACCCTGAAATCTTGTTCATCTATGATGTGTTCAGATATTTGTTATTGAGTAGAGGTCGCTGTAATTGTGACCAATGTAACAGGGGTCAAAATTTTGGTTTTTTGGGTTATCAAAATTTTCTCAACTGTTCTTTTACTGCCCAGGTGGAGCAGCTGGTGAAAGATGAGGACATGATCAAAGTTTTTGAATTGCTAGACAATTACTGCGACGTTATCATCATTAACCTCTCTTACATCCGAAAGCGCAAGTATGCTTCTTTCTCCATTATCAACCCGTAGTTTACATCGAGTCATTATGTTCTTTTCCTCTTCTTGAGACTCTGTTTTCCCCTGTTGTTGCTGCTGAAACTGGTTTATTTTATTTATGCCCATTTCCTTCTTTTAGAGATCTTCCGAACGACATCAACGAGGCAGTTTCAAGCCTGGTATTTGCATCTGCAAGGTGCGGCGACCTCCCCGAACTACTAGTCATCCGCGAGCTCGCTGAGGATCGTTATGGCCCGCGATTTGAGAGGACCGCTCTTGATCTCTTGCCTGGAAACCTTGTCAACCATCAGGTTTTTCCCCCTTAGTCAGATATCTTGTTCATTTTGCAAATTCATGTCAGGTTTTTACTGATATTGTTGAAATTCTTCAGGTGAGGAAGAAGCTCACAGTTCGATCCGTTTCTGACGACGAGAAGCTGAGATTGGTTGATGAAATCGCCAGAGAAAACCGCCTTTTACCGGAGATTGTGGTTCTAGATTACCCTCCAAAACTCGCACAGAAACAGGACAAGTTACCACCACCAATCGAAGTCCTCCAAGTTGTAGAGCCTGGTGATGATGAGCAGCAACAACAGCCTCCTCCTCCTCCTTCGTCTTCTTCTTCTTCCTCCAGAGGAAAGATCAATAAACCTGATCACCATCAGCAGGACTACTACTGCGATTTATCATCATCATCAAGCAACTGCTTCAGCTCAATCCTCCAGCCAACAACTTCAGGCTGCAGCCAGAATTCCTTCTCAACGATCACCACTTCTTTCAGCTCATCCGCCATGGCTCAATCTTCACAGGACGAATTGGAGTACCTCATGAACCGAATCGGCACCAACGAAACCCTGATGCCTTACATGGCTGAACACGAAACCTACATTCCAGAACCACCAAAACAAGAAATCAAATCCCAGAAGCAGCGAAAGGCCGCGTCCTCCACAGAGAGCCTGCCTCAGTTTCCTGAAGAAGAGATGCTCGTGTACCTAGACGACGTGGAAGAAGTACAGTCCTCCATTAGCGGGAAAGAAGGAAGCTTTCAGGACCAGAGGGTCTTCAAGTTCAGAACCCATAAAGTCGACGAGATCAGTGACTACAGGGAGGATGATACGGATGAGTACGGATCTTCAGGGGACGGATCGAGGAGCTCGATTCGATCGAGAAAGATGGTTAAGAACACTGTCAGGAAAAGATCGAGGAAGAGATCGGTTTCCAGGGAAAACCCAGAATTAGTAATTGAAGGAGACATTATGTACTATGAAAACCCTCCATGGAAAAGGCCTCCATTGATCCCTCCCAGTCCCAATCAGAAACAGAAATCTGAGCTTCACCGACATCAGGAAGCTCGTAAACCCTGTCGCGATCCTTCAAATGTGGAGGAATCGGAGACAGAGAAGGAATGGAGGGCGTTCCAGGAGAAATTCAGTAGGAAGAGCTGTGAGTTGAGCGGTGGAGGAATGAAGCCGCCATATTCAAGAGCAATGTCCATGCCGCAGGAAAGGAGTAGCTCGAAATGTCAGTCGGAGAACATCGACAGAACGATGTCGTTTCCAAATCAGTCGCCGAACCACGTTCACCCCAAGTTGCCGGACTACGATGATTTGGCGGCGAAGTTCAGGGCTTTGAAGAAAGAGCATAGGGGGAATGGGCGCTACTGAAGTTATGAGATTCCATTTGTTTAATTTTTTGCTTATGTGTAGTGGTGAAGTTAAAAAGGAACTTACAGTGAACGGTTGATTATATGCGTATATGATATGACTGCTGCAACAGGGTGAATTTGCCAGAGATGGAACAGTGGAAAATTAGGAAAGTTTAATTTTGTCTTGGGAAGTTTCAGGTTGTCTAGTTTTATGTAGGGATTGGGGTATGTGCTTTTTGCTTGGACATGTAGAGAACAATTTTGAACGGTGATGTTTTACAGGGGAAAGATAGGATAATAAATTTTTGAACTAGGTTATCATGTGTTATTACTAATGTTCTCGTACTAGATTGAGGTATGAGTCACTGTACCAAGTGGTTCACAATTAACTATTTAACTGCAATTGGGCCATTATCAAAATATTAAGGAACCAAATATTAAGATTATTCATCTACATTCCATCCAGACCATACTAGAGGTTGGCTACTATTTTAATGGTTGGATTGACGGGTTGGTATGATTTTATTAATATCTATTATTACTAGCACAAATGCTCGTGTTTGTGCGACGAGTCGTGAATTTAGTAACTTGGGTACATAAATAGATAGTTAGAGTTTTGAGAAGAGACATTATCAATGTATTTGATAATAGTTTTAAACACCATCTATTATACCATCTTACAATACAAATGTGTCTTCAAAAGACATAAAAAAATAAGTTATGCAAGGAATTTAATAATGTTTTCTATTTTGTGTGATGGAAAGCGGGCCGAGTTTTATCAAAATCTACACCTTATTCAATCCACCAATTACCAAAGCGAGTAGCTGGCTCCCAGTCCAAAACTCATCAACACCATATTCAACCCGCTGTTGACCGGGTCAATTATTTTATTTTTTGGGTGCGGGTCAGATGGAAAGTGGGCTGTAGTTTTAACAAATTCGCCCTCAACCCAAACCTCTAATTACAAAAGTGGATAAAACTCACTCCCGACCCACAACTTGTCAACATGATAAAACTTGATCTCGACTCAAAACTTGTCAACACCAGGTTTAATCGACTTTGATCGGGTCAATTGTTTTGTTTTTTGGGAGCGGGTCGGTGGTTTGTGTTTGTTTTATTTTCTTTTTGTGTTTTTGTGTTTGTAGGAGGGTACCCTGGTGCATCATGAGGTAATCAAGATGGTGGAAGCCATGGAATCGGGTTTTATGATCAACCTCTCATCCAAGAAGAACAACCATACCCATGGGGATTTCAAGAAGTTTCCCCATAGCAAGAAAACTTCCCTCCAGAAACCGATGTGAAATCTAAGTTGGAGTTGGCAATGAAGGCTTTCATGGGGCATTCCTCAAGACCATGTGCCACTTTACAACCGGAACCAAATAGCCAATTGGAGCTCATGGTGGATCGGTTTGCTCGAGGCATAAATGAAAGATGCTCAAACTTGGATCTCCGACAACCCGAAGTGCAGTCCAAAAATTGGAGCCTACCATGGAGAATTTTGAAAGAACATGCTCAAGCACGGGTTTCCAACTTCTCCCTCCACCCGGTTTAACACTAGAAAAGAAGGTGGCACGAGCTTGTGCAAGCCATCGCCTCTCATCATTGGAGGAGAAAGAGTAGGTTGAAAGGGCGATCAATGACAACCGCATGGAGAAAGAGGAACTCACCCCGGAGAGCTCCCCTGGTGAGAATGACTAAGAGGGTTGCATTGATGATTTTCATACATTTCCCCTTCCCGAGAACAACTTTAAAGACCAAAACAAAAGGGTAGAGGAGCAAGAGAACTCTTTCAATGATCCTGCATGATATCTTGCCCTCCAAACCGTTCTCGAAGACATGAATGGGAAGGTGAAAGAAGAGGTTGAAGAGGAGGAAGTGAGAATTAAAGAAGAGGAAGATCTTGGTTGTTCCCAAGGGGAGGAACACATTGAGGAAGAAGGAAGGGAGGTTGAAGTTGAAGAAGAAAATGGTGTCCATCCGACATGGCATGAATCACCGAACCTGCACTCAGGAATAGTAATGCTTTGAAAAACCAAGATGAAGACGAGGTCGAGGTGGATGAAGCATCCACGAGTTACAAGTGCTACCACAGCTTTCTACCCGACCTTGATGCACTTTTGGAGAATGCCCAGCTTGCGGCTCTTTGCCAAGCCAAGACCAAACCATCATCGATCCCTCTTGGTGGATGCGATGGTGGTCAATCGATGATGTCCTATATAGTATGGGGCAATGATAAGAATGAAGAGGAAAGAAGAAGAGGTCTCGTGGATGGGGCATCGATTCACACCAAGTTCACGAGCTATTTACATCATTTGAAGTATCCAATGCTCGTGACTTACTACCTCACCAACGAGAACCTCAACTTCAAGGAGGTTTTGGGATGGACTGACTTGAAGAGCCAATGTCCGGCTCACAACGTGAATGAAGCGCTTGTTGGGAGAGAACCCAACCACCATCGCTTTGTTTTCTTTTCCCTTCAATAAGAAAACTTTTGGGGAGTTTTTGGTGTTTGGACGTTGCCTTGCTCTTCCAGATCTCACACATGTGACGATTGACATTGTTTTAACATAAATTACCTTCTTAGAATGACTATTATGAAGAAGCTCCATATCATGAATCCAAAATAAGTGAGTACATCGATGATACAACTTGTAAGTAAAAATAACTATTTAAATATATTTTTAACTAAAACATCCATTTCCCATTGTCAAACGTATTAGAATTCGATTCCATTCACTCAATTCTTTTGGAACAAAAGAAGCCCACCCACATTATAATCCTAAATTTCAACTCCCAAATCAAGTCTCCGATCTATTTCTTTCACCTCTGCCTTTGTTTCTTTTTAACAAAACAACTAAACAAGTTTACAACGAATTTGAACAAATCAAGACTCTAATCTATTTTCCAAATCAGTCGAGTGACTAATTTATAAATAATTGTTTCTTTGTTAACATAAAAGAAAGTTTGATTTACAACATAACAACAAATATATTTTACAAATATTTCAGAATATAAAAAGCTGTCGTGACTCGCTATGAAAAATAAAATATTAATTTTTTATTTATTTTATATTAATCGATCGACGAACATGTCCAAAAATATTGAGCATGTCACTATTTATAACGCAATAAATTAAAATATGTCCCAATCATTTGTAGGTCACCTAAAACTGAAATATTGAACGAATGAAGATGACAATCAAATCCATAATCACAAGTATATATCCGCTCCGACCCGCCCATCGCCATCCCTAAATGGAAGCACAAATAGAATCACTCAGCTGTACCATATCAAGAAGCACGCTTTGCCCTTGTGGCAGAAAATATCAAGCCACCCAAACGACAAAAGGAACTTTGATTCGAGTTGGTCACTCATATGAGTCATGACTAGCTAACAGCTAGAAGCACTTTCATGGGACACACGGCACCCGTTCCACCATTGGAGCATCTGTACCGAATATCAACCTTAAAAAGGGCTGAAAATATACAAAATGACCCAATCAGTAGGGAATCCAATCATTAACTCCAAATTCCCATTTAGAACTCTATTGCCGTCGTTTTCTTTGACCCACTCACTCCGTCTTTCTCTTCCCCTCCCAATTCATTTTACCTTTGCCACCAAAAACTGAATACTACTGGAGATGGAGGGTCCGGTGGACACATGCATGAATATCTAGGCTTGAGGGGTTTATCTCCGTTGGACTTCCTTTCACACATTTTATTCATATAATGCGTTGGATACCCTCACCAATCCAATTTGATCATTTAAGTTGTTACACATAAACATTATGAGTGTCAATGGCGCATTATCGTTTCTAATGTGTCGAGAGAACAAATCTACTTAACTTCTACTCCTACGAATACCACTAAAATGATTTATTATTCATTGACGTATTAAAACCAAAGAACAACGTACATATTTAGAGGACTACTCTACAAACCATTTCCCTCTCAAACAAGGTAAACTAATCCTAACCCAACAAGTAATTAATAACTTTCTCAACAAGACACAATAAACTAATATGAATAACCATAATATGCTAACAATTAACTAACAATAAATCCTTAATATGAATAACCATAATATGCTAACAATTAACTAACAATAAATCCTTAATTACTAAGCCCACTCGGCATAAGGCTCATCGGGTGCTATAATGCACCAGTCAAACAACATTATGAAGGTGTCAAACAACATTATCCCTATTCTTGTTCTATCTCAATTGTCATAAGTGTTGTCCGCTATTTCTAATTTGCAGCAAACTAATCAGATTATGCACGATTTCTCGTCTGTCATATTCCGATCATAAAATCACATGATTTCATACATAGCATGCACAATAAAATTAGATATGTAGTTTTTTTGTCTTGGTGATCAAAGGCCGGCAGACGCAATCTCTCGTCTAGCCTATGAATTTAACGATAACTAATAAAATTTTTATCTCTTGCCATATTCCGATCATAAAATCACATGATTTCATACATAGTATGCACAATAAAATTAGATATGTAGTTTTTTGTCTTGGTGATGAAAGATAGGGAGACGCAATCTCTCGTATAACCTATGAATTTAACGATAACTAGTAAAAATTTATCTCTTGGATTATATTAAAAAATAACCATGAATTTCTCACTTAGGTTAGATCCAAAAATATGCAAGCAAGAACAAAGTAGTTATATGAGTAGTTTGTTGAGTTCATTAAGAAAATAGTTTTCAGAGCTCTCACTGAACTTTCATATGCGTAGAGTAAATTAACGTACATACTTTGTTTCCAAAAAGCTATAAAAGAACATCTAACATCATTATTCAAAATTTCATTAAAATATATAAACCGTATAGTTATTGTTATTAAAAAAATTCAAAGGTCAATTCTATTTTACACAAGTTTTCTCAACGAAAAAAGATGAGATTTATCTCTCTTAAATATGTGCAGGCCCCCTAAGACTGAAAAAAGGTAAACCCCTGAAAGCAAATGTAGTCACTCAGCTGTACCATCTCATGGAGCACGCTTTTCTTGGAGCAGAAAATATCAAGCCACCCAAACGAGAAAGAAACTTTGATTTGAGTTGGCCACCCATCACTAGCTACAGGCTAGAAGCACTTTCATGGGACACATGGCACCCCTGGCTCGTTCATTTAGTTTAGGGTATCCAATCATAAACTCCAAATTCACATTTGGAACTTTTGGGTCGATTTCTTTGGACACATGCATGAATATGTAGGCTTGAGGGGTTTCTCTGTGAGACCAAATTTTGACATTTTGGGAGCAAAGCAATAATTGAGGTCATTGCATGAGGTTTAGTTATCAAACTATTGAGAATTCCTTTCACACGTTTATTCGTGTACCCTCATCATGTTTTTTGGGACGACAAGGAAACCAATTCAATTTGTGCATTTAGTTAACAGCATACCATATAATGAATTATGACTGTTAATAGTATAGAGGGGACAAAAACTAGAAGGATAAGCCCTTAATAAATGTTAGTTTGTTTTTATCTATTTATATTGTGTTGTTTCTAATTATTTATAGATTTTTTTTTTTTGACAATTAATTATTTATAGATAAGGTGTAAAGCATTCCAAAATTTGCAAGCTCTTAGTAGAAACTTTAAGGTACTGAAAATGAAGGAAATGAGAGATTGTCACTAGTTACCTTGACAAGGTTTATGAGGATAGCTGGATAGTGTTTACTCTCCCATCAGGGGCGGGGGACCGGATCACCTCAGTAACCCTTCCATCAGTAACCGTCAGTAACCTCTTTCCCTGGCCCCCACGTGTCAGTTTTTTCTTTTTATTTAAAAAAAATACGGAGGGGCACTAAGGTAAAATTGCACCCCCTATTTAATGATGTCTCTGACGCGTTGACGCTGACGCGACGCGGATCCCACTCCCCACCCCACACTGGTTGTCTGGTTCCCCCTTTCTCTCACTCTTTGTTTTATTTTATTATTAAAAAAAATATTATTTCTTCTCTCTCAACAAAAATGAATCTAACCATCCTTAACTATCTCTAAACTAATTCCAGCTCAAATTGAATGATGATTTTTTCGTTAAATAATACATTGTTAAAGACACTAATTACAAGTATAAATATGAGTATCACTTTCTACTATCATGGTAAAACATGGTAAAATATGTTGAAGAAAATTACAATTCTAACTACCATACAATACCACATGGTAAAACGTGGTAAAATATGTTGAAGAAAATTAAAAATCTAACTACCATACAATACCACATGGTATAACGTGGTAAAACATGCTACAGAGATTTACAAATCTAATTACCATACCATACCATATGGTATAACATGCTAAAATAAAATTACAAATCAAACTACCATCACATGGTATAACTTTGTAAACCACGCTACAGAAAATTATAAATCTAACTAGCATACAATACCACCATAGTAGAATATGGTAAATCAAAGGGCCACAAATTAATTATAATTACCATATAATACCACATGGTATGAGAAGATAAAACCATGTAAATTAATTACAACCCTCTACGAACATAGTAAAAACATGATATTCATAAAAATACATTTTGTTACCATATGGTATAGTGTGGTAATCTCAATATATATATACAATTACGACTTTCTTCACTTTCTTTTCTCCCTTCATTGTCTTCTAACTCTTCTTTCTCGGAACTGGTGTCGATTACCACCCACTACCACCATGATAAAACTCGTGACTATAAAAATACACTTAGTTAGCACACATTAACATATGGTATAGTGTGATAATATCAATATATATTCTCAAAGAAGGGGAAACAGAAGGAGGAAGAGGAAAAAAAATTCGTCTTCTGTCTCCTCTCATTTACTCCTCCGCAATGAAGAACACCGAATGCAAAAAGAACGAAAAAGAGGAAGAAGATCGGAATTAATTCACAAACAAATACTAAAACAGAAAAGATGCAAACTCAACTCACCTAGATCTGTCCCCTCTTTGACAATATGGAACATCATCGATTTTGAGGCCGAGAAAAGAAAAAAACGGAAGGAATGAGCAGCTTGAGAGTAGAAGGATTTGGAGCGTCACCGAATTTGAAGTGGGAGGCTGTAATTTCTTCATCGATTGTTGGAGAAAAAAATGAAGAACAAGAGAAGAAAGGAGATTTAGATCTGGAAAAAGAATTTTGGAAGAGAGAAAGGAATAGAGAAAGAGAAGAGAGAGAGGAAGAGAGAAGTCTGCCTTTTCTGTTTCCTCCATTAAAAGACAACACATATAAATGCTGAAAAAAATAAAAAAAAAAAGAAAGAAATCAAATTTCAAAAATCGGACAAAAATGCCCCTCCTCACTCCGCGTGCAGCCTAGCAATATAATAATATCATCCCTAGATCTACGGTCCGGATTTAATACTGACCGGTCAATAACCAATGGTTACTGACCCTATCTGCTGCCCAGGGGCGGACCCAAAGGTAAGGGACATTCCTAAAATTTGAGAAAAAATATCCAATCCAAAATAGTAGTACGAGTCCAGAAAAGAATAATAATTAAATATATATAGTGTTTGTTGGGATTGGAACGCCGGACACTGTTGTTATAACAAAAGTTTATTACCATTAGGCTACAAAACAACCCTTTTACAAATTCAAACATAAATATATTTCTACTATGAGTTTTAAGTCCAGTTATACTAAAAATCCCCAATTTTCTCCCGATCCCTGAAACCAATTGATTTGTTGGTTTCTGCTATAGGAAAGGGGCGACCTCTCTGCCGAGACGAGCTATGTCTTGGATTAATAGGAATTGATAAACTAGTTCAGTTGATGGTGAGGACCAAAGTGAATCTATCATATATATATTTTCTGATCGCCAACTCATACTAGATCCCGTTGCATTTTATTGGAAGTGGAAGACTAGCCCAAATGAATTTGATATTTCCGAAGTAACTTTCGCCAACTCCCACTATTATAAAGTGAGTCGTTGGTAGCAATTCGGCGAATTCGTTACATCGAAAATACTGGGAACCCTTTCATATGATCTCCCATCTACACACATATAGATATACGGGCTTTTCTTTATTATTTCAGGTATCGGCCGCAGGGTCTATTTGCTTCTCAAACTGGTATTAATATTACCGGTTGTCACTCCAAGTATTGAAAGAGATTTTTCAGCTTTGGGTTACATTAAGAACAAGTTTCGAAATCGAATAGAAGATCAGTTTGTAACACTGAATCTCGTTGATGTCATGTATATCGTGTGTCTTGTGTTTTCGATAATTCGTTTTCGCTTAGACAAATCGCTTCGTAACACTAAAAACACGTACATACCCATATTTCTTTAAGGATTAAGAAATCGAAATGGCCATTACAGTGATACCCATCATAGAATCACTTTGGTACCTGTTATATACAGAATAGCAAGCTAATCTACATAGACAACACACTTCTGACTTCACCCAATGAGAATGGGATACGTCAAAAGCACGTTGAATATTTTATATATCCAGCAACACCAATATACATAGCACTCATGCTGACTAGGAAGGGTGTTGGAATTGGTTGAGTTCCCAATTTCGTTGACTTTGCCACCATATATAGCGTTTCCTCGAAATAAAATATATAACATAATTACAATAAATTAGTCGATGGAGATGTATAAGATATTTATAGGTTGACGATTGACAATAAAAATTATATATACTTGGGAAGTCAACTCCCAAATTGGGCTCCGAAAAGCGGCAGAAGGTAAAATAAATAGAAAAGGCATTATAGGCTGGTGGTGTTGTTGCTATTTGCTAATCTTATTGGCTCATTGGGTGAGGTCGTGATAGTCATAAAACTTAGTAATTAGATTACCAAAATCAATTATATGTAATGTATATTAATCGTATATGTATATATTGTTGAATGGTTTAGTTTAAAGTTAATATGGCAGAGGGACCGATGTTAATTTAGGGTTGGAAGTTTATACCGTATTTGAGATATACTGAATACCGTACAAAACTTATCACTATTTGGTATTACTGAATACCAACTTATTTCTTAGGGAATGAGATTGGGATTCATTATGGAGTGTTATTCGGTATTCGAGATTATGGGATTGGGATCGGTATATATCGAATATCGTACCGAACTTATCACTATTTGTTATTACCGAATATCGACTTATTTTTTAGGGATTGAGATTGAGATTCATTATGGAGTGTTATTCGGTATTTGGGATTATGAGATTGGGATCGGTATATATCGAAATAACGAGAAACGTGAAAAATTGAAAATTAATGAAAAATAGCATACAACCTTTGGTCATTCCTCACTCTTTCAAAACTCACAAGTCCTCATCCAATTCAATTTTGGCTTTCAAGTTTAAGTCACTTTCGTCTCTCCCTAATCTATTGTAATTTTCATAACACCAAAAAGCAAACACCAGTAGTAGTCGTCTCTTTGTCTCCAATTTGTCGAATGAAAGATTACCAATGACAAGAACTTGATAAGTCACCATTATAAAAAAAAGAACTTGATAAGTCACATCTCATCCCTTCCCCTTATCCATGTACTAGCTCAAGGCAAACTCCAACTCTTTGCTTAGTCTATTTGTCCTAAATTTAACAATCAAATCTAAATTATATATTTAATTATTAATTGTAAATTTAATTAATTTCATATTCGATAATAACGATTGAGATACCAGAATACCGATTGGGATATAGAAATGTTTAGGGATTGGGATTGGGATTGGGATATCGAAATTATTTAGGGATTGTGATTGCAATTGATTTTAGCGTTTAATTCGGTATTCGGAATTTCGATATTCAGTATTGGGATACCAATACCAAACCGATTTCTGAATAATTTGTATAACACAATATAAAATAACGATACATATTTACGTGGTTCTTCCCATTCGATGTGAATGAGTTTACTCCATGGAGAAGTTATGCTATCTCAGCTTTTCATTAGGGTTTTCTGCTACACAATACATATACTCGGAATCAACAAGAACCCCTAGTTAGGGTTGGGAGAAGTGAAAAAACATAAATGCCCCCATGTAAGTTCGCTATACTCCCCCTCAAGCTGATACATGAAGATCACGAAGCCTAGCTTCTAAAGAAGAAGGTGGAAACGATCACTACCCAGACCCTTGGTAAACAAATCGGCTATCTAGTCACCGGAAAAAATCTTCTAAGGGAGGATCTCACCCAAGGAAACCCGCTCACGAACAAAACAACAGTACATCTCCACATGCTTGGTACACTCGTGGAAAACCGGATTCACAGCATATCACAGTATAGAGCCATGAAAGACTTAACAGAAACACCAAGGTCACAGATCAAGTCACGTAACCATATCACCTCACATCATATCACAATACTTGGCCTCGACAGAAGAACGAGCCACAACACTTTGTTTATTCTGCGCCAGGAGACAGGGGTACCACCCAAAGTAATGGAATAGCCGGTCGTGGAATGACGAGTGAGATGATATCCACCCCAATCAGCATAACGGAAAGCGAGCACCTGCAAGTCCCCATCACGAGGGAGAAAAATCCCTTGATGGGAGTGCGCTTCAAATAACGAAGCACACGTTCTGCGCCAGCAATGTGAACAATAATTGGCGCATGAATGAACTGGCCTAGGACATTCAAAGCATAGGTAATGTCTGGACGAGTGATCATGAGATAGAGCAATTGACCTACAAGATGACGATAAGCAGATGCATCGACAGGAGAGGATTCATCTGTCAAAGTTGAAACAAGATGAGTGAGACGATGGTTCGTCTTGATAGGAAAAGAACTAGGGTAAGACCAACATCATGAAGAATATCAGGAGTATACTTTCGTTTAGAGAAAACCATACCCTGAGGAGAGCGAGCTTCCTTAGTCCCTAGAAAATACTTTAGAGGCCCCAAATTCTTAATACCGAACTGAGCGTGCAGAGTATCCTTGACATCTTAATGAAAACATGATCATTGCCGGCAAGGAGAACGCCATCCACATAAATCAAGGCAACTACAAAGGACAAAGAAGTCTGTCGAATGAAAAGAGAGTAGCCGGCCAGGAGTGAAGGAAACTAAGGAACTCAACATGGTTGTGAACTTGGCATACCAGTTGTGAGAAGTTTGCTTCAAACCATATAAGGACTTCTATAGATGACAGACACGAGTATCACCTTTCATAGAGAACCCAGGAGGAATATGCATATACACTTCTTCATGGAGATCACCATGAAGGAAAGCATTATTAACATCCAACTGGTGAACAATCCAGCCTCGGTGATCTGCAACAACCAATAAACATCGAACATAGACAAGTTTAGCAACCAGGGCAAATGTGTCATGATAGTCAACTCCTTCAACCTGTGTGTAGCCCTTGGCTACCAAACGAGATTTATATCGCTCAACGAAACCATCTGGATGATATTTAATATTAAAAACCCACTTGCAATCAACGAGTTTCTTCCCAGGAGGAAGAGAGGTCAAATACCAACTCCCACTAGCCTTGAGGGAAGCAAGCTATGCGCGCATGTCAGCACGCCAATGTCCATAGCGAACTTCCTCTCGGAAAGAAGTAGGCTCACGTTCGCGAGACACAGTAGAGAGGAAAGCGCGATGCACAAGAGAAAACGCATGATAGGAGACACAACCAGATATGGGGTAATGCGACACCTGCGAATCTTGGGGAAGATCCAGCTCATAATTGTCCCGAATGAAAGAGGGAACGTGTCGCACTCGATCACTACGACAAGGAAGTGGCTTCTCAACAGGAATGATAGGTGATGGGGGATCCGAAGGCACGGAGATGAGAATACTGGGGAGGATGTTAAACAGAATCTCATATAGTAGTATGATTATGCAATACAGAAGACGGGAGCCGATTAATGAGATAAGTAGCGATGAGGACACACTCACACCAAAAATGAATAGGAAGTGAAGCACGGAAACGAAGAGCTCTAGCTGTCTCAAGAAGATGTCGATGCTTGCTTTCAGCCACACCGTTCTGTTGTGGAGTGTCGGTGCAAGATGTTTCTAAAATAATACCATGGGACTCATAGAATGACAATAGGGTACTGGTCTAAAACTCAACCCCATTGTCAGCCTACAGTCTGTAGATCTGACAGCCAAACTGTGTACTAGCCTTGTGTATAAATATTAACAAGTTACGTTATGCATCAAACTTATACCAAAGAAGATAAACCCAAGTGGCACGACAGTAATCATCAATAAGGGTGATAAAATAACGAGCACCACTAACTGACGGGGTCTTGTAACCACCCCAAATATCCACATGAACTAGTTCAAAACAAGATTTCATCTGAATACTACTGCTAGGAAAAGCTAGGCGAGTCAACTTAGCTCACAAACAAGATCACATGACCCAGTTTGACATTTACTCTAAACCAAATTAAACAAATGATGTGTCTTCTTCTCAGATGGATGTCCAAAATGTGAATCCCATATTTTCCCCATATCTTCATGACTACCTGCGGGAGTAAGAGAAACAACAACACACACACCAAGAAGATCGAGGTAATACAACCCGTCTTGAAGTTTACCCATCTCAATCAGCTTCTTCGAGCTTAAGTCTTGTATTACACAAAAGTTGCATAAAATATCAATGAAACGTCGAAATCCTTGGTAAGACGACTCACAAAGAGCAAGTTGCATTTAAAAGGTAGAATGTTCAACACATGAGTCAATTTCATTCCATATGGAAGTTGAACATCGGTCACATGTTTAACAGGAACACTCTCCCCATTGGGAATTTTTACCGGTAAGTAGGCTAACGAATTATCACTTGTTTGCAATAAACTCTCATCATTGGTAATGTGCTCATTACACCCTAAATCAATGACCCATTCTGATTTCTGAAGGAAGAAAAGACGTACCAGCCATATACAACCATGAGAGTGGAAGGAAGGTCATCGTTATTCTATCCCAAAATGAAACCAATTGTTGTACTTGGTCTCCCTTGAGTCCTGTAATAGAAACCCCAACGCTGACAGCGTAATTTGCGACTCGAAGATCAGATTTAGGACTTCGACGGTCGTTATCCCGCTCGGGGCAATCAGTCTGCCGCGGAATGCGCTCGAGCCACCCAATTAACTCGAAACATTGATACCGAGTGTGACCCGTTTTATGACAATGGTGAACTGGAATCGCTCGCGATCATGGGGCTCATCTAGTTTCTATAACTCCATACCGCCATTACAATCATGCCCACTATCCCGTCCATCACGTTCGCGACGAGCTTGGAAGATGACAACTTCACCAATCGGCCTTCTGTTAGCCGATATTTGCTTGTGTTGTTCCTCAGTAGAAAAAATGTTATACGCCTCAGATAAGCTTCGCATTGGTTTCATGGATAGAATCTGAGTCTTGATGGTAGAAAAACCTTCATCCAAACCCTATAGAAAATAATAAAGACGATCATTGGCTTCAATATCACGTACCCGACGTTCTATGTCACAGGTACATTGACTGCACGTGCATCTTGGGATAGGTGTGATGGTCTGCATATCTTCCCAAATACCCCGTAACTTTGTGTAAAACACAAAGATGCTGAGCTTCTCTTGACGAATCGCGCTCAGCTTCTGTCAAAGTTCATAGGCTTGGGGAGCATAACCCTTTCCGAATCATTCCTGGAGGTCAACCCATATCTCCCTCGCGCTACGAGCATGTCGCATGTTGGATTGGACCTCCGTCTCCATGGTTGTCTTCAGCCATCCATTCACCATAGCATCAACTTGAGTCCATGCCTTTGCTTCAGCTCCAGTGTTGGGTTTCAGCACGGTTCCATCAACAATACTGATCTTGTTCTTCGCGAAGAGTGCTTCGGTCATATCACTAACCGACTCCCCATAATTCTCATTGTTCAGAAGATCACTGACGAAAAGCTGACCAGGTTTGTCAGAGGGATGAAGTCGCAGCACAACAGGCAAACTCGAAGGATCATCATCGATTCCTCCACCACCGATGCTGCTACTGACCGTCCCACCGTCCCACGTCAGTTCCACCACTCATCGTTACTTAACTGATTTATAAAACCAGCTCTGATACAATGAAGAACTTGTATGACGCAATAAGAAAATAACGGCACAGATTTACGTGGTTTTTCTCATTCAATGTGAATGAGCTTACTCCATAGAGAAGTTATGCTATCTCATCTTTTCATTAGGGTTTTCCGCAGCCACTTTACACAATACATATACTCGGAATCAACAAGAAACCCGAGTCAGGGTTGGGAAAAGTGAAAAGACAGAAATGCCCCCATGTAAGTCCGCTATAATTTCCACCCCTGGATGCTATATCAGAGGTTCACATTACCAAAAATGTGTTTTCTTTGTGGGCTACTTCTAACAAGCGTTGTGAGTATGCATGTTGTAACTATTGGGCCGTACATTTTGTGAGTAGAGGTAATACGTTAACCTATGTTGTAAATATTCTTACTAGATAATCCTAACTCGTATTGGGATACAATTATAATATTGTTTGGATATCTCTGTTATTTGTTAAATGACATATAAAATATGTGTGGAAAATATAAGTCAATTTTTGAGAAAATTACACCATCTCCATTTTGGTATCTAAAAAATAAGGGGTAGTATGTGAAGGGATTCGAGATTTTACCGATGGAGTTAGTTCCCTGTTTTGTAATTTTCTCATAACCGGACTGGATGATGAATCGAAAAAGTCAATGGTTGATGATTTTTTTTTGTCAAAAGATATCATATATTGATAAAGAAATAGATAGTTACACCCTGGAAACCAGCCAGGCCCGGAAATCAAAGAAGCGACACATAGTCGGATACAAAGAAAGGGCTTTTCTAGCTACCGAATGAGCTACCCTATTGTTCTCCCGACCTATAAAGCGCACACGAAACCCCAACTGGGCGCCAAAATAATGACATATCTCTTCCAGGACAGCACCCAACCGATTATCTCTCGTGTCGGCATGATTAATCTTATCAATAACCACCTTCGCATCGTCCTCGAACAGGACCTCCGACAAGCCACACTCCAGACACCAAATAATAGCCTCCCGGGGCACAAGCAATTCCACCACCGCAGGCTCATCCATATGAGGAAACTGAACCCCTTTTGCCAGAAGTAACCTCCGCTCTAGGTCTAAAATAACCATCCCACCAGCCTAATGCGACCCACTCCTAGTGGCCCCATCCCACATGCACACCAACTGGGTATCACACATTGGAGGCTCTGGCTGAACCAACGGACATGTCACCCTAGGCACCCGGTCCATTGGCAAGCCCACCCATTCCTCGTATTGTTGGTTGAATTGACGCATGAGCACAAGGATCCCAAACTGTTTGCCTTCAAAGACAACCCAATTACGGGATATCCAGATCCGCCAAAGGATGGCAACAACAGCCATAACCAATGGCGGTTGATGGATCAGCGCCAGCAGACGTTTGAGGAATAACGGAAATGTGTGTTGAGACAAACCTTCCCCCAAGTATTCCAGGCCTGAATATTCCCAAAGTGCCCGCGCAACCGGACAATAAAGAAACAGATGTTCCATAGTCTCCGGGCTATCCCAGCAAACTGGACACCGGGGTAGAACAGGAACCTTCTTCTAAATAAGCGCCTCCGTAGTGGGTAAAGCCCGATTAAGAATTTGCCAGACAAAGACCTTCAGCTTCGGAGGGATCTTAGCTTCCCATACCCTGATCCAACTAGCCGCGGAACGCCACCCACCCCTCCTTCTATCCAAATCTACAGCTAAATAGTAAGCTGACTTTACCGAGAAAACCCCATATGCCGCGTTATGCCAGCTAAGCTTATCAGCCGCATTGTGCCGCGGAAGTGGAATAGCCTTAATGGCGCAGCAGGTAGGCGGGTCAAACCAAAGACTAAGCTTATCATCAGACCACCGCCCTTCCCCTTCACAAATAACCTCCGCCACAAAAGGATCACCCCCATCTAGCAAGATCAGCAGATTATAGCAAGGGGGATTGAGCTGATACCCAGGAATCCAGTTAGAGTGGAGAAGAGAGGCCTATTGGCCATTGCCAACCTGCCATCTTAACCCCATCTCCAATAACTGGCGCCCATAGAGGATACTCTGCCACCCCCAAGAGGGGCATGATCTAGCCGTCGCGCTCAGGAATGAACCTTGAGGGAAGTACTTTCCTTTATATGCCTGGGCAAGGAGGGAATGAGGCTCATTGAGAATACGCCAGCCAATCTTAGCCAAAAGAGCTTGGTAAAAATGTTCAAACTGGCGAAATCCCATCCCCCCATCATGTTTACTCCTGCACATATTATGCCAGGACACCCATATAACCTTGGGATGGCCCTCTTCAGCACCCCACCAGAACCGGGTCACATGTATATCTAGTAGTCGACAAAGAAAGAGGGGGAGCCGGAAGCATGACATAACATGTAAGGGCAGGGCCAACGCAATGGACTTAATCAATGTTTCCTTAGGCGCCCAGGACAACGTCCGTTGCTTCCACCCCTGAAGTCGCTCTAACAGTTTCTCCAAATATCTTAACGTAGCCATTTTGGATCTAACAACCAGCGTGGGTAACCCCAGATATTTATCATGGACCCCCACTGCACCAACCTCTAGGATCGTGGCCAAGAACTCCTGATCTGGTAGGGCTATATTCTTGCTAAAGCACACCGCCGATTTCTCCATATTAACTCGTTGGCCACTCAGCTCCTCATATTCATTCAGAACCTCAATTAAATTCTCGCACTCCTGAAGAGAACCTTGCAAGAATAGATAAGAATCATCTGCGAAGAACAAGTGAGAGATTCTTGGAGCACGTGGAGCTACTTTCACCCCCTCCAGCCTCTTTTCCGAGATCACCTTCCGGATGAGGGCCGCAAACCTCTCCGTGCATAGCACAAACAAGAGAGGCAAAACCGGATCCCCCTGCCGGAGCCCCCGAGAGGATGTGAAGTAACCCGAGGGTGTACCATTCATCAGGACCGAAAATGATGACGAGCGAAGACATTCATGTATCCATCCTTGCCAAACAGAGTTAAAGCCCATTTTATCCAAAACTGCCAGAAGGAAGGGCCATTCGACTTTATCATAGGACTTTTGACACGCCAAAACACAACACCAAACTGCGACCAAGTGTAATCGCAGTACGGGAATGCAGTAACAGGCAAGTTCTATTATCAACCCGGGGTCTAGATCTACTGCTTACTCCGTGATGATTTATTATCTAGCTAACTAATTCGATTGATTGTTGTCTAAAGCAAAAGCAGTAAGAAAGCAAGTAATAATTCGGTTTTCAAAGTCAGGAAAGAGTCACTCGGGATTGAGTCCCCCTAGCCCCTTAGTTAGGTTCAATTATAATTCCCCTGGGTTGATTCACTGTTGATTAGACTGCGGAAGTTCCGACAGTAGCTTGGAATCTCTTAAGCTGACCAAGCCCTCTCACTCCAACTACCCGGCAGACGACTAGTCTTCACCGGGATAGAAAGCTGAGGCTATGAACACAGAACTCCACTACTGGAATTGAATTCCAGTACAAAGCAGTAAACTGGCTAACTCTCGTATAGCCAATCTCCTACTATCGAATGAAGAGGCTCTAACAACCTAATCAGATTCTATCTATCTCAGGTTGCAGCAGAAATCGAGAAAAGCTGATCAGACTCCAATCAATTCAATAAACATGCATCATTCGATTAAAATCAAACAGTAATATCATCCCAAGTTATTACAATCAAATCCCTAACACAAGGAGCTAGGGTTCTTCATACCCAAGTGAGAGAAGGGTTCTACTCCATAGAGAGAGAAGAGAAAACAGTAATCGGAGTAGTCATACTCATAATGATGAGGAAAATCTGCTCCGGGATGATGATTTCCACTCCTATGACGATCTCCAAGCTCGATTCGGTGAAACCCAGCTCCAAGATAGCTTCTAGGATGTGTTCTTCGTACTTTCTCTCTCTAGGGCTCTATTTTTGCTCTGAAAATCCGATTCTCCCACTTTTGGCTCGAAATTGGCTCAAAAACCAGAATTTCCCGACTCGGCCGTGTGGCTCACCCAAGTGGCCGTGCGAGTCGAAACGCAGCGCATCAATTAGTCGATCTTCAGCCATCTCACACGGCCAGGTTGCACGGCCGTGTGAGAATTCCAGTCTGCCCGTGTTTGCTCTCGGTGGAAATCACACGACCACAATTGCACTTTGCACGGCCGTGTGAAGCCCCGGTCTGCCCGTGCGGCTTCCTTGAAGCCTCGCCATTCGTCCGATCTTCGTCCAATCGACCCCAGACTCGCTCCCAAGCCTCCATTCACGTACTAGGACCTGAAATATCACAAACAAGCACAACCTAGCGTGAAATCGGCCTAAAACACGAGAATCAACACCTGAAATCGGCCTCTAAGAACGGGGGTAAAAACATGTGTAAATAACGGTCTATCAACTTTTCCATGTCAACCTTTAGAGCCATGTACCCCTTCTTCCCCTGCTTTTTTATTTTTAGATAATGCATTAACTCATGTCCTATAAGGATGTTATCAATAATCTGTTGGTCTCTTATAAAAGCATTCTGACTATCTCCACAGAGTCCACTTTAGGGATCAAAGTGAGCCAGGTATGATTAAAACTCCGCAGCATCCGGCTAGTCGCAAAGAATGAACATACTGCTTCAATCACCGAAGTGACCACAATATCCCATAATGCCTTGAAGAGCTTCCCTGTGAAGCCATCAGAACCCGGGGCCTGCTTCGACCCCATTGAAAAGACCATTTGCCAAACCTCTTCAGGCAAAAATTCAGCCATCAACTGCGCATTCATCTGCGGAGTAACACTCCGAGCAATGGGAAGAGTCGCCACCCTATCCGCCATATTAGGAACCTGGACCTCCGAGGTGAACAGTGTCTGGTAAAAATTTGTGGCAATAGTAGCCTTCCCACTTTCCTCAGTGACCAATTCATCCTCATCATTACGGAGTCCAGAAACAAAATTCCTTTTCCGGCGAGCGCGAGTGACCGTGTGGAAATAGGCAGAATTTTTATCTTCTTTTTTTAACCATCGGACCCTGGATTTCTGCTGCCAATATATCTCCTTCGCTTCCCACTGCCGGGATGATTCAACGGTTAATCATTGTAGAATCATTGGTTAATCATTGAGGAACCATTCATGCCCTATAACAAAAAAGACATATATCACTAATTTAGAACTGAATTTATCGCCAACCATAAATAATTTCAAATCCATATCATCTATCCCCAAAAAGTTCTAATAAAGCATGCAAGCTATCACATAGAAGAAATCATATTTTTTTATTAATTCAAGTTATTAATGAGGCTGGAAGTCAGTTGTTGACCACAAAAAGCCGACAAGGATACTGGAAAATGAAGCATAAATAAAATTAGTGGTTGAGGTTTGATGATCTTAGTTTATGTTAATGTTTTTTCTTAATTTTTTGTGGTTAAAATAGTGAACTAGTGGATCTGTAAAACCGGGATGGTTCGTCTAGTTTCATGTCACCACTAAAAATCATTAGGTTCATCCTAACTGTCCAATAAAATAAACTGAACCGCTATTGTAATGGGTTTATTGGTTCTGTTGGCTCAACAATTAATCCGGTTTAGTTCTTATAATAATGCCTTTGTGTTGGATTTGGGCAAAGAAAGTAATTAGACGGCCCATACCATATTCTTTTATCAGAACCTTGAAAAGATTTTATTAACTAGTTAAAACTGTTACATTGTCCTATTGTAGGGTTTAAGATAGTTTGTGCACTTGTATAACCATATATGGCCCCTTAGTTTTGCGTGGAGCCATAAGAACCTAAATCGAAAGTGTGAGAATTAATGCTTTTTTCCCCTCTAGTTTTCGTAATCGACACTTATCTTCTTCGTTCTAACTTAGATTTCAAAAAAAATTGCACAGATGGAACGAGTTCGTTGTGATCTCCAAATGAGATTCATTTTCAAAATATATTTCGAGAAAAAAGTTTCATACCACTTGTTACCACCTGGAACCACCTTCGTTTTAAACTCGAATTTTGAAATTTTTTGCACAGAAGGAACGAGTTCATCGTGATCTACTGGATCTACAAATTTATGGAAAAAACATACTGGAGCATAATATACCACTTCATACCACCCTTGTATAGGGGTGGTAATTGATGGTAAACAATGATGAATGTGGTAAATGACAACTTGTATATACCTACTATCATGTATTCGACCATTCTACACTAGAGTATGTTCATAGTTCATACCACCATGGTACACTTCCATACCATGTGGTATAATCTTATGTAATATCAAACATTACCACCATGGTATATACTGGTAATACAACAACCAAATTAACAAACTAAAGCTTAATCGGTTTGGTTAATTGGTTAACCAATATAACATCACATTATAATGAGGTGAGAAAATTTTCTGGTTAGTGCATCAATTCGCAATTTATATAATGAATAATACATAACAATCTACACATAATTATAGCTAACCCTTAACATAAATACGTGTAACAAATACAATTATCTTACATTTGACTCTTGAGTGGTTATGCAAAGTATTAAGTATGTGTATATAATATATATTAGATATATGTCGAATTACTTAACTGTTTAATTTGGTTTGATTGGTTAGGAGTGTCTGAAGCCAAAGCAAACAAGCAAAAAAATTTAACCAAACCAATTATCCAAATTAACCAAACCAAATTATTCAAATACTACCGGTTAAAATGGTTACCACGGTAATCACTCCGTCTGAACACCTCTAATGCACAACAAGCACTTACCCTTCCCCTGTTTTAGCTGCTCTAGTCCATACTCCATACCATGTTTGGTTCGGACAAAGAAGACTATTGAGTAGATAGAACCCGATATTTTATCTCAAAATTAAGATTAGACTATAGTATTTCACCACCCACTTAATGAAAATCATAAGCTGCTAGTAATGGCAAATGGATGGGGTTAGGTGGGCATCTATCTCGATACTTGTACTTGTCACATATCAAGCATCGGTTAGGTCAAGTAATATCCTTATGTGTATTTGTTAGAATGAGTCGACTCATTTTCACATATTATTTCAAAAAGTTTGCTCAAAATGTTATCTTTATTTTTTATAACAAAATGAAAAAGAAAACACTTTATGAATAAAATAAAATTGTGATAATAAACTACGTAACAGAGTCTTAGTTGAAAATAAGTCTTACACTTATTTAAAATTTCATAGAGTGAAAATATAATTGAAAGAAAATAAATTTGAATAGAGGCTTAAATAAATTGAGATAGAATTAATAAAGAACGAGATGGAATGTAACCAATCAGAATTAGTGCCACATGCTCTGCCCCATCATGCTAACAAGGTCAAGTACTATCGAAGGGCTGGGTTCAGATTGTGATGCCTATCAGCTACGCAGCCTGATTGGATTTGGCTTTAAAAAACACAATTGTGATACCACGCGAATGCACGACCAGTCAACAAGTTGCCAAACAAACGCAACTTCAGAAAATCACTCACATCACCGCACTGAACTGTGAATCGTCCAACGTGCTCGATGGTGGACTGATCTCCAGTCCCGTTGAAGGTGATGAAATCAGGCATGCGAAAACCACGTGGAAAGGGGTAGTATCTATCAACCCTAAACCAAACTGATCCTCCAACATCTGTGCTACCTGATCTCGAATCACATTAACGTCTTGCCCCCCGAGTTGCCCCCCTTGTGGTACGAATCCACTAGGATCCATACCAAACCCTGTTTGGAGGAGGAGGCACGTTTTGGGGGTAGCCGCGTGGTGGAATATAATCATTATTGTCCGTTCCTCCGGCAACAACACCACTCATCGGAGCCACGTAGGGTCTGGCTTCTGGAATATTTTCTGGACCCCATTGTGCAACGGTGGCGGCTCAACACGAATGTTAGCCGCCATGCTGGTTTCGCCAAGATTCACTCTCGACGGAGTTGTTGGGTTCAACACCAGTTTGCTGGAACTCCCTGTCTCGGCTGAGTATCTCGACCGCCATTGACCGGAAAGTTATTGGTGTCAGTGTCGTTGTGTGACGGATTCTCGCCGCTTAACGGCAAAACCCTTGTTTGCGGCACTGGTCTACTCAAAAACTCTCTTAACTCAGTAAAATCACGTCTGTTACTTTCAAAATCCATTCTGTTTTTATCTACGACTTCAACCAATTGGCTAACACGCCTATCAATCCGAGAGCTAAGACCATCAAGACGTCCATCCAAAGAGGCTAAGTGAAGTTTTACCTATTGGTTATCAGTCATGACTTGGCGGAGCATGCACAATTTCACCCTGGTCGGTGGTTTGCGCCACTGCTGGCACTTCCCCTTTGGCGTCGTTGCTCGAACCGTCGTTTGAAATGCCAATCTGGCCAGTCTCCACGTTGACCATTTGCTCTTCCTCCACTGAAGTTTGTGGAAGATCGTCCTCGTGATTCCTCCATCGCGGAGCCATTCGAACACATGGATCCTCGGGTGTGCCAATTTGTTTCGATGGCGAAACTCGCGTGTTTAATGCGCTCTGTTTTCAAGTAAACACAAAACACACAATCAAACAACCGTCAAATATCCACTGCCGAATGTCGGCGTTGTTGATTTGATCGATTAAACAGAAACCAAGACGACCATCAAATATCCACCGCCGAGTGTCAGGGTGATGTTGATTTGATCGATTCACCTTTGACTTCTAACCAAGAACAACTGTTATTCGGTTCATCACATCTCCAATGGAGAGCTCTAAATTACGTTCGAACGAGGGTGTTCAACGAACAACGAGAAAACAAGGAGGATCTAAATTACGTTAACTCTACTCCTATGGAGAGCTCCGCAACTACGACTACGATAACGATCCTCGACTCTGCGAAGGCAATCTCTGACAGAGCTGTTGTACGAAACTAGAGAGAAAAGGGTAAGTTTGCAACGGTGCAGTTTGAGATTTGATTTTGACGTCCCTAGCTTCTCTCTCTTCCCGATCTTTATACCCTGATCTTCTCCCCGTAGTCTTAGAAACCGCCTTCGCGCCTTTTTCTCCCACGTTCTTCATTCCTGTCAACCGTGCGGATAACTCCATCCTTTTTGCATAACTCACACGAGTACGAAACCGCTTAGACACGCGGGACTTTGGCCAAACGACACTGAGCCAAAATCCATAATTTCTCACCACGGTTCAATCCTCCAAACAACCATGTCCGTATAATAAACAAACAACTTCGAAACACACGCCATTGCTGAACTCTCGACACTGCTACGTTGTTTTAAGCTAAACAACGTCGCTTCCTATCCTCGCGGTGTCGTTGGATCTTTGCGACACCGTTGGGCTTATTTCACAATGTTGTACTCCACAAAACAATGTTGTTATCTACACCTCGACATCGTTTTATCTTGACCTGCCGGCCGCCCCTACCAAAATCCTACCCACTGTGGTATTGTTTTTAATTAAACGGTGTGGCTTAGCAATACCGCGACGTTGTGGATACCTCTTGCGGTGTCGTTTCAACTAAATGACACCGTCCAAGATAATCACAAAATATTAATTAATTAAACTGGTGAGATTTCGTGTTGGGCTTGGCGGCCCTTGGACCAAACAGATGTGGTTTTCAACTAAACGACATCGCTTACCAAGGCTTTTCGCGGTATCGTTTTTTAGCAAAAAAATATCGTTTCCCAGTCTCGCGATGCCGTTGAGCTTTGAGTTCCGCGACACCGTTTTATCTCTTCATGACTCCAAACGGTTCCGTTTCTCTCCTCGTCCGACAAGGAATAAAAGAAAAACATCTCTTTTCCAACAGCAACACAACTTTTGCGGCACTCACACATTGTTTTCTAGTAAACAATGTCGTTTCAAATACCGCGGTGCCGTTAAACTTCCTTGCAGTGTCGTTTTCTTCCCCAAACAGCTTTGTTTGCTTTTATCCTCCACGACATTGTTTTATACTAAACACTATCATTTTTCTAGTACAGCGGTACCGTTGGGCTTACTCGCGGTGTTGTTTTTAACTGGTGAGATTTCGCGTTGGGCTTGGCGGCCCTTGGACCAAGCAGATGTGGTTTTTAACTAAACGACATCGCTTACCAAGGCTTTTCGCGGTATCATTTTTTAGCCAAACAATATCGTTTCCCAGTCTCACGATGTCGCTGATCTTTTAGTTCCACGACACCATTTTATCTCTTCATGACTCCAAACGGTTCCGTTTCTCTCCTCCTCCGACAAGGAATAAAAGAAAAAGATCCATTTTCCAACAGCAACACAACTCTTGCGACGCTCACACATAGTTTTCTAGTAAACAATGTCGTTTCAAATACCACGGTGTCGTTGAACTTCCTTGCGGTGTCGTTTTCTTCCCCAAACAGCTTTGTTTGCTTTTATCCTACACGACATTGTTTTATACTAAACACTGTCGTTTTTCTAGTACAGCAGTACCGTTGGGCTTACTCGCGGTGTCATTTTTAACTAAACAAAACCGTCCAACATAATCAAAAAGTACCAATTTATTAAACCGCCGAGTCTTTGCACCCGTGTTGGGTTTGGCGGAGTTTGGACCAAGCACTTACCCGATATGGTTTTAATTAATCGGCATTGCTTATCAAGGCCTCTCGTGGTATCGTTTTCTAATCCGCGTTATCGTTTTATCCATCCGCGATCCTGCTCGACTCCAAACGACGCCGTTTTTTGTCCTGCGATATCGAATTCCGTGACTAATTAATGCGGCATTTAATTAAACCCAAATTAATTTTAGGGTTCAACAACAATGCTTTTCTAGTTAACACAAATATCAAATAATTGTGTTTTATAATAACTTGAAGAGGTGATCAGGATTCTCTGCCAGGATAATTACGACGGTGCAGTACAGGAGCAAAAACAAATATAATGGCAGATGGGCTACCGCTAAAAGCCTGAACCACACCGGCTAACCATTCATTTTGTCATTATTAACCTTTGAATATGTTAACAACCAAACTGTGTCAATGGTGTGCAATAAATCATACTAGTTCTCAGCCCGCGCTCCCCCGCGGGTTAAGTTT
The DNA here is from genome assembly GCA_946122785.1 of Linum tenue. Classification (NCBI taxonomy): domain Eukaryota; kingdom Viridiplantae; phylum Streptophyta; class Magnoliopsida; order Malpighiales; family Linaceae; genus Linum; species Linum tenue. The sequence continues at coordinate 18,543,908 of CAMGYJ010000010.1, read as the reverse complement.
GGCTTGAGTAATTTCATGGATTATGATATATATGGTGTATGTTTACACGGGGCTGGTCAATTATGTGACCTACCAGTCCTCATCAAACATCATAGTTGTCATAGCAAGGATGCTGCTATTGTAGATGCATTATAGTTGTGTGCACGTAACTGGGACGCGGTATTAATGTCCCAAGGCATAAAAACAAAAGATAGTGCTTAACAGCCTTGTGAAATCCGAAAATCCTAATCAAACTTAAACATTATTTTGTCCTCGTTGGACCTTGAGAATAAAAACTTAGTTAGGGAAGGAGGATAATAGAGGTAGCAAACACGTAGCAGGGGCTCTTTCTATCATTGGTGCTGACGATCACTTGTCGATTCTTGAGGTGTGCCAAAGTGTTGAAACTCTGACGTGAGGTTTGGCTGGTGCGGTCCTGTTCTTGAGATCCGAGGAACCGATGTACAGTTCTCCTGCAAACATTCTGCTGCATTTTTTTATCAGCAACGCCTTAGCCGCATCCGCCTCGAGTTTCATGTACTTGCTTGGCGTCATTCCGATTATTGAGAGAGTTGCCTCATGGTCCAGTATGGCATCAATGTCATCAGATCCTTGTTCACATTTGACTTCAAGTTGATAGTGCAAGCTGGACATAAATGTAAGCGAGAAGTTATGTTAGTTTCTTTGTGGATCAATTAGCAGATAATAGATGCGCATTGAAATAGTAAACATACTCTGGCCATTCCTCAGTTGTGCTGCAAATGCTTTTGCGAAATTTCATCTGTGATATGTGGAACTTGGCACGGTAAAGCACCTAACATGAACGGTATATTTTAGTTAGCAATGTTTGTTTATAAATTGTAACTGCTTGATGTAGCTATTTATGATGCATTTTGTCCAAGACTAACCTTGTGGCAGCTCTGATCAGATGCAAGCATAGCTTTGATGTCAGCAAGTGTTTTCTTCTCAACTGTTGATCGAAGGCAGCCTGTCTTCTTACTGGTGTTAGCGTCCATGTAGTAGACCTGCCTGCGACTATAAAGAAAGCTGGTTGTAGCAAAATAATACAAATTGTTAGCTTTGTTCTGGTCGGTTGGCAGTATATATGAATCGAAGAATGAATAACATTTGTTCAGAAAGAAGTGTACATGTGCATTATTTCTTTGAATATGCCCGCATAAGATCTAATTATTAATTGACTGGTAGGAGTTGATTCAAAACGATATTTATATTTCTGGGTGGACAGAGGCGGCACTCGAATAGCAGCTTTGATTGTAACAATGAGGGGCAGATGAGCCTCAGCTGTCGGCGCATTCTCTAAGAACTTCGGGATGTTATATCCTCTATACAGCACAGATGCCTTGGCACCACTGATCGTGACAGATATATGTAAGATGGATGGTTCATATAATTAACAAAGTAGTGTATTATTCTATAGAACGCACCTCACATCCTGTATGACCAGGTTGAATTCTCGGAGGATACCACGAACTGTTGTAGGAACACTAATACCCCTGACGCATGCAGTGATATCTGCGGTTACCAGGAGAGTTTGTCATTTTATAGCTTACGTTTATTTTAGCATAAAAAACTTAGATAGTCACGCGTAACCTGTATGATAATTAATGGTATTTGTCTGAAGTGGTACTATCGAAAAAGCCATCCCAATGTCCCAGCCAATAGGTAATCGTGGCTCGTCTGGATCTTCTTCAATTCTAGGGATGTTTTGTTCGGGAGTTATGTGTATCCTTAACTCCCCTGCAACAATCCTAGGATTCTCCCTTGCTGGTATAGCCACCACCGAATCAAAACGATAAAGGTTCCCGACTTTAATCTTGCGAGAAATCTCATTGATGTCCTTTTCATCAACCATCGACTCGATCAATCGTGCCTATAAGATAAACAGTTTAGCGATCTCAAACTACATGGTACATTGGTCTAAAAGAACTTATGAATAAATTATGCAATTCTGTAACTTAATTGTAAATGAACCTTCTTGTCTATCCAAATCATGTGCATGCTGACGTCTTTAAGCTTTGGTGCCTCTCGGAATTCTAGCCATGTCATCACAGGGCGCGCAATGACTATGCGAGTGTTTATGCCCGAACGCAAGCCCCGAAATGGCATGCAAGTTTCAATCGGATCTATAAGACAATAAAGGGGAACGAAATGGTTTTTTTATGTTTCTTGCAGAGGTATCGAGATTCTTGGGAGGATTTGTTTACGAAAGTGAAAGTTCTGACCTTTGATATTGGTGGGGACCATGTGAGCGCCATATGTTGTCTGGCGGTTCTTGCCTAAACTCTCCATGGCAAGTGGGGTCTCTGTACGAACAATACAAAAACTGACCAGAAATGTTGTTTAAGCAGTAAAACCGGTGAATAAGAGAAAGTCGTGGACTTACCTTTGCTTTAATGTTTGTCTAGTAGTTTCTGTGGTGGGGCTTCTTCGACAGAGAAAGGTTGACGAAGATGTGGACGACGGTTGTCGATGGTTGATGAGGGAGGATAGGGTTTTAAGGAGGATCGCTCTGTCTGAACGGGCCTGTATTATGGGCTTTTATTTAAATCATGTTTGTGACTATAAAGCCTTTGCATTGGTCATTGTTCTGTGGGCTTGAATAATGGGCCTGTATGTTTATTGATTCATCTTGTATTGTGCTATAGTTTTGTGGATTGTGGTCCAGGCAATGCAATTCGTTAAAAATTGAGTTTATCTATTTTACATTTAGATTATGACGGTTCTAATAACTCAGATCTTCCATTTATATGATATAAACTGCAACATGTGTTTGAGGAACTGATGTACAAAAGTGAAGTTGAATATAGTTCTTCATCATTCATTATTTGGACGCATGATCAAAACAAAACATTCACCTCTCTGAACTATTGAGGTACAAACATCAGGGACTTCCATATGGACTGAACAGAATAACCAGCAGCCAGTCAATGGTCGAAGTGAGTACATCGGTGATTTTCCAAAATACCAGAGTAGTTAGGGAAAAACAATCAGTTTTTTTTACAGAAAACAGAGCAACATGTCCTGAATAGATAACATACATAATTATAAATAAGCCGCTCCGACAAACTAAGTTCCAAGAAGAACAGTTTTCAATCACACGAAAGCATTAGGGTTCCAGATTGAAGCAATTCGAATTGTAGGAGGATTTTCTGAAGTCCCAGGAGCAACATAAGCTTCAGCCGTAAAAGGCACATAACACCTGTCTTGAATGTACTGATATCCTTCTTCATAGGTTAGACTGAAAAGTTCCTCAGGTGAAACCCAAACCAAGCCCAACACAGCTTCATGATCAAACACAACATCAACATATTCTCCCTCACACTCACATGTTGCTTGTAATTCATATCGTACCCTGAATTAAACAACAAAAGGAACGTTTTGATTTTCCTGAAATGCAATGGACAGCAGATTATTAGCAAAATATAAAATTGAATCATACCTTGGAAAACCTGAACAGGATTTAAAGACTTCTGGACCGTATGTAAATCTTGTCATTTCCAGCATACAACGATAGAGAGTCTGAAGGAAGGAATTTGTGTTATAATAGGTAAAAGATATGACTATATATTTGGGATATGTGTTATCCAATACAATCAGAACAACAAATATTATACATATACTTGGTAGGCCTGTGCATGGAACATTATATCATCCTTTAGCTACCTGAGTGTTCTTTTGGGAGGAAGAAGACCACGAACATAACCAATAGAGCAGCTAGAAGTACTATTGATGTAAGTCACTGGCATTCGATCACCTATGAACCTAAACAGCAAAAAGAATGTACGTATTGTTTTTCTAGCATCCAACAGAGCAGGTCTGTCAATATATAAACATAGAATTCGAATATAATAATACCTATTTATGATTTTCTCATAATGATGATTGTAAGAAGCAATGATCAGACGACTTCCAGGTGAAGATTGAAATACATATGCATCTCCAGTGCCATCTGTAATTGGCAACCTTGTAACAGCAGTAATTGTGGTAATGAGAGGAAGCCGAGCTTCAGATTCCCCTGCAAACTCCAAACACTTTGTAACCTCAGTTCCAGAGTAGTACACTGTCGCCCTGTCCCCTCTATACAAAATAGCAAAAGATCAGTTAATCCCACATAAAGTCTAACAAACAAAAGTCAGCATAAGAATACGCAAGAAACCTGCTGTCTTCTATGATGAGCTCAAACCTAAGAACACCATTACTTGAAAATTCTGGAATTTTTAGATGAACAACGCAACCTGTAACATCTGCAATTAAATTCATAGTAAGCAAATAATCATGAATACTTTTTGTGAAAACAACTTTCGAGGAAGATACCTCCATAATTCACAACTGCTTCTGCCTCTATTGGAACAGCCGAGAACGAAGTTTTCAGAAAAGCATTGACAGGAAACTTGGGATAACCCGAATTGTCAGGCACACAAAATATGATCTATTCACGCCTTAAGGCAAAGCGAACTTCAGCGGGAACAACACACCTGTTTTCCCTCGCAGGAATAACATGAAAGCCATCCAGAACATGTAAATCTCCTACTTTCAACTTATGTTGCATTTCTTGAATGTCATCTTCCTCAATACAGGCCTCTAGCATATGTTCCTGTTAAATGTGATTTAGTGCATTACTACAATAAAATCAAACATAAACAATAAATATCACATTATATAGACGAATGACAGACCTCTTTGTCAAGACACAGCACATGCATTGTTCTTTTATGCCCCTAAGAGTCATCACTATACTCAATCCATACATTAAGAACTCGGATGATCATAATATCAATATAAGCACCGACGCGTAGACCACGAAACACCATGCATGTGGAAATTGGGTCTGTGGTAAAAGAAAGACAAAGAAAAACCCCAAAACCTCACACCTCGGGAGTGTTCATTCATAAACCAATAAATAGAAACTTTAAACAGAAAGCAACGGAGTCGATACCTCGTGGAAGAGTTGGAAGTTTGAAATCACGCGGCATTATACAACGATGCCTGATATGGAAAGACAATAGAAGATAAAAAATGTGTTCAAGTGTCAAGAAACAGAAACAGAATGCAAAAGGGAAAACTATCGGCGATCATACTGATAGATCGATAATTATACATGTTTTTACCCCTATTCTGAGGCCGTTTGCGACGAGGAATCTCGTGGTTTAAGCCGATTTCACGCTAGGTTGTGTGTTTATGTCATATTTCAGGTCCCGGCGTTGGAATCGAGGCGGAGAAACGAGTTCTGGGTCGAAAGGAGCAAGGTTGGGACGAATAGGGCTGAAGGAGCAAAATACCCGGTCAGGTGGCCAAATACCCGACCGGGTATTAACCAAGGTTGGGCGCCCGAGAAACAGAGAGGGGCCCGGGCACAGCAGTTAAATCCCCGGTCGGGGATTTTGGTGTTGGACCGGGTATTTCCCTCTTTAGTGAAACGGGGCATTGCAGAGATACCCGGTCAGAACCCAAAATACCCGACCGGGTATTCTGACCGGGTATCGCGACCAGCAGCTGATATAAGGAAGAAGACGGCCAACATTGAGGGGTTCCGAGTTTTTGAGAGAGAAACCGATACCTAGAGAGAGAAAGCGTCGAACCAGAGTTCCCAAGCGCCATAGATCGATCTTCAACACCATTGGAGCCCGTCTTGAGCTTGGAGAAGTGCGATTAAACGTCCAGAAGCAGGAATCCAACTTCACAGTATGATTTCCGTGTCTGAATCTGCTTTTGCTTCTTTCTCTATGGAGTAGTTTCCCCATTCATCTGGGTATGGAGAACCCTAGATTTGTATGCTAGGTCTGATTGTATGAACCCAAGTACAGTGTTTGTGAATTGATTATATTCGATTGAGGTTTGAATGATTGAATGACTTGAATCCTGATCAAATTCCTGTTGTTTCTGCTTTGACCTGGAATGAGAATATCTGCCTAGGTTGATAGAGTACCCTTAATCGAAGGTGGCGAATTGGTGACTTTAGTCGAGGAGCCAATTCGCTATTCTGTACCGAAGTCAATTCGGTAGTGGAGGTTTGGTTCATTAGGGCCTCAATCTGTTTACTCCGGTGGAGGTTAGTCGCCCGCTAGAGACTCAGATTGAGAGGGTCTGGAGACCTTTAGTCGAGACTTCAGGCTAATTGAGAACCTTCCGCAGTATAACTTTCATGAAAACTGAACTTGGTAAATTGCAATCCGACTTAACTGCAGTCTAGGGGGAAACCATATCCGGGTGACCTCTCTTGACTTGACAACAAACCGTTTACTTGCTTTGTGTTTTGTTTGCTTGAGTTTCACTAAAAGTTCACTGCTAAATAACAAGAGTTCACCGAGTAGTCATCACATCTAGGACCCGGGTTGACATTAAAACCCGACCCGCTATACTACGCTTTAGGAAGTGGTTATACTTGGCCATTTTCTAGGGTGACAGTAGGAGTGAGTCAAGTTTTTGGCGCCGTTGCCGGGGACGGCTAGGTTGTTGAAGAAAAGTGATTTCTGTTACTTTAGCATTTTCATTTATTGCATTGAGTTTTTGCTTTGTCCCACTTGTGCCTTCACGGGTTTGCTTGCTTGAGTGTGTGCAGGTAGTGCATGACCCGTAGCCAGTCAGGAGGTTTACTGCCGTTGGATCCAGAGCTTGAACGCACTTGCCGCCAACTTAGGAGACAGCGGCGAGCTAGACTGGTTACGGGAGAGCGCATAGACGGCCACTTGACCAGCGATTCTGAGGAAGAGTACGAGATGGAGGGCGAAGACATCCCACAACCGGGGAATGCTCGACAGGTTCCCCCGGTGAATCAGCAACCACCACCACCGCCGGGTCCCACCTTGGAGTACTACTACACTCCACGGATTGCTGACATCCGCCCGGTCATCCTCTATCCGCCCATCCCAGCAAATAACTTCGAGATCAAGCCAGGCTGGATTCAGCTCATCACTTCCTCTATCCAGTTCCATGGCTTGAAGGATGAGGAAGCCCGGGCACACCTTTCCCGTTTTCTGCAGCTGACAAACGGTTTCAAGCTGAATGGTGTTCCGGATGATGCAATCCGCCTTCACCTCTTCCCCCATTCTCTGGCGGGGAATGCTAAGAGGTGGTTGGAGACCCAGCCCCCACTGTCCATCACTTCTTGGGACGATCTGGCGGATAAGTTCGTGCACAGATATTATCCGGCATCGAAGACTACTGAGATTCAGCGGGAGATCACTCACTTCCGCCAAGAGCCAGATGAGTCCCTTCGTGATGCATGGGAGCGGTACATGGGATACTTCTGGCAGTGTCCCCATCATGGCTTCAGCGATGCTTTCACAGTGGGGAACTTCTACAGTGCCATCACCCCAGACAGCCAGAGGGTGATCGAGTCTCTATGCCCAGGAGGGGATATCCTTACTAAGACTCCACCCGAGCTGAACCAGATGATCAGTACTTTGGCTGCCCGCGATCATTCCTGGGGGCAGAGCAGCAGAGGCAGGCACTCCCGGGACCGTGGTGTGCATGCTATGGAGGCCAGATCCGGGTTAGAGCAGCAGGTGGCTGAGTTGGTGCAGACCCTGAAGCAGCCTAACAGTCTCCTTCCGGGTCGAGGTGTAGCTGCGCCTCCGGTAGCTCAGTGCCAGTGGTGTGAGAGTCCGAACCATCTGGTGGAGGACTGCCAGGCTATGCGGGAGTCCTCTACTCCCCAAGAACAGTTGGCCTTCATCGCCAATGCTCGGCGCCTCGATCCATACAGTAACACATACAATGAGGGATGGCGCCAGCATCCCAACTTCGCCTGGAGCAACAACACCAACAAACCACCTGGTTTCCCAGCACCAGCAGGTGGTTTTCAGCAGAGGCAACCCTACCAGGATAGGCAAGGGCCACCACCACAGCAGCAGCCCTACCAGCCTAGGCAAGGGCAGCCATTCCAGCAGCCCCAGGGCCAGTTTGCTCAGCCTCCAGCAGCCGCAGCTCCCGATAATCAGATGGCTGATCTGAAGAACATTTTGGCGACATTCATGACCACCAGCCAGGCGAATTTCGCAAGGGTGGACCAGAGCATAGCTTCTTTGGAGGCAGGGCAGAGGAACCAGGGTGCTATTTTGCAAGATCTACAGCACCAGGTCGGTGTCCTAGCGCGCCAGCTTACTGCTCGGGCCCCGGGGACTCTACCTGCCACCACCATCCCCAATCCACGGGACCCGCACGAGACCGCACATGCCATTTTCACCCTGAGCGGCAGGCCTACATCAGCTGATCCTGCCCCGACCAGGCAGGAGGAACCATTACCTGCTTCAGCACTTCCAGCCGGTGATACAGAAGTGTGGGTGGAGAAGGAAGCCCCTGCTCCCAAGCCACAACCAGTGGTGAAGGAGCACGTACCCCAGCTTCCCTTCCCCACTCGCCTTCACAAGGACAAGCTGGAGACTGAGTTTGCCAATTTTATGGCAATGTTGAAGCAGCTCAACATCAGCATACCATTTGTGGAGGCACTGTCGAAGATGCCCAAGTACGCTAAGTTCATGAAAGATCTCTGCACCAACAAGAAGAAACTTGGGGATCTCTCGACAGTGCTGCTGAGCGAGGAATGTTCTGCCATCCTGCAGAACAAGCTGCCCGAAAAGCGCAAGGACCCAGGGAGTTTTACTATCCCTCTTACTATTGGCAGCATGCATGTAGGAAAGTCCTTGGCGGACCTAGGCGCTAGCATTAATGTCATGCCATACAAATTGTTCAAAAAGCTAGACCTAGGTGAACTTAGCCCTACTAGGATGAGCATTCAGCTAGCTGATCGTTCTGTGGTGCATCCTAGGGGTATCATAGAAGATTTGCTTGTTAATGTGGGTGCATTCACATATCCTGTTGATTTTGTTATTCTGGATATAAATGATGATGTGGATGTGCCTTTGATTCTAGGTAGACCATTTCTTGCCACCGCCAAGGCACTGATTGATGTGCATGATGGTAAACTGATCTTGCGTGCTGGAAATGAACAGGCTGTTTTTCCTGTGACTGAGTCTGATCATTGTGCTATGATTTCTGTAGCGCCTGTGCATGCTATTTCTGACCGGATACACGAGCCTGTCGTGTATCCTTCTGCACCTCTCATTTTGCAGGACCCGCCTATCATTCCTCCGCCGCCACTCCATCCAGCCTCGCCTTCGAACAAAAAGCTCAAGGAGGAGTGGCGGCCGAAGCCGCAAGTGGCTAAGCCTGCACGGAAGAAGAGTGGAGACCACTATGAGCTGGTCCCACCCCCCGCACCACGACCACCCTGGCCATCCGAGTACTCACTCGCCTGCATCTTGCCGGATGGCCAGGTCGAGCTGACTTCTGCTGGTGGTTGCAGCCGTCGGGTGCACGGTCACCACCTGAAGCTGTACCTCAAGAGCGATGTGGATCCGCTCTTGGAGGCACCTGTTCCTGCACTTCCCTGAGTATCCACCATGGGCGTCCAGCTAAAAGACGGTAAAGAAGCGCTTGTGGGGAGGCAACCCCACCACGGTTTGACTTTCTTTCTTATGTTTCGAGTCGGATTGCGATTTGGTTTTGTTTTGGTTTGTTTCATTTGTTCTGGATGATGTCTTATTGGGCTGACTGTTGGACCTAACGTATGTGTTTGAGCTTTTTGGTCTCTTTTAGCTCTGCCTGTGTTCCCGACTGGTCCTCTCTCCAGTCCGTCCCATGCCGACTGGTCCATTTCCAGTCTCCTGCAGTCTGTGCACACCGGTAACATCGTTCCCCTTTCCTTCCCTCTTCTCCATTGAGGGCAATGTCGATCTTAAGTGTGGGGGGGTGTTTATCTTTTGACTGCATTAGCTCTGTTTGGGTGCTTGGAGCCTAGTCCACTGTCCAAATCTTACGATTTGAGGGCTCCAAGTATTGCTGTTTGATCATATTGGCACTGTGTTTTGATGGATGAATTGATTGGTTTTCGGATTATTGCATGACAACTTGTTTGCGACTAGGACAACCTATGATGAGGACTGAGATGTGCAGTAGAACGATGTAGGGGTTCAGTTTTTCAACTGTTTGCTTGCCGACTGTGACTTGATCTGACTTGATCTGATTACTTGTCCTTGACAGTCGTTTATGCATCTAGTTCAGGGTATCAGAATGTGAGATAGAGCATATAGGTAGCCATGTGAGATTTGAGCCTGCTCGTTTCTTTCCTGTGCGATAGATCCCTCTTCCATGATGTGTAGCATTCACGTTGCCACTAGCTAAGATGATGGGGGCATAGGATTAGCCCACGCCCAAAACTGACTGTCCTGATGTGTCATATCCCCTAGTCAGCCCTTTGAGCCGTGTGTATCCTTTCTTTTGGTCTATAATGAAAAAATCACCCTTGTTGCATCTTTTAGAAGGTTCCACAGAGTGGTTATTACATATTCTCTGCTATTTCTGCTAAAGTCTATGTGAGTGTTGGAGGTAGTGCTTAAAAGTTGGGCACGTGTTTGAAATTTATGCAGAAGTGGTGGCTCTCTTAAGAAATGAAAAGAAAAATGAAAGAAAAACAAAGAAAAATAGGAAGCAAAAGAGAGTCACTACCAAAAATCTGAGTAATGCCCAGTAAGCAGTGTTTCTTAGCAGTCTAGCTTGGAAATGCTGATGATTATGCCTCCTTCGCTCTTGTGCTCTTAAGATATTGAGTAATGCAGAATAGCAGAAAGAAAATACCGGGTTGTTTGATTGTGATTGTGTGTTTGGAAAATGTGGAACCTTTTGCTATGAATACTTCCACCACCTAAAAGGCTTTTTCCCCATGTCCAAGACCCTAACCAGTCATTTGAACCTGTGTCTAAGACCTCCTGATTAGTTAGTGGTGACACCCATATGTGAGCTCTAGCATTTAGAGGCTGCCATCATGGTGAAGAGATGATAGGGATTGAGAGAAATAGCATGCGCATCTTTCGCATCAAAATTGTCCTGACCCCACTGGTCGAGAGTGAGTGATTCATTTTCATTTTCTATATGCTCTTGTACCCCGGTGAGGACCTAGATTGCTCGGTCTCTACTCTGATGTCTTGAGTTGGATGCATGAATTGACTGTTTTGAGTAAGTGGTTGAATCAAGTCTAGGTTGGCTAGTGAACAGATGGGAGACTCTTCCTTTACTCGATTTGCTGCACTCGAATGTCCTTTGTGGTGGTTGTCCAGGTTGTTATTGAGGTTGTGCATGTATTGATGGTTGAAAACCAGTGTGATTCACGTGTTTTGTGCCTTTATGACTTGTCCCCAATGTTGGTTGATTGAATATGTAAGCTTACCTAGTGTCTGACCTGGTTTGCTTGGGGACAAGCAAACGGTTAAGTGTGGGGGAGTTTGATAGATCGATAATTATACATGTTTTTACCCCTATTCTGAGGCCGTTTGCGACGAGGAATCTCGTGGTTTAAGCCGATTTCACGCTAGGTTGTGTGTTTATGTCATATTTCAGGTCCCGGCGTTGGAATCGAGGCGGAGAAACGAGTTCTGGGTCGAAAGGAGCAAGGTTGGGACGAATAGGGCTGAAGGAGCAAAATACCCGGTCAGGTGGCCAAATACCCGACCGGGTATTAACCAAGGTTGGGCGCCCGAGAAACAGAGAGGGGCCCGGGCACAGCAGTTAAATCCCCGGTCGGGGATTTTGGTGTTGGACCGGGTATTTCCCTCTTTAGTGAAACGGGGCGTTGCAGAGATACCCGGTCAGAACCCAAAATACCCGACCGGGTATTCTGACCGGGTATCGCGACCAGCAGCTGATATAAGGAAGAAGACGGCCAACATTGAGGGGTTCCGAGTTTTTGAGAGAGAAACCGATACCTAGAGAGAGAAAGCGTCGAACCAGAGTTCCCAAGCGCCATAGATCGATCTTCAACACCATTGGAGCCCGTCTTGAGCTTGGAGAAGTGCGATTAAACGTCCAGAAGCAGGAATCCAACTTCACAGTATGATTTCCGTGTCTGAATCTGCTTTTGCTTCTTTCTCTATGGAGTAGTTTCCCCATTCATCTGGGTATGGAGAACCCTAGATTTGTATGCTAGGTCTGATTGTATGAACCCAAGTACAGTGTTTGTGAATTGATTATATTCGATTGAGGTTTGAATGATTGAATGACTTGAATCCTGATCAAATTCCTGTTGTTTCTGCTTTGACCTGGAATGAGAATATCTGCCTAGGTTGATAGAGTACCCTTAATCGAAGGTGGCGAATTGGTGACTTTAGTCGAGGAGCCAATTCGCTATTCTGTACCGAAGTCAATTCGGTAGTGGAGGTTTGGTTCATTAGGGCCTCAATCTGTTTACTCCGGTGGAGGTTAGTCGCCCGCTAGAGACTCAGATTGAGAGGGTCTGGAGACCTTTAGTCGAGACTTCAGGCTAATTGAGAACCTTCCGCAGTATAACTTTCATGAAAACTGAACTTGGTAAATTGCAATCCGACTTAACTGCAGTCTAGGGGGAAACCATATCCGGGTGACCTCTCTTGACTTGACAACAAACCGTTTACTTGCTTTGTGTTTTGTTTGCTTGAGTTTCACTAAAAGTTCACTGCTAAATAACAAGAGTTCACCGAGTAGTCATCACATCTAGGACCCGGGTTGACATTAAAACCCGACCCGCTATACTACGCTTTAGGAAGTGGTTATACTTGGCCATTTTCTAGGGTGACAGTAGGAGTGAGTCACATACCCCATGAATACACGACTATCTCTGATCTGGAAGTTGCGAAGTACTGTAGTTCCTGGGAAAAGAAGTTCAGAGAACAGGGTAAGTTAAAAAGGCAGAATCAGAACCGAAATGAAAAGGCGGTGGAAGTTGGTCCCTAAAACTTTTTCGCACCACCATTATAAAATCATAAATTGAATATTCAACGGGCCATCAATTGTTCACCTAATGGACCGAACAATTATAGAATGGGCTTCCCAAAAGCTATAGAAACTTAATATAAGCACAAAGGCATCTCCTATTCGGGCTATATATGAGAATACTGGGCCCAATTTATATATCTACTTATATCGTAAAAGAGGGCCCGTTATTTATATTTATCTATCCGCGTCCGGGCTTGAAGCAAATTGAGAAAACACAAATGTTTCTTTCGAGAACACTTTAATCATGTAACCGCAGTTTGTTATTGTTTATTCACTTTTAACATTGTCAATGGTCCAGGTGATACCACACAATTAAACTAAAGTTTGCTCTTGTTGTATATTTAGAACATGGGTTGTACTTGGTTCCTCATTTATGGCCATGTTCAACGTAGGCAAAAACATCATATAATCCTCAAATTTGGTTTTGTTAGGGTCAGTTTGTTCTGATATTTAAATGACTATCTAGAAACATCTATATTAGGCAACAGATTGGAACATGTCAAATTTCAAATTAAAGCAGTGACCTCCACCTGCAATTTTTTGTTAAAATAAACAGCAACCATCAACTGGTTGCTCCTCTTTTCTTGCCTACATTCTAAAACCGTTGTAACCCATAATCGGATAGAAACCTTGGCTATTGATCCATGAACAACACTGGAAAAACTCAACACGCAAGCTGCTCAATAGTGCACTTCCTGTACTTGCAAAAGCTGAATATCAAACAAAAGATAAGTGACATGGGAGAGAGATGTGCACCAAGGCAATCAACGTTATATTCGACATCATAAAAATACATAAAAAACACCATTACACTACGTACACTAACTATACATAGATCCTTTTGTTCCTCCTCCCCAAAACCTAACTACTTTCCTTGTACAAAAGAGGTTCATTAGATACACTAACACTTCCTAACTCTGACCGATCCTTTGCCCAAAAAATGTAACCATCTCCCCTATCGTTCAAAATACCCCATCTGCAAACATAGAAGGATCAAAGTGAAATTCTATATACATATATTCAAAATAGTAGCAATTGCAAAGGCAACACTTGTTCTGCCACCATGCAATAATTCATGGGTCACCATTCAAATACATTACAGGGAAGAAGGCCAACAAACAGTAAGAGTGGATTCTAATCCTACTCAAGATGCAATAACTCGCGGGCTCCAAACCCACCCAAAAAATTAGCAAAAATTATTTCCACTCAAGGAATTTGAAAGCATGACGTCGAGCGACGAACAGGACAACATAACCCTAGGAAAAATGGTAAATTTGATAAGCATCATAAGGCAAATACTTGACACGACATACAACTGCAATATAAACATAAACATAAAAGGAGAACTAACAATTAATTAACAATAATTTCCTACTATTTTATGGAGAAGAGATGAAAGCCTTCAAACCTTCTTTGATCAGTATTACAGTCACCTCGAGACTACACTTTCCTACACCATTCTCAACAACTGCTAATCGATAAAATGCAACCGTAATACTCCAACTGAATACAACTGCAATATAAACATAAAAGGAGAATTAACAATTAATTAACAATAATTTCCTACTATTTTATGAAGAAGAGATGAAAGCCTTCAAACCTTCTTTGATCAGTATTACAGTCACCTCGAGACTACACTTTCCTACACCATTCTCAACAACGGCAGATCGATCAAATGCAACCGTAATACTCCACCTGATCAGCTCGAGATTCATGCATATCCTGCCATGCAAGTCTGAGAATAAAAGAAAATAAGCTACTTGTAACAGAGTAAAGGCAAAAATTGGGACGACTTGCTTACCGTTTTCTAGAAGACGAATGGATTCCTCAACCGGCACGGGCCTGTAACTTTAAGTTGTCTTCTTGGACTAAGAGATAGCCGAGCGGGCTTAACTTGCAGCGCGGTGGTCTTCCCCATATTGTAGACCTCTAAACGAAAGAGTGAAATAACAAAGCTGAGAAAGGATTGTAAAAAATGGGGGAAATTGAACGAAGGAAAGTACAACCTCATAAAAACAAAACCTCAAATACTTACTTGCGATTAGCAGGGAGATCGGAATCTGGATCTCCATCGGAGAGGATTGTCGAGATAAGGATATAGAGGCCACTGTTGTCGCTTCCTTTTCGGTTAACGCTTCGAAGCAAATCACGATGATGGCTCCGACTCTGATTGATGGCTTCGACTCTGATTGATGGGGGTGTAATGGATTTTGGTGGTGGTCGTCGATTAAATTCCCCAGATCCAAATGCTCCTCTTTGTTGGAAGTAGAGGATAGAGAGAGAGAGGGAATGGCCTTGCAAGATAGCTAGGCTGAGATTATCACCTCGCAAGTCTTAAGATCGTAGCTCCCCTCGGATACCTTACCAGATTCACTGACCACCTAAAACCCAGAAGAATACTATATAGAGAGAAGAAGTGAGAGGAGGAAGAAATATGAAGGGAGAGTGGTTCGAAAGCAAGAAAGAGACTATCTCCGGATCTTCTGGGAGCGAGGGAGATAAAGATCGATGTAGAGAGTGAGAGAGAGGGGGAGAGAGCGTTGAGGAAGATGGTGTCTGTAAATCAGGCACCGAGATGAAGGAGAGGAAATCATGATTGGTTTCTGACGGTTCTCTCTCTTCTCTCGAACCACTCCCAGTACTTCTCCCAAAGAAGAAGTGAGAGGAGGAAGAAAGATGAAGGGAGAGTGGTTCGAAAGCAAGAAAGAGACCATCTCCGGATCTTCTGGGAGCGGGGGAGATAAAGATCAATGTAGAGAGTGAGAGATAGGGGGAGAGAGCGTTGAGGAAGATGGTGTCTGTAAATCAGGCACCAAGATGAAGGAGAGGAAATCATGATTGATTTCTGACGGTTCTCTCTCTTCTCTCGAACCACTCCCAGTACTTCTCCCAAAGAAGAAGTGAGAGGAGGAAGAAAGATGAAGGGAGAGTGGTTCGAAAGCAAGAAAGAGACCATCTCCGGATCTTCTGGGAGCGGGGGAGATAAAGATCGATGTAGAGAGTGAGAGAGAGGGGGAGAGAGCATTGAGGAAGATGGCGTCTGTAAATCAGGCACCGAGATGAAGGAGAGGAAATCATGATTGGTTTCTGACGGTTCTCTCTCTTCTCTCGAACTTGGTTTTTGACGGTTCTCTCTCTTCTCTCGAACCACTCCCAGTACTTCTCCCAACGATACTGTATGATGGGAATTGGGAGATAAGTAGCCTGTATGGTGGGGAATAGATCACCAAACTTCGTTGCGAAGGATCACAATAATCAAGAAACCCCTTTGCCTTTTCTGCTTTCTTTCTCATCAGGTGAATAACCGGTATCAATCAGTTGTTAACCATCCCCAAACACGACCCTCCAGGAATCCCTTACAGACACAATCATATCACGCAAGACTTACTGAGCATATCTGAAGGCCCCGTCCCACGTGGCCAGGCAGGGGAAAAGTCACATAACGATCTCTGATGACCAACGCGCCCGGGCCACCAAACGACCACAACTAAGGCCAACCAGAAGCCAACGACCAGTCCCACACCGACCGAGACCCCAGAGTCCGCCAAATCCCACGTCAGATCCCAATGAGGCCTCACCCAACAACAGCCCACACGCCAGCCCACGCCAGTTTGAAACATTAAATCTCAGTCACGTTGTACAGTAAAAGGTGTCTACGTGTACAGTACACGGGCATGCGGCGGGTTTCTTTTTTTCAATGAATATCATTGTTACAACCATTACACCAATCACTATATACATTAAGAATGAAACATTATAAATAGTTTTTCGAACCTCTAGAATTTACAAACCTATACTACTTATCGAAATAGCATCTCGTGGAGATAGAGAATAAGGAAGACTTTATTTAGAGAAGATTTCACCTCTTGTTTAGAACAACGGACTTTTGTCTAAAATGGCGCCAAGGGAGCCATTTCTACATATGTTTCTACCCATGAAGCTTCTGGACATTTTTTTTCATCTGGAGTTCCTATGGAGGCAGAGTAACCCCTTGGTAATGTTTTTCCAAAATTGAGCCCTAGATGCTTTATTTATAGGGCCAACCGACCATATGTTAAGATCTTCTACAGGTTTTTTGGGAGAAAACCTCTCAAAACATAATACCTCTCATATATCTTCTACTTGGGGCAAAACAAAGAATATATGATCAGTTAGAGCCAACAAATTTCCCTTCTATAAAAGGTCGCGCAAGCCGCCATTTTGGGTTGTGGCATGCTATAATGGGTGACATTTCTAGGATAGGCTTTACAACTCCATTTCTTAGTTCCAGTCCACGAGTCCTTAGTCCACTACTCATACAAGGTGATTTACTAGAATGTCATGACCTGA
Source organism: Linum tenue (assembly GCA_946122785.1). Lineage (NCBI taxonomy): Eukaryota > Viridiplantae > Streptophyta > Magnoliopsida > Malpighiales > Linaceae > Linum > Linum tenue. The sequence goes on along the minus strand of CAMGYJ010000010.1, from coordinate 18,526,775 downwards.
AAATACCAAAATACTATTAAAAAAGTCATCAAATGAATAAAATGCACCTAAAGCTACTAAATTTACTTTATAGCAAATATCAAGAAATTCCAATCCAACTAGATAAAAATATGAATAAATGACGCATAACAAACCTCTCCTTCTGGTTGAAAGATAAAGACGAGCTTATGATTACTTCTAGCTTGGAGTCATCGGCCAAAGAGGTAAACTCAAGATGCGATGGAAAGGGTTTCAACTCTTGATGAATTTGTGTATGCTGCTGATTTTATTGATGGAAAGCTTGAATTGTACAAGAGGGTTTCTACTCTACTTATACAGAAGAAAAGACATTAAACAATACAAGAATAGGCTGGAAAGTGATGGTAGTTCCTGAAACAATATGGGTGCTGCCAGCTACTGGCTGGAATGGTATGGAGCAACATGGGTTGCTGTGTTGTTGTCTGCAATGTTGAAGCAGCATGGGCTGCCATGTAGTTGTCATAGCATTGATGGTTTTCTACACTCCCCCTCAAGCGAAGACATGAATGACAAGAATGTCAAGTTTGAAAAGGAAAGGTATAGAACGAAGAGGGGACGATCATTGCTTGGATCGGTAAACCCTCTTGAAAACACAAGATGACTGACAAGGCTGGTCTCTTTGAGCAACCTGATGGATATGTCGATATAAATCGACTCACTGGTTCGGGTTTGCGCCGTTTACGGCTCCTAGGAAAAGTTGCTGCTTCTCAGCTAACTTTCCTCTCTTTGGAACAGCAGCTGCTCATTGGCTAGCTAGCTTTCCCTTCAGCTTTTCGCTAGAACTTCAATTTAGGATATGTTGCGGCTTCTTGGCTGGCTAGCATCTCTATCCTCCCTATTCTCCCCCTCAAGCTGGAGCATGAACACTGTGAATGCCCAGCTTGAAAGGTGAAGAATAATTGGTCTTTTCCCAATAATAAACACCGAGGGTTCGATCTTTTCTTGGATCGTGTTTTCCTTTTTGGACACTGAGGGGACGATCTACTCTTGGATCGTAAAACCGTCTAAAACGCCATAGGAACGATCTGATCGATAGTTCCTCGTGAAATTGAGGGCCCGATCTTTTCTTGGGTTGTGTTTGCCCTTTGGACGCCGACGGGTCGATCTCTTCTTAGATCGTACAACTGTCTAATAACATCAGGGGAACAACCAGATCGGGGAGATCTTCATTAAGCTGAGGGGCCGATCTTTTCTTGGGTCTTGTTTGCTCTTTGGACGTCGACGGAATGATCTATTCTTTGATCGTACAACCGTCTAATAACGTTAAGAAAATTACCTGATCGGGAATACCTCGCACACTGACTAAACTTACCTAGTCACTTAAAAAAGGGACACAAGAACCAATTATAGGGGACAAATGCAGATTGCCAAACACAAGGCAATAAAGTGCAAAATAAACCTGTGCCTAAACAGATTTAATTGGCCCAATTCAATTTTTTTTTAACTAAGCTAGTCTGCTTGGATGAAAATGGGTTTATGCTCTGATGGGAGGGGCCCAATTTGTGGTACCTCTTGTGTTGCCTCCCTTAGGCAATCTGCCTATGCCCGGCCTCCTTCTCCTCATTAGTCATTCCCATCTGCTTCTTCTTCTGTTTTTTTTTTTAATCTCCTTCCCATCATTTTTGAGATCTCACTCACCCCACCGCAAAGATAAACGGCCAAGTTGGGATTTGTCGCGGCGACAACAGCATCAGTGGACGGAGCAACAACAATGGAGTAGCAGCGGTGGTCTGGGTCCTGGAGGTCGGAGAGAGGTCACGACGGCGGCACTCAGATCTGAGCGGGACGCCGTGTTTGACTCCCGACTCTGCTAATTCGGCCGACGATAATGGGCGGCAGAGATCTACAGGCAGCGGTGAACCCGGGCGATGGTGACTGGTGATGATGTCGCGATCTGGGTCCGACACCTGTGACTACGACATCTAGCCAGCGATTTCGAACCGGCGAATGGGAAGGTCAACTGGTGATGATAGCACTTGAGGACAACGACTTTGATGAGAGATGAATTCGTCGGAGACAGAGGACGTCGGCCAGAGCTGCTGGTCGGAGAGTGACGACGACTGCTACGGCGGGAGCTCGAGCGGCCTCGCCTGAAGACTGCTGTCGTTACTGGCGATGACGACCAACAGATCCGAATGGTCTCGACTGGCGTTGAACCAGAGAATGAAGATGACAAAGAGATCAATGTCGCCGGGGATGCTAATGGCGAAGATGATAGGGCCGCCGAAACTTATGGCACCGGCGACTGTGATGACGGCGAGATGGAGAGCTCGCCGGACTGAGATTCTCTCCTCGGGGATTGATCTGTCGGAGAGAATGACTGATGGCGGGAAGGACTTCGCGAGAGATGGACCGGAGATGGTGGTGGTAACAGGGACCTCTCCCCTTCCTCAATCTGGACGAGTCACAGCGTTGATTGACGGAGATGCGACGAGCAGCGTCCGAAGGGAAAGACTTCCCCGTCGAAGACCTTCAAAGTCACCAGACTGACTTCTGAAACGGAGAAGAGAGGTAGGTACCTCTGGCTGTTGACTATGGATAGCGGAAGCATGAAATGGGGATGAGGAGCCCAGAGAATGCTCGCTCATGGCTTGAACTTTTGTATTCTACAAACGGAGGAATATATACATAAGGTTTGGAAAGAAAGATTTAGAAACTCAGCAATGAAATCGTTTCTTCCTTTTCTTCTTCTTACGCTTTCCTACACTGGATTCTGAATCCAGCTCTGATACCATGATGAATTTGTGTATGCTGCTGATTTTATTGATGGAAAGCTTGAATTGTACAAGAGGGTTTCTACTCTACTTATACAGAAGAAAAGACATTAAACAATACAAGAATAGGCTGGAAAGTGATGGTAGTTCCTGAAACAGTATGGGTGCTGTCAGCTACTGGCTGGAATGGTATGGAGCAACATGGGTTGCTGTGTTGTTGTCTGCAATGTTGAAGCAGCATGGGCTGCCATGTAGTTGTCATAGCATTGATGGTTTTCTACAACTCTTGGGGTTGGTGGTCCTCGTAGGCTGTCTTTAGGATATGGATGTGAGAAATTTCCACCACTTTCTCTTATTCTTTGGTCACATCCATAGAACATTTCAATTCCGCTTGCTGTTTTGACTCCTCCGGTTCTTCCAGTTCATCTTCTAGTCCTGCAATTAGGCAAAGTTAAAGTGGATCATCATAACTAAAGGCAGAAATTGCAAAATAAGGAAGCTAGGTTTAAATTATCATGTAAACTGTCATCATCTTGAACATGAGCATGCTTCATCCCACATTTTATGTTAATGGGGAACCCACTATAAGAGTAAGTTTTTCATCATGGACATTTACTAATGTGCATACAGTTGCTAGAAACGGTCTTCCTAGTAAAAGAGTAGCATATGAGTCATTTGTATTCATAACCCATAAGTCCGTAGGGAAAAAATGTTTTACCTTAACCAAAAAAATGTCTAGACATCTTATCTCATAACTGGAAAGTCATTCTAATCGATGTAAGCTCACCTATATTTAATTGTTTAAATGTGTAGAATGACATATTGGCCCCATCTAGAGATAGAATGACATATTGGCCTCGATAAGTTTGGAAAATTTCAGGTCAGATATGGGATGAGCAGAAGGTTTCAGGCAGCCGAAACCATGACGAGCAATGTTTTTTTGGCTTGACAAGGTACCGTGTGCGCGAAACGTGTTGCTCGCAAAAGCTATGATACTTAATGTCAGCTATAGTAAAAAAAAACCTCTCAAATAACATATATGTGATTTCATTCGTTATTTAGTGTCAACTAATTACCATCGCTAAAATCGTTGCAAATTGTACATTTCAAAGTCCACGTGTCAAGATGTCATTTGCTCAAATTTGACGAGAAGGTGATTTTGGTTAGCCGAAACCACAATGGACTGCTGGTGTTTTTAGCCCGATGAGGCTCCGGCTCTCGGGAACCTGCGGCCTTTTGCAGATGACGTTATTTAGCTTTGGTTTTGAGGACCGCAGCCAACTGAGTGTCGCAAATCATCTGTAGGTGGCTGAATGACATTTTTTCAGTGTCACCTGTGCCCTGTCACAAAGTAACCATCACCAAAATACAAATATTTCTAACTGAAATCAAGGTTTAAACAATTACAAATCAACAAAGCGCAATAGGAATGACCTAACAAGAATAAAAACAATGTGGCCTCTACCGGAACCAACAAAAAGATGAACAAGCATTTATTCTCCTGCAACACATTCTACCACTTCCAAACCCTAAACCCTTCATTCTCCTAAACCACCAACTTTCTACCTCGGTCCATATAATCCTACTAGGATATCATCTCAGAGGGCGAGTCGAATCATTTGGCCCGACTAAGTTACAGTCACCAGAATTATTTGTCTCGACATGGTTTTGGCTGCTCTTTTTTTTTTCTGGCTCAATAGTCTGACACAACTAATACTATTTTCTGGCGAATTTATGGACGAACGTTGATTTTTCAATTTTTGGAAGTATCATAGCCATATTTAAATAAAACTGACTTAGTGATATAATTTTTAAAGTTGGCTACAAATAGTAAAATAGATGATGGCAAATAAAAACCTCTAATAAAAATATACATGCGAGTTTACAATTCTTTCACTCAATGATTAAGGGTTGAAATGGGGCAGGAATCTCTAAACCATCCCATTTTTAAACACAACCACACACAGACCCCATGCCCATGCGGGGGCGTTTTGCATGCATTCCTATCCCATACCATCGGTTTTCAAATACCCGTGCATAATACCCGCCACGTGGATCCAACATTACTACATCTCTAATTCAACACGTAGATATTTAATAATAAGTTAAGAACACTAAATGGACCTAATAAATCAAGAAATCAACAAAGATACAACCATTTCAATCTGAATTCAATGCGTTCTCTTGAAAAAGCCATGAATCCATAAGTAGAATTAAGTACAATATTATCCAAATCATTCATCTACAACTCCGACACATTTACTAAGTATATATAACTAGGAATTTCCTACAATATATTGATGTGAGGTAACTTGATTTTTGGACCTGCTATAGTAGGTTTCTGATAGACCGTCATTTACACATGTTTTTACCCTCATACTTGCACCGTTTGAGGTGTTGATCCTCGTGTTTTAGGCCGATTTCACGCTAGGTTGTGCTTGTTTGTGATATTTCAGGTCCTAGTACGTGAATGAAGGCTTAGGAGCGAGTCTGGGGTCGATTGGACGAAGAACGGACGAGTGGCGAGGTTTTTGGGAGCTGCACGGGCAGACCAGGGAGGCTGCACGGCCGTGCACGGTTGCAAGTTGGCCGTGCGCCTTATGCCGAGGACGTGCACGGCCAGACCATGGAGACGCACGGCCGTGCAAAGTGAAATTATAGTCGTGCGCCTCTGGCCGAGGACATGCACGGGCTGGACGGGATCCCTGCATTGCCGTGCACCTGGCCGTGCAAGAAGCCTGATGCTGACTAAATGATACGGCGCGTTTTGACTCGCACGGCCAGAATGGTGATGTGCACGGCCGTGCACCCTGGCCGTGCAAGTCGGGAAACCCTGTGTTAGAGCCTATTCCGAGCCAGAAGGGGGAGAATCGTGTTTTCAGAGCAAAAACAGAGCCCTAGAGAGAGAAAATGCGAAGAACACATCCTAGAAGCTGTCCTAGAGCTGGATTTCATCGAATCGAGCCTGGAGATCGTCATAGGAGTGGAAATCATCGTCCCGGAGCAGATTATCCTCATCGTTATGAGTATGACTAATCCGATTCTTGTTTTCTCTTCTCTCTCTATGGAGTAGAACCCTTCTCTCACTTGGGTATGAAGAACCCTAGTTCCTTGTGTTAGGGATTTGATTGTAATGACTTGGGATGATATTATTGTTTGATTTTAATCGAATGACGCATGTTCATTGAATTGATTTGAGTCTGATCAGCTTTTCTCAATTTCTGCTTCAACCTGAGATAGATAGAATCTGATTAGGTTGTTAGAGCCTCTTCATTCGATAGTAGGAGATTGGCTATACGAGAGTTAGCCAGTTGACTGCTTTGTACTGGTGTTCTTGGCGCCAGTAGTGGAGTTCTGTGTTCATAGCCTCAGCTTTCTATCCCGGTGAAGACTAGTCGTCTGCCGGGTAGTTAGACTGAGAGGGCTTGGTCAGCTTAAGAGATTCCAAGCTACTGTCGGATCTTCCGCAGTCTAATCAACAGTAAATCAACCCAGGGAATTACAATTGAACCTAACTAAGGGGCTAGGGGGACTCAATCCCGAGTGACTCTTACCTGCTTTAGAAACCCGAACAAATTACTGCTTTCTTGTTGCTTTTACTTTTCACAACAATCACTCGAACTAGTTTGCTAGATAATAGAGAATCACGGAGTAAGCAGTAGATCTAGACCCCGGGTTGATAATTAAACTTGCCTGTTACTGCATTCCCGGACTGCGATTACACTTGGTCGCAGTTTGGTGTTGTGTTTTGGCGTGTCAAGTTTTTGGCGCCGTTGCCGGGGACCCCTCTAGATTATTGGGGAAACGTGAGAATTTGTTACTCTAGCTTTTATTTACTGCATTTTACCTTTTCCACCTGTGTGCCTTCACGGGTTGTTTCTGCGGACTGTGTGCAGGTAGTGCATGACCCGTAGCCAGTCGGGAGATCTACTGCCGTTAGACCAGGAGCTTGAACGAACTTGCAGGAACTTCAAGCGGGCTCTAAATGCACGACTGGCTGCGGAGGAGCAGCTACCACAGCTGCCGTTAGAAGAAGAAGAAGAAGGCGAGATGGCTGATCCAGAGAACCGTGATATGATCCCAGAGGAGCAGACCATGGGATCCTACTGGACCGCTAGGGCTGCAGACATGAGGTCACCCATTCAACACCCTCATGTCCCAGCCAACAACTTTGAGGTGAGCACCTCAGTGATCACCATGCTGTGCGGTTCAGTAGTGTTCCGTGGTAAGGAGGGAGAGTGCCCTCGATCACATCTCAGGCGATTCCACGAGCTCATCGATGGGATCAAGATCAATGGGGTACCAGCAGATGCCATCCAGCTGAGGTACTTCCCATTCACTCTGGAGGGGCAGGCCAAGGAGTGGCTAGACACTCGACCCCCGGGCTCCATCACCACGTTCGCCAACCTGGCGGACAAGTTCCTCACCCGCTACCATCCTCCATCCAAGACAGCTGACCTGCAAAAGCAAATTACACATTTTGCTCAGGATGAGGATGAGTCAATCAGAGATGCATGGGAGGGGTACAACAGCCTCTTTCTCAGGTGTCCCAACCATGGTTTCAACGATGCGTTCAAGGTGGGCACCTTCTATCACGCCCTCTTCCCGGAGGACAAGCAGCTGATCGATTCGGTTTGTGGCAGGAACATGCTGACCAAAACCCCGCCACAGCTGAATCAACTCTTTGAGGAGATGGAGGAGAACGGTTATGATTGGGGCACTGCCAGGAGATCGAGACGAGCACCTGGACGGGGTGTGCATGCTGTGGGCACCCAGTCATCTGATTTGGTGCAGGTGGTATCGAAGCTGGTTTCAGCTATCGATCGTTCCGGGATGATTCCAGGGACCGGACAGCAGCAGGCGATGCTCTGCCAATGGTGCGAAAGCACCCATCATACGGTTGAGGACTGCCAGGCGATGAAGGAATCAACCACACCCCAGGAGCAGGTGAACTTCATCAACAATGTCAGGCGCAATGACCCCTACAGCAACACGTACAATGAGGGGTGGCGCCAGCATCCTAACTTCTCCTGGGCTGGGCCAAATCCCAAACCACCAGCTCCCCAGGGACCACCGGGCTTCCAGAGGCCACCATATCAGCCCAGACAGGGGCAATTCCAGCAGCAACAACAGTCTCTCTATCAGCCCATGCAGGGGCATGCTGCTCAATCACAGCCGCGGCCTTTCCAACAGCCAGGTGCAGCCCCTGCTGCCCCAGTGCAGAATGATCAAATGGCTGAACTGCGGGACTTGGTGGGTTCTCTCGCCAGTACTAGTGCTCAGAAATTCAACACCTTTGAGCAGTTCATGGAGAAGGCCTCGGGTAAACTCCTGGCTCTTGAAGCTGGTCAGAGGAACACACAGGCTGTGTTGCAGGATATCCAGACCCAGCTGGGGAGCGTGGCCCAGGCAGTGGCTCAAAGGGCTCCTGGTACTCTACCCGGGCAGACCATCCCTCATCCGCCGGCCCCGGATGAGCGCTGCAATGCCATCATGACCAGGAGTGGCAAGCTGACTGTTGATCACCCTGCTCGGGAACCGGAGAGAGAAAGCCCTGTTGCAGCATCTCCAGCGGTTGAACAAGAAGTAGAGAAGGAGGTTGAGGTGCCTGCACCTAAACCGCAACCAGTAGTGAAGGAGTATGTCCCTAAACTCCCTTTCCCTACTCGGTTGCACAAAGACCGGCTGGAGGCAGAGTTCGAGAACTTCATGGCCACGCTTAAGAAGCTGAATGTCCAAGTGCCCTTCCTGGAGGCACTATCGCAAATGCCGAAGTATGCGAAGTTTATGAAAGAGCTTCTCTCAAAGAAGCAGAAGCTGAGTGAGCTGGCCACTGTGGAGCTCAGCGAGGAGTGCTCGGCTATTCTGCAGAACAAGCTTCCGCAGAAGAAAAAGGACCCAGGTAGTTTCACTATCCCTTGCTCTATTGATAAATTGCATGTAGAGAAGTCCTTGGCGGATTTAGGTGCTAGTATCAATGTTATTCCATATAAATTGTTCATGAAACTAGGCCTAGGTGAACCCCGTGCTACTAGGATGACCCTTCAATTAGCTGACAGATTTGTAGTGCATCCTTGGGGTATAGTGGAAGACCTTCTGGTTCAGGTTGGCAAATTCACATATCCTGTGGATTTTGTTATCCTGGACATCAGTGAGGACACAGAAGTGCCTCTTATACTGGGAAGGCCTTTCCTTGCCACAGCCAAGGCTCTCATAGATGTGCATGATGGGACCTTAGTTTTGAGGGATGGCGAGGAGCGAATAACGTTTTCAGTTGCTAACTCTATACCTGCTTCGTTACCTCTGCATGCTGTATCTCACCAGGAGCACGAGTCTGTCGTGTATCCTTCTGTGCTGCCTAGTTTGCAGGACCCGCCTCCCACACCGTCGCCGCCACTCCTGACCACTCCATCACCAAAAATACAGATCAAGGAGGAATGGCGGCCGAAACCGCAGGCAGCTAAGCCTGCTCGAAAGGAAGCCGGAGACCACTATGAGCTGGTCCCGCCCCCACCTTGGCCATCCGAGTATTCACTCGCTTGCATCCTACCGGATGGCCAAGTCGAGCTGGCAAATGCAGGTGGCCACATTCGTCGCGTGCATGGCCACCATTTGAAGTTGTACCTCAAGAGCGATGTGGATCTGCTCTTGAAGGCACCTGATCCTACACTTCCCTGAGCATCCATACTGGCGTCCAGCTAAAAGACGGTAAAGAAGCGCTTGTGGGGAGGCAACCCCACCGAGGTTTGCATTTTCTTACTCTTTTTCCTTTGATTTTGTGTGTTTTTGAGTCTTGAGACGTTGATCCAGAGTTACGTGTCGTTTTTGAGCAAAAACAGGTTGATTTCGGGACCCCAGCAAGTCGCACGGCCAGAACCTAGACTTGCACGGCCGTGCGGGTACCCCCCTTGGCCGTGCGAGCTCTCGGCCAAAAGCGCACGGCCAAAAGTGCACAATGCACGGTCGTGCGCTCAGCCTGGCTTGGCCGTGCGCCTTGCACGAGAATGGCATTGTCTTGCACGGCCGTGCGCTATGCCTGGCCTGGCCGTGCAAGCTCTCGGCCAGGATGGCACGGCCAAATGTGCCTTGTGCACGGCCGTGCGCCTCCCCTCGGCCAGGCCGTGTCGGCCTGCACGGGCAAAAACCAAAGGTGCACGGCCGTGCGCCTTGCCCGTGCAGCCGAGGCACGGGCTATATAAATGGCCGTGCACGGCCATTGTGGTCAGAAACCCAAAATCCCTCGCCGGAAACCTCTCCCCTCGCCGGAAAACCGCGCAAAACCCACCCTTTTTCGATTTTTTAGGACACTTTGGGTAAGTTTTTCACCAAACCAAAAACAAACCCACTCTTTCTACACCCAAAGCGGCCCATCCCTCGAGTTTGAGCGAGTTTGGGCGACGTTCTTGTCGCCGGAGGCGATTTCCGGCGAGAATCCGGCGAGGCTCCGACGAGCGATTCCGGCCAGTTTTTCGGCATTTCGTCGATTCCATTGTCTTCCCCTCATTATCCCCTACACCTCTACTCGAGTCTCCAGGTTTGATTTTGTCCCTAACTATGTTAATTTTGGAGAATTGAGTGTGTAGGGTGTATGTTAGAGAACCTTATTGAATCATGCGATTTGTGTGCAATTGATTGAGGGGAATGCATGGGATGTGATTGATTTATGTTGGGCAAAGTCCCATTTTCTTGTTTGAGCCCTTGTGTGCAAGAATTTGGCCAATTTCATGTTTAACTTAATAGTGCACACAAGGTGTTCGATGAAATGCCTGTTTTCCTTGCCATGTTGTGTCCACCGGTTGGGGCCCTTAATGATGTAGTTTGAGGGTGTATTTGATATGGATGTGAGCCTTGAGTTGCCTACTTTCTTGTGAATGTGCACCCCCACCCAGATTATACTTGATTTATCGAGTTTTTGACCCCCGAACTATGGATGAAACCATGGTTCGGCTGCTTTCTGTTCTTAAGTGTGGGGGTGGGCTTGACCTTTTCTTTGGCTCTTTTGGTTCCACGTTGGGTTGTTGTTTTGCAGGGCAATGGCGAAACCTAATTTCCAGCACCCGTTCATCCGGGATCTCAGGAGGGGCCCCACCGCAGAGCGCTTCAAGGCGGTCGTGGAAACCCCGTTTGGCGCCCACCATTGCTGGTCCAAACGGGAGTTTCGGCAACTGCACTGCTACGAGCAGCTTTCCGCCGTGGTCGCCAACACCGCATGGCGCCGTCTGCTCCAGATCTGCGAGAAGGTCTACTACGAGCCGGTGTGGGAGTTCTACACGACTTTCAAGCACAATTCCACGACCAGATGCCATGACAGTACAGCCGTCCAATTCAGGCTGGGCGGTGTCCCCCGATCCTTGAGCTACCACGAGCTGGCTGAGGCTCTCGACCTCGACCTCGACGACAGTGCGGACTACGTCACCGAGGTTACTGACCCACCGGAGGTGGACTTCAGGAGGCTATACACCAGCCTGGCTCAGCCTGGCCAGACGCATCCTTTCAAGTCTGGGAGGACGAAGGCATCTACCCTGCAGATCGAGTACCGACTTCTCCACCACCTGCTGGCAAAGTCTTACACTCCTGCATCTGACAGCACCGGCGCCATCACGAAGAGGCCCCTGTACTTCCTCCATTCGATCCGCCAGCGCCGCCATCCTCTCCACCTGGGTTCGGTGGTGGCCAAGACATTCGAGAAGACGGCCACAGAGCTGAAGAGCCTCCACTGCGCCCCCCTCATCACCCGCCTGGTCACCTTCTTTGGCCTTTCACTGCAGGGGTGCACCGAGGAGGGGGACACCCTCATCTTTGGCAGCGCGACGATCGGGAAGATGCTACTGTTGCGAGAGAGGAACGGTGTTCAGTGGGTCGAAGGATTTCCGGAGCCTCCTATCCCCGCGGAGCCCGTACTAGAGGAGGAGGCTGCCGATGAAATGGATCCCGAGGAGGTGGATGCTGCTGCTGATGCTGCTGATGACCCCCCACAGACTGACTTCCATTTTGGGGGTGGCAGCTCCACTTTCCAGGGCCAGGACTACTTCGCCCAGCAGTTCGAGCAGCTGCGGATCCAGAACCAGCTGCTCCTCGATCAGCAGATGCAGTTACATCAGCAGTACGCGGCAGACCAGGCCGAGTACCGGAACAGGATGGACGCTTATGACGTGCGGCTGAACACTATCCAGACTCAGCAGGACGTGACTCTCGCCCACATCGAGCGGGAGAAGCGTCGTTCCCGGCGCATGCAGGAGGTTCAGCAGCACCTGCTTCAGCTGATTCCGGGCGATCCACCTGTCTGGAGGACTCCCTGGGATGACTCCCCTCCCCATGACGGTGCTGCTGGCGCTGATGATGATGATGCGTTCATGAACGACATCGATCTCGACGATCTTGGCGATGAGTAGGCTGTACTCGTTGCCCGTCTCAGTGTGTCTGTTTTGTTTTGTTTTTTTTTTTCTTTTTAGACTTTTGTGTGTTTGCTCCATGTGTGCGGAGCTTGAACTTAGTGTCGTTTGTGTTTGTTTTTGGTTTTTCCTTTGTGGTTTGATGTAGCCGTCTGGGCTAACACTTATTCCTAACGCACAGTGTGCTAGTGTGTTTCTGGTGTTCGATTTGTGCAGCATTGTCCACTCTCACGTTCGTTTCTCGCTGACTGGTCCACTTCCAGTCCCCCAGCAGTGTTCTTACCCGGTAACATCGTTCCCCTTATCTTTCCCTCTACTCCATTGAGGGCAATGTCGTGCTTAAGTGTGGGGGGGGGGGTGCTTTGTATCGGTTGGAATATTTATGATGGTGCTTGGAGCCTAGCTAGCTGTCCGAATCTTACGATTTGAGGGCTCCAATTACTGCTGTTTGATCATATTGGCACTGTGTTTTGATGGATGAATTGATTGGTTTTCGGATTAATGCATGACAACTTGTTGGCGACTAGGACAACCTATGATGAGGACTGAGATGTGCAGTAGAACGATGTAGGGGTTCAGTTTTTCAACTGTTTGCTTGCCAACTGTGACTTGATCTGACTTGATCTGATTACTTGTTCTTGACAGTCGTTTATGCATCTAGTTCAGGGTATCAGAATGTGAGATAGAGCATATAGGTAGCCATGTGAGATTTGAGCCTGCTCGTTTCTTTCTTGTGCGATAGATCCCTCTTCCATGATGTGTAGCATTCACGTTGTCACTCGCTGAGATGATGGGGGCATAGGATTAGCCCACGCCCAAAACTGACTGTCCTGATGTGTCATATCCCCTAGTCAGCCCCTTTGAGCCGTGTGTTATCCTTTCTTTTGGTCTATAATGAAAAAAATCACCCTTGTTGCATCTTTTAGAAGGTTCCACAGAGTGGTTTTTATATATTCTCTGCTGTTTCTTCTAAAGTCTATATGAGTGATGGAGGTAGTGCTTAAAAGTTGGGCAGGTGTTTGACATTTATGCAGAAGTGGTGGCTCTCTTAAGAAATGAAAAGAAAAATGAAAGTGAAACAAAGAAAAAAATTGCAAGCAAAAGAGAGCCACTACTAAAAATCTGAATAATGCCCAGTAAGTAGTGTTTCTTAGCAGTCTGGCTTGGAAATGCTGATGTTTATGCCTCCTTCGCTCTTGTGCTCTTAAGATATTGAGTAATGCAGAATAGCAGAAAGAAAATACCGGGTTGTTTGCTGTGATTTGTGTGTTTGGAAAATGTGGAACCTTTGGCTATGAATACTCCACCACCTAAAAGGCCTTTTCCCCATGTCCAAGACCCTAGCCAGTCATTTGAACCTGTGTCTAAGACCTCCTGATTAGTTAGTGGTGACACCCCATATGTGAACTCTAGCATTTAGAGGCTGCCATCATGGTGAAGAGATGATAGGTATTGAGAGAAATAGTATGCGCATCTTTCGCATCAAATGTCTGACCCCACTGGTCGAGAGTGAGTGATTCATTTTCATTTTCTATATGCTCTTGTACCCCGGTGAGGACCTAGATTGCTCGGTCTCTATTCTGATGTCTTGAGTTGGATGCATGAGTTGACTGTTTTGAGTAAGTGGTTGAATCAAGTCTAGGTTGGCCAGTGAACAGAAGGGAGACTCTTCCTTTACTCGATTTGCTGCACTCGAATGTCCTTTGTGGTGGTTGTCCAGGTTGTTATTGAGGTTGTGCATGTATTGATGTTTGAAAACCAGTGCGATTCACGTGTTCTGTGCCTTTATGACTTGTCCCCAATGTTGGTTGATTGAAATATGTAAGCTTACCTAGTGTCTGACTTGGTTTGCTTGGGGACAAGCAAACGATTAAGTGTGGGGGAGTTTGATAGACCGTCATTTACACATGTTTTTACCCTCATTACTTACACCGTTTGAGGTGTTGATTCTCGTGTTTTAGGCCGATTTCACGCTAGGTTGTGCTTGTTTGTGATATTTCAGGTCCTAGTACGTGAATGACGGCTTAGGAGCGAGTCTGGGGTCGATTGGACGAAGAACGGACGAAGTGGCGAGGTTTTTGGGGAGCTGCACGGGCAGACCGGGAGGCTGCACGGCCGTGCACGGTTGCAAGTTGGCCGTGCGCCTTATGCCGAGGACGTGCACGGCCAGACCATGGAGACGCACGGCCGTGCAAAGTGAAATTATGGCCGTGCGCCTCTGGCCGAGGACATGCACGGGCTGGACGGGATCCCTGCATGGCCGTGCACCTGGCCGTGCAAGAAGCCTGATGCTGACTAAATGATACGGCGCGTTTTGACTCGCACGGCCAGAATGGTGATGTGCACGGCCGTGCACCCTGGCCGTGCAAGTCGGGAAACCCTGTTTTAGAGCCTATTCCGAGCCAGAAGGGGGAGAATCGTGTTTTCAGAGCAAAAACAGAGCCCTAGAGAGAGAAAGTGCGAAGAACAATCTAGAAGCTGTCCTAGAGCTGGATTTCATCGAATCGAGCCTGGAGATCGTCATAGGAGTGGAAATCATCGTCCCGGAGCAGATTATCCTCATCGTTATGAGTATGACTAATCCGATTCTTGTTTTCTCTTCTCTCTCTATGGAGTAGATACCCTTCTCTCACTTGAGTATGAAGAACCCTAGTTCCTTGTGTTAGGGATTTGATTGTAATGACTTGGGATGATATATATTGTTTGATTTAATCGAATGACGCATGTTTATTGAATTGATTTTAGTCTGATCAGCTTTTCTCAATTTCTGCTGCAACCTGAGATAGATAGAATCTGATTAGGTTGTTACAGCCTCTTCATTCGATAGTAGGAGATTGGCTATACGAGAGTTAGCCAGTTGAATGCTTTGTACTGGTGTTCTTGGCGCCAGTAGTGGAGTTCTGTGTTCATAGCCTCAGCTTTCTATCCCGGTGAAGACTAGTCGTCTGCCGGGTAGTTAGACTGAGAGGGCTTGGTCAGCTTAAGAGATTCCAAGCTACTGTCGGATCTTCCGCAGTCTAATCAACAGTAAATCAACCCAGGGAATTACAATTGAACCTAACTAAGGGGCTAGGGGGACTCAATCCCGAGTGACTCTTACCTGCTTTAGAAACCCGAACAAATTACTGCTTTCTTGTTGCTTTTACTTTTCACAACAATCACTCGAACTAGTTTGCTAGATAATAGAGAATCACGGAGTAAGCAGTAGATCTAGACCCCGGGTTGATAATTAAACTTTCCTGTTACTGCATTCCCGGACTGCGATTACACTTGGTCGCAGTTTGGTCTTGTGTTTTGGCGTGTCAGTTTCATAGGTCACATGACCTAAAATACAATAGTTATTTGTAATGGTTACATAATGTATGCTTATCTTACGTAACAGTTGTAAAAAGTCATTACGGAAACTTTACGTAACGAGAGATCCTTGTATAACGAATATTAACCTCGTGTTACTTAAAGTGATAAGTCACGACGAAAGTCTTACCTAAGTCTACTGATTTAACTATTATGTAAGAAATAACTATAATTTTTGTAACCTGTACGTAATAGATGTTTATTTTACGTAACAGTTATAAAGTGTCATTATTGAAGCCTTACGGAACGAAATGTCCTTTTACGTAATGAATCTTAACCTCGCGTTACGTAAGTGCTAAGTCATTACGGAAACCTTACATACTTCTTATTTAACTTTTATATAGTAAATAACTATTGTTTCATAACCTTTACGTAATGGATAGTTATTTTATGCGACAATTATGAAGTGTCATTACTCATTACATAAGTCTTACGCAATGGATGATCCTTTACGTAATGAAAATTAACCGTGTGTTACATAAAGTGTTAAGCCATTACGGAAGCCTTACGTAATGGAAGGTCTTTTTATGTAATGAATATTAACCTTGCGTGACGCAAAGTACTAAGTCATTGAGGAAGCCTTATGTAATGCTTCTGATATAAACTATCACATAGAAAACAACTGTCGTTTCGTAATCTTATGTGATAGATGTGTCTTTTACATAATAGTTGTAAAAGTTCAACAAGTGATGACCAACACTACCAGTTATTATTGTTTTGAAATTATACCCAAATTACTGTAGGAGATCCATACTCGAAATTTACATGATCTTGCGAAAATGGAAGAAAGAAGTGAAGGAGGGAATGGTGAATTGGAGGGAAAGAAATTAAGATTTAGTTGGCTAACCACTCAACTACATTTAAACTCTTTATTTTTTAATGCCCTTCATTTTTTTAACTTATTACAATTTTCTCTCTATATTTTATAATATGAAGAAATACTTTTTTTTACAAAAGATAATCATATATATTGATTGAAAAAAGATAATTACATCCTAGACATCAGCTAGGCCTGAAAATCAAAAAATCGACATGTAGTCGGGTACAAAGCAAGGGCCTTTCTAGCCACCAAATGGGCTACGCTATTGTTACTCCGACCTACAAAGGGAACATTAAGCGTAGTATGAACCCTGAACACCCGAATGAGTTCCTCAAGAATAGACTCAAGTCGACTATCCTGAGCGTCCCGCCGATTGATTTTATCAATAAGGACCTGGGCATCACCTTGGAAACAAGTCTCCAGAAACCCCAATTCTAGGCACCAGAACACCGCCTCCCGGAGAACCAACACCGCCTCCCAGGAAACTGCACCCCTCGAACAAGCAAGACATGCCTATTGAAGTCTTTTATCACAATTCCACCAGTCGAGTGAGACCCCGATCTCGTCGCCCCATCCCACATACAAGTAATGGAATCCGACAGATCGGCATTACCCGACGCATCAAGAGGCGGGGCAGCAGGCAAACCCAGGTCAACAGGGAGGCGTACCCATTCCTGATACTGTTGATGAAACTGTCGCAGGAGGACCAGAATCCCAAACCCTTTGCCTTCAATGACAATCCAATTTCGAGAACACCAGATCAGCCAAAGGACCGTCACAACAGCCATAAGCAAATGGGAGTGGTGTAAAATGGACAATAGCTTCTTCAAGAAGAGAGGAAGAGTATGACGTGGCAATCCTTGACCAAGATGCTCAAGGCCTGAAAGATCCCAAAGTGCCCTAACTACAGGGCACTCAAAGAAAAGATGTTCCATCGTCTCTTTTTTCGTCCAACACACCAGACACCGCGACGCCACCTGCATACCTTTCTCAATCAAGGCCTATGTCGTAGGTAGAAGCCGCTGAAGGACTTGCCACAATAACACTTTGAGCTTAGGAGGAATATTGGCAGTCCACAAATGGATCCAACTAGGCTTATCCATCCAGCTAGCACTAGATCGCCACTTGCCACCTTGCTTATCAAGCAAGACCGCCAGTTCATAAGCCAATTTAATTGTGAACTTCACATCCGTATTCTCATGCCAAATGAGTCTATCCTCTATATCCTCATGATAGCATCGTATTTGCACGTGTTTTCACTCTGGTTTCCTGTCCATTTGGCTCGAATTGATTGTTCCTTGGCCTATTTTACGCTAGGTTGTGTTGTTTTGTCGTATTTCAGGTCCTAGCAAGTAAAGAGGTGCGTAGGCGCAAGTTTCGGGTCATTTGGAGGTCAATTGGCGAGTCACAGAGAGAATTACGGGCAGCCCCTGCCAAATTACGGTCGTAATTGGCCTGGGCATGCCCGTAATTAAATGGCCGAGCCTTCTCCCCAGAATTCCCTCTCGGTGGTAAAATTACGGGCAGGATCCCAAGAATTACGGCCGTAATTCCCAATTACTGGCGGTAATTTGTAAATTACGGGCGTATCTCCTCCCCCTGCAGCCTAAGTGAAACGTGCGTTTTGGTGCGAGTTACGGGCAGGACGTGATTACGGCCGTAATTCTGCCCCTAATTCGCCCAGAGTCGGGTTTTTGGAGGCAGATTCGAGCCAAGGAGGAGGAATTCGATTTTCTGGGCAAAAACAGAGTTTAGAGAGAGAAGAGCGAAGAACAAACCCTAGGAGCTATTTTGGAGTGGATTTCTCATCATTGAAGCCCAGATTGCGTCCCTAGGAGTGAAGATTGACATCCCAGAGCAGATTTTCCTCATCTTTATGAGTATGACTACTCTGATTTCTGTTTTTCTTTCTCTCTCTGGAGTAGAACCTTTCTCTCACTTGGGTATGAAGAACCCTAGTTCTTTTTGTTAGGGATTTGATTGTAATGACTTGGGATGATATTACTGTTTGATTTAATCGAATGATGCATGTTTATTGAATTGATTGGAGTCTGATAAGCTTTTCTCAATTTCTGCTGCAACCTGAGATAGATAGAATCTGATTAGGTTGTTAGAGCCTCTTCATTCGATAGTAGGAGATTGGCTATCGAGAGTTAGCCAGTTACTGCTTTGTACTGGAATTCAATTCCGTAGTGAGTTCGTGGAGTTCTGTGTTCATAGCCTCAGCTCTCATCCCGGTGAAGACTAGTGTCTGCCGGGTAGTTAGACTGAGAGGGCTTGGTCAGCTTAAGAGATTCCAAGCTACTGTCGGATCTTCCGCAGTCTAATCAGCAGTAAATCAACCCAGGGAATTGCAATTGAACCTAACTAAGGGGCTAGGGGGACTCATTCCCGAGTGACTCTTACCTGCTTTAGAAAACCGAACAGTTTACTGCTTTCTTACTGCTTTTGCTTTTAACAACAATAACTCGAACTAGTTTGCTAGATAATAGAGAATCACGGAGTAAGCAGTAGATCTAGACCCGGGTTGATAATATAACTTGCCTGTTACTGCATTCCCGGACTGCGATTACACTTGGTCGCAGTTTGGTGTTGTGTTTTAGCGTGTCAAGTTTTGGCGCCGTTGCCGGGGACCCTCTAGGTTATTGGGGAAACGTGAGAATTTGTTACTCTAGCTTTTTATTTATTGCACTTTCTTTTCTTTTCCACCCTTGCTTTTCACTTGGGTGTTATGTTTTTGTTGGTGCAGCTCTGAAACATGGATCCTCATGGCTTCTCCAACCATTGGGGTATCAACCACATCCGGTGGTATTACCCCGAGACTTCCTGGAGCAATCAAGGAGGAGAAGAATATGGATTCGGATGTCAGTACGAACCCCCCTACTATGGAGAACAACCAAACCCTTGGGAACCTCAAGAACAATATCCTTTCAAGAAGAGTTCCTGCCACAACTAGAGGGGCCATCTGAGTTGGAGTTAGCCATGGAGACCTTCGCGGGCCACTCTGCAGAGCCATGCTACACTTCACTGGAAGATCCAAACAAACAATTAAGGCTTCTCGTGGAGCAGTTTGCTCGAGACACTGAGAGAGCATGCTCCAAGATGGATCTTCAAATCCAAGCCATTGCCTCTTCCGATCCCTCATTTCTCCATGACATGGAGCAGACTGTTCAGTGCTCAGCGAAGCAAACAGAGTGGGTGAAGCAAATTTGCTCACAGCCTGCTCAAGATCACCTTTCTGATACTACGCTAGAAGAGGCGGAGGATGACAAGGGCAGCGGGGCGTTGAGGAGCCTACAGAAGTTATCACAGAGAACTCCCATAATGATCATGATCAGAAATTCCTCTGGTGGCAGATCACACCGTTCCTCATTTATGCTCTAGCATGTTGGGCCTATGCGAGGAGATGCAAGATGATCCCATTGAAGAAATTGCTTGGCGACTTGCTCTCCAATCTGTTCTAGAAGAAGAAGAAGAGCGAGCAAGGATGAGGAAGAAAGTTGTGGAGGATGAGGAAGAAAGTAAAGAAGAGGTAGTTCTTGATCTTTTCCAAGGGGAGAGACTACATTTTGAAGAAGGAAGGGGGGTTGTGGAAGCAATTGGCATCCAGGCTGAGGATGAAGTTGAGGTGGAAGAGGCTTGCACCGGGCCTATGTTACATGTGATATCTCCACCAAACTTCGAGGAGCTGTTTGGCAAGGACCCATTTGCAGTGTCTCTTTGCCAGACTAAGACCACATCAACATCAATCCCTCTTGGTGGATACGATGGTGGTCAATCGAATATATCTTATCTGGTTTGGGGCAATGAGACAAGAGCAGATGCGGAGGAGAGGTCTCGAGAGTGGAGACTTCATCTTCCTCAAGGCCACGAGCCATCTTCATCACCTATCACATCACATGCTCGTGACTTGAGACTCCAGCTCATTGATGAGAACCTCAACTTCAAGGAGGTTTTGGGGTGGACCGAAACATAGGAGCCACCGTCTGGCTAAGACGTAAAAGAAGCGCTGTGGGGAGGCAACCCCACCACGGTTTGCATTTCTATCCTTTTTAATTTGTGTCGTTTTCGAGTCATTGAGTCTGTCTAGAGTCTTTCTGGAATGTTTCTCGTGCCCCGGATGGTCTATTTTGGTCTATGGTGGTCTATTTTTTTGAACCGGGGCACGTTTGGGTTTGGATGTTCGAATTTGCAGCTCAAAAACAGGTGAAAAAGGGCCCTCGGCATAAAAATTACGGGCAAGGGGGGCCAAATTACGGTCGTAATTCTTCGACCCCCTGCCCGTAATTAATTCACATGGGCAATATGCTCTCGGCATAGAAATTACGGGCATGCAAAAGGGGAATTACAGCCGTAATCGTGCCCGTAATTACCCCCGAAAATTTTTAAAAACCCGCTCGGCCTTTGTCTTTCTTTCCAGATTTAGACTCCGGATTGTGTTGCTTTTATTTCTTGTTCCCCTTGTGTGGATTGTAGACTTGGAACTATGTTTTATTTCACCCAATGTGTGTGTTTTGTTGGTTCTAGCTCTGTGCCCCTCGGACTGGTCCGTGTCCAGTCCTCTGCTTTTGACTGGTCTGCCATCCAGTCAACGTTCCTGACCACTGTTTCACGGTAACATCGTTCCCCTTCCCTTCGCTCCATTGAGGACACTGTCGCATTTAAGTGTGGGGGGGGGTTCTTTGTATTTATTGGAACGTATATATGGGTGCTTGGAGCCTAGTCCGCTGTCCGAATCTTACGATTTGAGGGCTCCAAGTACTGCTGTTTGATCATATTGGCACTGTGTTTTGATTGATGAATTGAACGGTTTTCGGATTAATGCATGACAACTTGTTTGCGACTAGGACAACCTATGATGAGGACTGAGATGTGCAGTAGAATTGTGTAGGGGTTCAGTTTTTCAACTGTTTGCTTACCAACTGTGCCTTGATTTGATCACTTGTTCTTGACAGTCGTTTATGCATCTAGTTCAGGGTATCAGAATGTGAGATAGAGCATATAGGTAGCCATGTGAGATTTGAGCCTGCTCGTTTCTTTCTTGTGCGATAGATCCCTCTTCGATGATGTGTAGCATTCACGTTGTCACTAGCTAAGATGATGGGGGCATAGGATTAGCCCACGCCCAAAACTGACTGTCCTGATGTGTCATATCCCCTAGTCAGCCCCTTTGAGCCGTGTGTTATCCTTTCTTTTGGTCTATAATGAAAAAATCACCCTTGTTGCATCTTTTAGAAGGTTCCACAGAGTGGTTTTTACATATTCTCTGCTGTTTCTGCTAAAGTCTATGTGAGTGTTGGAGGTAGTGCTTAAAGGTTGGGCAGATGTTTTAAATATGTGCAGAAGTGGTGGCTCTCTTAAGAAATGAAAAAAAAATAAAAGAAAAACAAAGAAAATTTGAAAGCAAAAGAGAGCCACTACCAAAAATCTGAATAATGCCCATTAAGTAGTGTTTCTTAGCAGTCTGGCTTGGAAATGCTGATGTTTATGCCTCCTTCGCTCTTGTGCTCTTGAGATATTGAGTAATGCAGATTAGCAGAAAGAAAATACCGGTTTGTTTGATTGTGATTGTGTGTTTGGAAAATGTGGAACCTTTTGCTATGAATACTTCCACCACCTAAAAGGCTTTTTCCCCATGTCCAAGACCCTAGCCAGTCATTTGAACCTGTGTCTAAGACCTCCTGATTAGTTAGTGGTGACACCCCATATGTGAACTCTAGCATTTAGAGGCTGCCATCATGGTGAAGAGATGATAGGGATTGAGAGAAATAGCATGCGCATCTTTCGCATTAAATTGTCCTGACCCCACTGGTCGAGAGTGAGTGATTCATTTTCATATTCTCTATACTCTTGTACCCCGGTGAGGACCTAGATTGCTCGGTCTCTGTTCTGATGTCTTGAGTTGGATGCATGAGTTGACTGTTTTGAGTGAGTGGTCGAGTCAAGTCTGGGTTGGTTGGTGAACAGAAGGGAAACTCTTCCGTTGCTCGATTTTGCTGCACTCGAATGTCCTTTGTGGTGGTTGTCCAGGTTGCTATTAAAGTTGTTCATGTGTTGATGTTTGAAAACCAGTTTGATTCACGTGTTCTGTGCCTTTATGACTTGTCCCCAATGTTGGTTGACTGAAATATGTGAGCTTACCTGGTGTAGTACTTGGTTTGCTTGGGGACAAGCAAACAGTTAAGTGTGGGGGAATTTGATAGCATCGTATTTGCACGTGTTTTCACTCTGGTTTCCTGTCCATTTTGGCTCGAATTGATTGTTCCTTGGCCTATTTTACGCTAGGTTGTGTTGTTTTGTCGTATTTCAGGTCCTAGCAAGTAAAGAGGTGCATAGGCGCAAGTTTCGGGTCATTTGGAGGTCAATTGGCGAGTCACAGAGAGAATTACGGGCAGCCCCTGCCAAATTACGGCCGTAATTGGCCTGGGCATGCCCGTAATTAAATGGCCGAGCCTTCTCCCCAGAATTCCCTCTTGGTGGTAAAATTACGGGCAGGATCCCAAGAATTACGGCCGTAATTCCCAAATTACTGGCGGTAATTTGTAAATTACGGGCGTATCTCCTCCCCCTGCAGCCTAAGTGAAACGTGCGTTTTGGTGCGAATTACGGGCAGGACGTGATTACGGCCGTAATTCTGCCCGTAATTCGCCCAGAGTCGGGTTTTTGGAGGCAGATTCGAGCCAAGGAGGAGGAATTCGATTTTCTGGGCAAAAACAGAGTTTTAGAGAGAGAAAGAGCGAAGAACAAACCCTAGGAGCTATTTTGGAGTGGATTTCTCATCATTGAAGCCCAGATTGCGTCCCTAGGAGTGAAGATTGACATCCCAGAGCAGATTTTCCTCATCTTTATGAGTATGACTACTCTGATTTCTGTTTTTCTTTCTCTCTCTATGGAGTAGAACCTTTCTCTCACTTGGGTATGAAGAACCCTAGTTCTTTTTGTTAGGGATTTGATTGTAATGACTTGGGATGATATTACTGTTTGATTTTAATCGAATGATGCATGTTTATTGAATTGATTGGAGTCTGATAAGCTTTTCTCAATTTCTGCTGCAACCTGAGATAGATAGAATCTGATTAGGTTGTTAGAGCCTCTTCATTCAATAGTAGGAGATTGGCTATACGAGAGTTAGCCAGTTTACTGCTTTGTACTGGAATTCAATTCCAGTAGTGGAGTTCTGTGTTCATAGCCTCAGCTCTCTATCCCGGTGAAGACTAGTCGTCTGCCGGGTAGTTAGACTGAGAGGGCTTGGTCAGCTTAAGAGATTCCAAGCTACTGTCGGATCTTCCGCAGTCTAATCAGAAGTAAATCAACCCAGGGAATTGCAATTGAACCTAACTAAGGGGCTAGGGGGACTCATTCCTGAGTGACTCTTACCTGCTTTAGAAAACCGAACAGTTTACTGCTTTCTTACTGCTTTTGCTTTTAAACAACAATCACTCGAACTAGTTTGCTAGATAATAGAGAATCACGGAGTAAGCAGTAGATCTAGACCCCGGGTTGATAATATAACTTGCCTGTTACTGCATTCCCGGACTGCGATTACACTTGGTCGCAGTTTGGTGTTGTGTTTTAGCGTGTCACCTCACGAGGGAGAGGAATAGCCTTAATGACACGACATGCTTCAGGATCAAACCACTGACTAAGCATCCGGTCACACCACTTACCGTCCCCCTGACACATCATCGAAGCCACCTTAGGATCACCCCCCATCCAGCAGGACTTGAGGATTATAAGTCGGGGAATTTGAGTGAATGAGAGGGATCCAGCTGGAAGAGAGGAGGGAGCCAGACCGACCATTGCCAATTTGCCAGCGCAGCCCGCGAACCAGCAACTCATGGCCAAACCGAATACTCTGCCACCCCCACGAAGGTCTCGACCTGGTTGTAGCAGGTAAGAAAGACCCTCGGGGGAAATACTTCTCCTTATAAACTTGAGCCAGCAGCGACTGGAGATCATTCAGAATTTGCCACCCAATCTTTGCCAACAAAGCTTGATTAAAGTGCTCAAAGTGGCGGAAACCCATGCCATCATCATGCTTACTAGTGCACATTTGGCGCCAAGACATCCAACAAATTCTAGAACGACCCCCTTCCACCCCACCAAAACCGTGCCACATGCTTATCCAAAAGCCGGCACAAAGAGAGTGGGAGCTTAAAACAGGACATCACTTGCAAAGGTAAGGCTAAGGCAATTGACTTGATCAACGTTTCCTTAGCTTCCCATGACAAGGTCCGCTGCTTCCACCCCTGAAGTCGACTAAGCAATTTTTCCTCCAGAAAACGGAACGTAGTCATCTTAGAGCGAGCAATCAACGATGGTAACCCCAAATACTTATCATGCACCCCTACTGCTCCCACTCCCAAAATCTCTGCTAGGAATTCCTGATCAGGCCCCGAAACATTCTTGCTAAAGCATACTGCTGATTTCTCCAGATTCATCCTCTGTTAGGTTTTGACACTATTGCAAGGAGCCTCTGAGGAATAAATAAGAGTCATCCGAGAAAAACAGATGCAAAATTTGAGGCGAACTAAGAGCCACTTTCACCCCTTCCAACTTTCCCACTGAGATGGCCTGGCGGAGGAGAGCCGCAAACCCCTCAGTGCAAAGCACAAACAACAGTGGAGACAGCAGATCACCCTGTCTCAGGCCCCGGGTCAGGGCAAAGAAACCCGAGGGTGTCCCATTCATAAGTACCGAGAAAGAGGCTGACCAGAGGCACTCTAGCACCCATTCACACCAGACCGAGTTAAAACCTAACTTTTTCAAAATCGCAAGTAGAAATGGCCACTCGACTCTGTCATAGGCTTTTTCTATGTCAACCTTTAGATCCATGTACCCTTTCTTCCCTTGCTTTTTGATTTTGAAGTAGTGCATTAACTCATGGCCAAGTAAAATATTCTCCACAATTTGGCATTCGCGGATAAACGCATTCTGGCCCTCTGATATGATTAGGGGTAAAAACTGAGCCAACCTTTCTGCCATGATTTTGGTAATGATCTTATACACAAATTGGCAGAGACTAATAGGGCGAAGCTTATATGTTCCACATTGTCTACTTTGGGTATCAGTGTAAGCCAAGTGTGGTTGAAGCTGCGAAGCATTCTGCTCGTACTAAAAAAAGAACGAACAGCATCAATCACCGAGGTACCCACTATCACCCAAATAGACTTAAAAATTTTACCAGTAAATCCATCCGATCCTGGAGCTTGCTTTAAGCCCGTCGAGAAGACCGTTTTACGAATTTCGTCCGGAAGGACTTCCGCAGTAAGAACCGCATTCATTTCCGTAGGGACCTTACGGTCAATTGGAAGGGCAACAATCCTGGCATCCATGTTCAGGACCTGGGTCTTTGAGGTAACGAGGTGTTGATAAAAATTTGTTGCTATATCGGCCTTCCCTTTTTCCTCCGTAACCCACTCACCCTCCTCATTGTGAAGCCCTGTAATGAAATTGTGTTTTCTACGAGTCCGGGTGACCGTGTGAAAGTACAGAGAATTTTTATCTCCCTTCTTAAGCCAGCGGACTCAAGATTTTTGTTGTTAGTAGGCCTCCTCAGCCTCCCATTGTCTATTTAACTCGGTCTCCAAGACCCTAACCTCCTCACAATTAATCGGACGACAGAGCTTGACCCTATCAATTTCAGCCTGGAGGGTCCTAATATTTCTGAGTGAATTCGTAGTACCTGCTCTGCTCCTGTCATAAAGAAGGTGGCGGAGTTTCTTCAATTTCTCCCATAACTGGTACATTGGGGTACCGGAAACTTCCTCAACCCAAACATATGTCACCATCACTTTGACTTCCGGGTTATCTGCCCACCGAGCATCAAAGCGGAAAAGAGGTCGACTATGCCTAACATAGGGCTTATCAGAGAGAATTATAGCTCTATGATCAGAACATTGATTCGTGAAATGCTTAAGAAGAGTGTCAGGGAAACTTTCTAACCAGTTCTGAGAACATAGAGCTCTATCCAACCGTTCACGGATACATGCCGCCCCCATTCTTTTATTAGTCCAGCTAAACTTGTCACCTTGGTACCCTGGATCCTAGAGACCTAAGTCATGAATAAAGTCCCTGAGAGGAATAGACGGGGCAACAGTCCAAGGGTTACCACCATCCTTTTCAGTCTCGTTTAAAGTGACATTAAAATCTCCTAAGATCACAAAAGGTATTTGGATCTCATCACACACTTGGTGAAGAATATGCAGTTGAGTAGAGCGAGTGGCTTCATGACAGCTCAAATAAACACAAACCACCACATACGAAAAACCACTTCCATTAATCCGAACACAAATAGAAAAATCCGAATGAAAAAACACCGAAGCATCAACTTCGGGGGACCAAGCTACAAATAAGCCACCAGAAGTGTCGATGGCATCAACAAAAAAACAATGGTTCGAATTGAAACCTAACCCCTGCATCCTGCGGGTGACTGCTCTCCGGCTCGATCTTATTTCCGAAAAGAAGACAAGGTCCGATTTATTGGAATGAACTAAACCTACAACAGTTTGGAATGTGAGGGATGACCCAATTCCTCTCACATTCCAGGCAAGCAGCCTCATTGATCGGACGGGGGCCACTCTAGGCTGGCTTCCTCCACCTTTTCATCATCGATATTTCTTCCACATATTGCTTCTTCGGATTCGGAAACTCCTCAATGGCTCCTTCCACCTCCTCAATGGTTCTTTTGGTACCGCCATTACCAGTTTCAATGAGGTTGGACCCATATTCATTCAGCTTCCAGATTGCAGGGGCGATCGAGAGTTCTCCCTAGCTCCGTGTCCCATCTGCACCGTGGCTCCACTCCCCTTGCCTTCCGCATGGAGAACCATACCAACCTCAAAAGCTGCCACCTCCTGTCCCACCCGGCCCTGGGTAACCCGAGTGGCTGTGGCCAGACCTCTCCCCTGGGTACGACTCCTTATCTCATAGCAAAGCTTCTCCTCCTCGGAAGAAGAGGTCATCGAACCTTCTTCCTTATAGTCACCATCCTCTGCCACCAAGGAAGGAGAACGTCGACCTTGTTTTGGGGGAGAGACAACTAGCACCGGGACATCAATCGAGGTCTCCTCTCCAATCACAGGCATTGCAACATCCGCACGATGAGGACTTGTTCTTATCAATTGATGAGTACGTCCTCCCCGGGGCCGCCCTTTCGAACCAGCCTTCTCCACCGGCGTTTTGGCCTTCCTTAGCCTACGTGGAGCAGCTTTGGGCAACGCCATCCGCTCTCTCCCAGCTTTAGGCACAACCCGACCCCTAGGCTTTGGGTGAGATTGCACATCTTCGTGACCAAGATTCTCTGTTCCCCCATGTTTCATGGTTTGCATGGAGGGTTTCAAATAAGGAAGATCATCTTCAGATTCCTCCTGAAGGATCATCCTTCTTCGAGGATTCATTTTTTGGGTGGGCTGGTCGACCGCACCCAATTCTGACTCACTCTTTTCGTCACCCAGTAGCGCCTGCACTCCACGCAAGTTTCCTTTTGTTGGCCGCTGCTGCAACATCTCCCCTCTCCCGCGCATCTCCACCATATAAACAGCCTGAGAGCGGGAGTCACTGGCTTTAAAGTCCTCGGACTGCCGCGCAGCTGACTCTTCTCTACCGCGACGCCTTCCACCATTCATATCCGCCGGTCGTGGGACTCTTTCCTTCCCTAGGCGAGGCTGCTCTCCAGCCATTTTTCGAGTAGTGGAGTGGCTATCTCCTCGACCCATAGTGATACGCGGCGACTTTCTCACATTGAAACCACGTGGACTTCGACCCTTTTTAATTCGCTCCGGAGCCGGAGCCAGCTGCTGCTTCTAGGGGTGGCGCGACGAGGATTGGGCCATTTTATTTCCCAATCTGAGCTCCTCCTGACCTACACCACTTCTGGATCTCCCTTCACCTTCCCGTTGTTCCCGAACCTCTTTGTTAACCCATCATGTTCTTGACCCGCCCCGATATGCTGGAAGTTCATCGTCATCATCATAGAGACGGGTATCCAATTTCTTTGTGGACATATGGGGTCCGAATCTTTCTTTCTGGGTGGGAGGGTCAAAAGAACAGTCACTCATCGTGTGAATAACTCGGCCACACTTAAAATAGAAAGAGGGCAAGTGCTCGTAGTCACCATAATTTGGGATCTTAACGGCTTCGAAAAATCAATTAAGGCCTTGATCTTGACAAAACATTGGTCTGTATCCGTACAGGTAAAAACACCTGATTCTAGGACATGGCCAATTACGTCGTTAGCCATTTTCCTGCCAAACTATTTTGTACAGCAGTCATCCGGCATCCCCAAGAGTTGAACACGAAAGGGGACGACGCTAAGCTCATCAAAAATCTTCTTCGAGGCATGAGGCACCCAAGCACGAACATGAAGTATTTTGTCCTTAATCATCCAAGGCGTTCGTTTCAGCACCCAGTTCCTTGATGCCTCACTTGGCAACACAAATTCAAACAATCTGTGTTTTTCCATCATCACCTTGATCTTCCCTTTCCCCTGCCAAGGGAAGTTCAGCGACTCCTTCAGATCCAGGACCGACACCTTGCTAGTTGTGAACACTCGTCCCATCAGCGCACAAATGCTACGAAACTTCGTTGGTTTGACCTCCGCCATTGAGAACTGAACAACCTGATCTTCTTGTATGCGAGCCATTGGCGTCACCTGCGAACAAGAAGGAGGGATCAGCGTACCAGGGAGCGGGATAAAATCCGCAAGTGCCTCCCCAAAATCACCTTCATGATTACTATCCGAGCAAGGAGGGGGAGAAGAAACACGAGGCCTCGAGGTGAACCCCAAGAGGCAAGTACAAGGGACAAGGGGAATCCGCAAACCTGAGGTCGGCGCAAGATTTGCGTGGTCAAGTGTATTCTCTTCCGTCGCCCAAAGCACTTCAAGTTTAGCTTTAGTGATAATGTTCTATGCTGGGGTCGGGTTTAAATAAAAGAGAGAGGTTGAGTGCCACCCAAACTCTTGCTCAACCGTTATAGCTAGGTTGCGGTAAGTACGTCTTCTTGGAGGTCTTTCACTTTGAGTGAAGCTCCTGTTGAAACAACAGATAGGGACTATCCCACTAAATCCAGACCCGAGGATACATTACGTGATTTTTGCATTCGTCTGTTCTCCCGAGTTTGCCGGCAGCGTGCCATTGCAGGGGAGCGAGAACCGCCACACCACTGTTTTAGATAGCTTGGAACGTTTGTTTTTCGTCAGTCCCAAAAGTACTATCGTTTGATTTTCTGGCAAGCAATCAAGCTTCCATTTTTTTGGTGATCCAAACCCTGGATCTTCTTTTTGGTATTCTGTTTTTTTTATACCATAAATATTAGCACTATTCCGTGCTCCGGTATGGGAAACGGCCGAGCATTGCAGCCGCCTCCCTGGGTCAACAACCAACCCTTCATCCTGATTAGGGTTATTCTCCGCATTGCATCCAGCTTGTACGTGGACACCGGGTCGTGCCGTCCACGGGCTAGCACGACACCGTTAGAGCACGGCACGAGCACGGACACGAAATAAATGGGCCAGCCCGGGACGAGCACGAATAATTTATGGGTCGTGCCGGGCCTAAACTTCATGGGCACGAGCACGGGCATGGTATATAAATGGGTCGTGTCGGGCCTAATATTTTCGAGAATTTATTGAGTATAAGAACGGACATGACACGAAAATAATATTTATTTGATAGAAAATAGATATAAAAAGAATTATAGGTTCAAATATTACAAAATACAAGTAGAAAAAGAATTATTTGTTGCTGTTAGAAGTGTCATAAAGATATATATATATACGTAATTACTACCATAAGTAAAAATGGACGAAGAATTAAATAAAGCCAAATAACACTCGCTATACTTCCAATTTTCTTTTCCCCTTTATTTGTTACTTTTCTCAAACATTATCGGTTAATACTATATTTCTCCGTCCAATTTTCACATTCTTTTTCATTCTCTCTTTTGTTTTCTTCATTTTCATTAAATACGAATACGAGCATGGCACGAGCACAAATAGGCATGGCACAATTCAAACCGTGCTCGGGTCTGGGTCGGGCCTAGTAAAGTTAACAAATGGGCTTGCATGGCACGACACAAAAACTGACAGGTCGTGCCAAGCACGGCACGAAATTAATGGGCCCAAAGCGTGCTTTGTGCCGTGCCGGCCCAAGCACGGCCCAGCGCCCATGTACAATCCAACCTCACCTTGATTGCGCAGGCTAGCGTCAACCACCACCAGGATTATCGAGATCAAAATCCGGCTGGCTAGACGACCGAACTCTAGGAGAGAGGAGAGAGCTTTTCAAAGAATCTTTCAGCGATGAGAGATCAAAGTAGATTGAAAATATGGACCCTTATATTTAGGGCGGATACATGTATGATTATATATAGAATGGAGAATCTAAAACCATACATATCCCATCCCATCAAACTTTTTTACTAATTTTACCCATCTCATGTACCGTCAAATCAAAAATTCCTTGTATTAATCGATTCAGTAATAATCAGACTCTCGAAGTTGTGTGTTTTGATTGTCATCCCGCTAGATGGAACTCATTTTTCGTTTACTTTTCCCAACGAAGAAGGCCCAAATAACAACCTCCGTGGCCAGGGCCCAGGGCACCGCCCCCGCTGCTAATTTGCAATAAATCTCAAAAGGTGAGTGAGAGCAATAAATTGAAGTGAAAGCAAGGAAATTGGGGTTTGGGTGGGCAATGCACAGCCCGTGTGGGTCCGACCCAAATATCAGATACAAGCAACCGACCAACCAGCGGACTTGTACATATTTTCCTCCCACAAAATCTTTTCCTCTCCTCTCAGGCCTCAGCTCACCACCTATTAAGCCTCGCCTTCCCTTTCCTCTCACCATTCCCCTGTTTTTCCCCCATAGCTCCGCTCCGCTCCGTCCAAAACTGCAGATTCCCGAAACCCCTTTTGGAGAGAAAAGCAACCGCAACGCAAAGACAACGAAGCAACCTCCCCAACTTGCTGCCTCTCTCGTCATCGTCATCAACAGCCCGTACTGGATTTCCTGCTTCAGTTTCCTCTGCCTCGCGCGCGCTCTCTCTCTCTAGCAAGATGGCTTTCTCTGGATTTGACAGTTCCCGAATCCGATTCTGATGTTTTTTTTTTCTTTCTCCTTGGGGTCGGATTAGTTTCTAGTATTCGGATCTAGATTCTTGAACTTGGGTCTTCCGCTTGATTTTTTTTCGAATTCCCTCTGGATTTCTTATCTCCTTCTTTTTGACCAAGTTGGGATCTTTTCCTTTCCTCTGCTCTGCTCTTTCTGCTTGGATTGGGTTCTTGATACATTTTGATTCCAAATCCCATTCTTGATTCTAAACACGCAATTTCCAGCTGGACCTATCTCCAAAGAATATAAACCCCTTTTTGCCATATCAGTCTGTGCCTTTTCCTTACTTTTCCCACTTTATTTTCTATATCCTTCGAGAGCTAGATTGTTGCTCAGAGACAGAGAGAGAGAGCTTGAGGCGAAATTCAGCAATGGCTGCAGCTAAGAACAACATGGGGAAATCCAAAAAGGGTGCTGTTGATGAAACTCGGACGATGTGGGAATCGGAGCTTGGGAAGAGCAGAAAAGCTGATCACGAAGGAGAAGAAGCTGGTGATCCGAGCTTCCAAAGTCGGCCATGGAGGACAGTTTTAGATGGAGCTTCCACGGCCGAAAGACAAAGACCTCTGAAAAAGGTCCGAAGCCCTGAACGTCACGTTCCGATCCAACCCTCTTTCCTTCAACACCAGCAAGTCACTCAATCTTATTCAATCCCGCCTCCCTCTCTGTTTCCTCTTTCCAATTCCAATTCCCCTGCTTTCAACTCTTCAAGCCCGAGGATTCTGTTCCCTTTCGCTTTCGAAGGGTCGTCGTCGATGCCCGCAAATCAGCCCATCCATTTCCCCCCGCCGCCGACGACGACGGCGACCCAGTTTACCACCACAAACCCTTCTCTCCCAATTTTCCCACCGCCACCGCAAAACCAGATGATCTCATTCGACCAGCAGCAGCAGCAAACGACGCCGTTCCCGCCATTTTTCGCGTCAGAATCCGCCCACCACCACCAGCAGCAACAGCAGCTGTACCGGTACTGGAGCGACCCGCTGAATCTGAGCCCGAGGGGACGTTTCCTGATGATGAACCAGGTGGTCGGACCGGACGGCAGGCGGATGTTCCGGCCGACGATGCCGGTCCAGCCGATCAACACGACGAGGCTCTACAGGGGAGTGAGGCAGAGGCATTGGGGGAAATGGGTGGCCGAGATTCGCCTCCCGCGCAACCGCACACGCCTCTGGCTCGGCACCTTCGACACCGCCGAGGACGCCGCCATGGCCTACGACCGCGAGGCGTTCAAGCTCCGCGGCGAGAACGCCCGGCTCAATTTCCCGGAGCTCTTCCTCAACAAGGAAAAACCCTCTGTTTCTTCTCCGCCTTCCCCTGTTCCAACTCCGTCGGAAACTGACCCGAATCTGCCAGAGTCCGAAGCTTCGCTCCCGCCTCCGGCGGAAGAGGAGAGACACGCTCCAGACACTGATTCCGGGATGGGTTCGGTGACCGATGAAGTTCCGGCCGCCGCGGCGGTGGAAGGCGGCGGAGGAGAAGGAGGGGTACAGGAAATGGCGTGGGGAGAAATGGCGGAAGCTTGGCTGAACGCGATTCAGGCAGGGTGGGGGCCAGGGAGTCCGGTATGGGATGATTTGGATGCTAATAACAACCTGTTGATGAATTCCCAAATTCCATTTAGCCATTCTAATACTAATCAGCAGCAAGGTGGAGGAATCATGACCAATATGGCAGGTAGTGGGTCAGCTAATCCTTCGAGTTCGTCTTGTTTCCAGATGAAGCCGTTCTTTTGGAAGGATCAAGACTGATCCTTTCCAGCTTCTTCCTAGGATGGGTTTATGGGGTTTAGGGTTCGATTGGGTTTTGGAAGTTCCCCGTCTTTTCCTCTTCTCCACAGTTTTTGGTTTCAGAGTTTTGCAGGAAACCAAAAACACTGGTTGTGAGTTTTTTTCCAGAAACAGCCGGTGAGAGTGCGAAAAATTGGGATTTTCCACCTACCCAAAATCTCTTCCTTCTTCTTCTTCTTTTCCAGGGAGAAAAGGCTGCATATTTACAAGCCTTTTTTCTTTCTTGCAGAAGACATGCCCTTATGTAGATTTATTTATCGACTTCTTTTTGTCTATGTATTATGTTATGTAATGTAATGTAGGATAGTCAGTCAGTGATAGGTCGACAGAAGGAGACAGTTTTGTGATCTCTTCTGTCATATGGTATTTAGTCTACTGGTCGGTTTGGATTGTATCTTTCTCTGTCTCAGTCCCTGTCCCAGAAAAGCTCTGTTTTTCCATGCTTTGAGGGGGGTTGGGATTGGAGGAATTTGATTAATAGCAAGTCAATGTGGGTTTGTCGGTTTCTTTGTACATTTCTCATCGTGTTTATCGTTTGTTGTTTGTAATACTATAATTGATAATAATGCTTTCCTTACTTTAATTAATGGATCTTGTCGCCGCCTCTGCTGCTGCTTCTTCTTCTCCTTCGGTCCTTTCTTTCTGCTTGATGATGATGATGATGCTGTTTTTCATGCTTGGTCTGGTGATGATAGTGATCGGTAATTGGACGGTTACATCCTCTCCTGATTGAAGTTTCTTTTGCAAAAGAAGGTTCTAGCGAGTGAGCTAGGGTCGCTTCAATTGGTTGACTCAATGGTAGAATATTGGAGCTCCACAGATGATAAGACAATGTTACATGGATGGAACCATTTATCACTAAATAAGAATGCTTTATGGTATAAGATTTATAATTAACTTTATTTGAATTAGTGGGACTAGTTAGTTCATAATATGGTATTATAATTTATATTTGGTTTGGTCAATGGTCTTGTGTTCGAATCTCTACGATTTTCAATATTAACAGTGGATTAAAGCACAACATATTATGGCTTGTGCAAACTTCAAACTCGTGACTTTCATTTGTGACTTTTGTTTGAGAGCATGTGTGTGTAAGTGAGTGGTATAAGATCCATATTTAATCTTCTCCCAACAACATGAGTTATTAGGAGCAGTTGGTTCTTGATATGATATCAGATTGTGATTAAAAGGTTTTGTGTTTGAATCCCAACGACTCACATTGTTAAGCACATGTACGCAATTCGGACCTCTGCAAACTTCAAACTCTTATGAGTTGGCTTTCTTTTGAGGAGGCATGTTAATATATGGTATAAGATCCATAATTGAATCTCACCAAACAACTCGGGTTATTAGGATCAACTGGTTGTTTACATGACATCATATCATTCTGTGACCAAGAGGTCTTTTGTTCGAGTCTCGGTAACCCCCATTTGTTAAGCACATGATATTCGAACTTGTGCAAACTTCAAGCCCCAATGAGTAGGCTTTCAGATAGGGGTGGGCAATGGGCGGGTTGGGTGAGTTTTCGTTTCAAACTGATCCACCCGCTTACTAGTGAGTTGGAATAATTGTGACCCACAATCCACCCACATTCTTCTGCGGGTCGGGTTGGGTGGGTGGCGGATGAGTGCGGTTGGGTCATGGGTTAACTCGCAAAAGCAATTCTCCAACTAACCATTAAGAAAGTTGACTAACATTTATAATAAGTTCATAGTAAATTAGTAAGACTGTATCAATTCAAACACTTCTCAAGTGAATCTGTGTAGTATTTGCATACAACTTTTTGGTACTATATCAACCAATTGTGTAGAGAAAACTTACGTATTTTGTTATTTTGATAAAATTAATAATTTAAAGTTTTCATCACAAAATTTAATGGATATTAACAATAATTTATATTCCAGTATTCAATATCTAATGGATATTACACAACACAATAACCAATAATAGTAGTCAAAACAACATTTTTAATGTGAAAATAGGATGCGGGTCATTCGGGTGACCCGCAATCCACCCACCACCCACCCACATAAGTGCGAGTGGGAGATTTATCAATACGCAATCCACCCACATCAATCACCCACTGCTTGCGAGTCGGGTTATTTGCGGGTGGATCGATATCAATCCGCGGATTAACCACCCATGTGCCACCGCTATCAGAGCTGGTTTAACCAAGTGGTCGTGTGTTCAAATCTCCATGACTCTCAATAGTAATAGTTGATTAAAGCACAAGGTACGGTGAGCATGTGCAAACTTCAAGCCCATGAGTTGGCTTTCGTTTGAGGGGGCGTGTAAGAGAGTGTTATAAGATCCATAATGAACCTTCCACAACAACTTGAGTTATTGGATCAGTTAGATTATGACATGATATAAGAGTTGATTTGGTCAAGTGGTCGTGAGTTCGAATCTCAACGATCCAAAATATTAACAGTTGATAAAAAACACAAGGTATGATAGGCATGTGCAAACTTTAATCCGATGAGTTTCTTTAGGGAGTGTGTATGAGTGGTATAAGGTTCATAATTAACCTTCTCCCAACAACTAAATTTATTGAGATCAATTAGTTCTTAGCAACCTACTCATCCTAAAATTCCTCTTTTTTCATTAACTAAGATATCTTTAAATGTGATTCATTTAAGATTTTTATTATGCTTCTTCCCAACAAAACATTATGCTTTTCTTGGATAACCTATTAGACCATCTCCAATGCAAAAAGACTAAAATGTCAAATTTTGAGCATTTTAGCACCACAAAAAGTGATTTTGCTTCAATGGGAAGACTAAAATTCCAAATCCCCCAATTTGCATAATTTTTCATAATCTAGTTTAATGTTGATTTCATCACTTTACCTATATAATTTGTTAGTTATATTTATATAGATAGTAATAATTAATGAAGATTAACGTTTCAATATAATATTTTTATTTGAAAATTTATTTTTCATTAAATATGACATCATTAAACACATGAAGTATGCACGTTCACATATAAGCATATTAAAAAAAAAATATTAACTAACTAGGATAATTATACCAAGCATACAAAGCAAAACAACAATAACCAATCAAGGTGAAAAATTCATAAAATCAAACACTAAAAATATGGGTGAGCAGGGCAAAAGACCGAATAATTTATGGGTCGTGCGGGGTCTAAACTTCATGGGCACAGGTATGACACGAGCTATAAGTGGGTTGTGGGGAGCCTAATATTTTTTAGACCCTATTGACTATAAGCCCGATATGACAATAAAAAAATAATTTTTTGATAGCAAATAAATATAAAAAGAATGTTAAGTTCAAGTATTCCAAAATAGAACTACATAAATAATTATTTATTGTTGTTAGAAATGATTATAAAGATATATATGTAACTGCTAGCATAAGTAAAAATGGTCAGAAAATTTTAAAAAATAGAAAAATTACAGTCGTTATACTTATAATTTTTTTCTTCACCTTATTTGTTTTCTCAAATATTCTAAATTAATATTATCATTCCCCATAATTTTATTTCCTTCTTCTTCATTCCCTCTTTAATTTTCTTTATTTTCATTAAGCACGAATATGAGCATGACACGAGCACGAGTATGCACGCACAATTCAAACTATGCTTGGGCCCGGACCAGGCTTAGTAAATTTGAAAAATGGGTTGGCACGACACGTCATGAAAACTGACGGGCCGTGCCAAACACGACACGAGATAAATGGACCCGAAGCGTGCCCATCAGTGCCAGCCCAAAAGATGGAGCATGAATGAAAGAATTTAGAGATAGAGGAATGAAAGAAGCCAGAGATAGAGGACTAGGAACTTACCACCATAAGAAGGGATAAAGAGTTTAACATTAGGAAACGAGAATCGTCATTGTTCAAGAAGGATATGCAGACTTCTACAATCGACCCCAAGCAAGTTAATCAACTCCAAGGAAGAGGAAGATTGTAAAACATAGACAAGATGATATCTATGGTGAGGAAGCTAGTCATGATAATGGTGGTATGCAACCATAGGTGTTGGTGGTGACCTTGACACTAGGGTTGGTATTGATGAGGAGAGCCCCATCCATCATGGCACATATCATCCTTTAAATTTCTAGTGTGTACTTTGAATTCATAACTAGCATTTTGAATTCCTAACTTCAATGTGCAATTGTGCTTCCCATTTGAAACAAGAGCAAATTTTATCAGTAAATGTCACTTAAAATAAGTAAAATACGTTTATAAGTCCCTCAAACATAAGTAAAACATAGTTAAAAATACTCAAACATTAGTCACTTCACTACTCACAACCGGCTTCCTTTCAAAGGTGTTCAATTAAATCTTTCTCGAACTTTCTATGTTATCACCATCATGAATCGATGCATTGGAACCGAAGTATTATAGTAGTGATGGCATGTTCCAATTCAAGTTTTCCTCCGCAATATTCACGATCACTATTATCGCGCATCTCATCGAACTCATTATGGAACCGAAGTACACTACCACACACTAAACTGATAACACTACCACTACACTAAAAACAGTACCACTACCACTAGAACTATAACACTACCACTAGACTGAAAATCACTACTACTACACCAAAAATCACTACCACTAGAATGAAAAGAATATCACTATACCAAAAAATGTTACCACTAGGCAAGAATGGGAAAAAACAAGATATGGAAGGCTAGTGATGAGCAACGAGAAAGGCAGACGACGAGCGACATCGAGTAGGTGACAAAGGCGATGAGCGCTCGCTAGAAGGAGAAGAAGTGCTAAGGGAGAAGGGTTAAGGAGGAGGAGGAGAGGAAGCATTGTGGTGAAGGGTTTAGGAGGAAAGACGACGGTGAAGGGTTGAGGAGTGGGGGTGTTCAAACGGTGTGGTTACCATGGTAACCGTTTTAACCAGTACTATTTGGATAATTTGGTTTGGTTAATTTGGATAATTGGTTTGGTTTGGTTAAAGTTTTTAGCTTGTTTGGTTTAGGTGGTTTGGTTTGGTTTCAGACACTCCTAACCAGTCAAACCAAATTAACCAGATAAATAATTAGCCATATATCTATTATATGCACATACTTAATACTTTGAATAACCACTCAAGAGTTAAACGTTCATCCCTTTTAGACTCATAAAATATAAAGCTTGATATTGTTCCTATAATATATATTTGTATATGCATAATGTAGACCACAACATATGAACGCCTAATTTAGATAAATCTCATACATTATGTTGGATGAAAACTTGAAAGCAATGTCATTTTCTGCCTATGAAAATTGCTAAAAGACTAAGTCAATTCAAACAAACACGACAATTAATTAATCCATACCATTGTGGTAAATGTTTGCTAGGTGAATACTTCTATACTAACCGTAGGATAATTGTCTTAGTTGCATGTATTTATGTTAAAGGTCAACTATAACCAAGTGTTGATTATTATGTTTTATTCATTATATAAATTGTGAATTGATAAATTAACCAAAAATTTTATCACTTAATGATAATGTTATTTTATATTGGTTAATCTGGTTAACCAATTAACCAAACCGATTAAACTTTAGTTTGTTTAATTTGGTTGTTGTATTAATTTGGACGGTTTGGTTATGATATTGTATTCCATGGTTAATGAAATTTAGTCTTGTTTGGTTTGGTAATAACCATGGTAACCATTTGAACACCCCTATTGAGGAGGAGGGGAGGATACATATGTTGGAGGAGATGGTTCCGACGACGGGAAAGGATTGAAGAGGCGGTGGGTTGTGGTCAAGGAGGAGGAGGCGGCCGTATTGAAGAAGGAGAGGACAATTAGGGTTTGGAGGAATATATGAAAATGTATTAATTATATGGTTAACAAAATGATGTCATAAAAAAAAACTTTCGTCTAAAAAAATATTTACAACCCAATCTCATCCATACGCTTAAAAAATGAAGATGTAATAAATCTAATGAAATGTTATTTGCCGCCCGTAAGATTACTATTTGTCGCCCGTAGTTATAACAATATTTACCATCTTGCACTTTTTTTTCAACCTCCATGTACAACCGCTCACCATCGACCACCGCCACCTCCTCTCCCTCCCCAGCTCAGCCACTGGTCAAAACTCTCCCCTCCCCACCTCACAGCCTCAAGGCCCTCAACGCTGAAGACTCTGAGCCACCGACGAGCGCTACTGTTCCCCAACGTCATCGATCGTCCTCCCTAATATCGTCGTTCCCCGTCGTCCGACGGAGACGTGCGATCCGCCCGTCGGTGTCGGACAAGGTCCGCCGGCGTCAAAATCCCTTGTCAGACGGTGTCCGAAACCCAGCGTTGGACGGGGTCCGAATTCCAGTGTTGGACGGTTACTTTTTTTTCGAAAATCGTTTTTGAATTGTTAATTATTTATTGAGTAATTAAGTAGTTATATTGTTTCAAATATTTATAAAATATGATAATTAGGCAAATTAAAGGGAGAGTATTAAGGAAAGATTGATTTATTCGTTGATATAGTTTTGGTAGATTTTTTTTTGGTTTAGCGGTAGAATATATAAATAGTGTAGTTTTTATGGTAAAATTCAAAGGGAGATTTTAAGGCAGATTGATTTTTCTCATGGTTGTCAACCCGAATTCGCCCGGACCCGGCAACAAAAACGGGTCCCAAATACCCAATGAAACTATAACCCAGAAAAGTCAAACCCAGCCAAACCCGACCAAACCCGGACGGGTTGACTGTCCAAACTCTTCCGGGTCCTTCCTTTCCTTCGCCTGTCTTTTCAGTTCTTTCTTTGGGACTTTTTTTTTTAACTCTTTGGAACTTGTACAAAGGAAACATTAATTACTTATGTGTGGGGAAAAGGAAAAAAAAAACAGACAACAGGGTTCTTTAAATTATGTTTGATTATATTTTTACTAAAGCTAGACAATTGTGCATATAAAAAAAACATGATAAGTACTTGATAGAGTTTTGTAGATGGAGTGAAATTTTATTAAATGGTATCTTAAATTAAATTATATTTTTACTTCTTGAAAACCGGGTTAATCCGGGCTAAACTGGGCTAATCCGGTCACCCCATTAATCCTTGACCCACTATCTTGATCGGGTCCGGGTCAATCCGCAGGTTGACAACCTTGATTTTTTTCGTTGATATAGTTTTGGTAGAATTTTTTTATTTTGGTTGAGAGGTAGAATATTAAATAGAGGATTTTTTTATGGAAAAATTTATAAGTTTTACATTAATGAAATATTTTATTTTGAATAAGAATTTTTTGGAAGGAAACTTCCTAATTAACAACCTCTAATTTGTATTTCTCGCCACCAATTTTACGTCTCTCACCATCAATAGAATTTGTATTTCCTTAACAACCGAACGTAAGTGACAACCGTAAAACATTCCCCAATTTCTACCAAAAAGGTAAAAAAAAAACCTTTAACCTGTCTTTCCTTAATTAAAACGTCTAACCCACGTTTAATTTTATTTACTGAATTGACACCCGAAAAAAATTCCTTAATTAACATTTCCTATTCCATAACCCACGTCTAATTTCAATTCCCTAATTAACAATAGAAAAAAAAAATTTAATTATCACGACTAAGCCCATAAAATGAAGATTTTGTATTATTAATCACAACCAAAACACATTCCTTAATGAAACCATACGTGGGTCTTGGTTCAAATAATTATAAATTTAAGTAATTTTTTTACTTAGGTAGGAAGTTAATAGGTAGGGAATTACAAAGAGTTGAAAAATAAATAGCGGTAGTCAACCAAGTGCTGAACTACCGATGCAAGAGCCGTTTTCGCCATGCAATGGGCAACCTTGTTAGTTCTACGATGAGAGAAAATGAAATGGACAAACGCAAACAAGGCCTTCATCAAACGAACTTCCTCTAGGATAGCTCCCCCACGGTCATGGTGGATATCATTTTCCAAAGCTCGCAGGATCACCAGTTGGGTATCACCACAAAAACAAACAGAGCGAACACCTTGAGTTAAGCACCAATCCATAGCATCTCTTAAGGCTATCAACTCAAGTAAAATGGATCAAATAAGTCATCATAGTACTTACCGAGTGCACAAACTATCGAGTCTGAAGGCGAGAAGCCAACAAATCCAACACTGCCTCCTGTAGTTCCACGCATGGCACCATCGAAGCGGATTAACATGCCATTAGAAGGGCACATTGCTACGGGGGATGGATTAGGAGATTGCCTAATAGAAGTCCCCCCTCTGCTTGATGAGAAGGAAGAATATATCCACTCATCCCCCTGTTGTAAGTATTGTCTGTGCAGCGGCCTTGGAAGATATTGGACGTGGTCATAGCATGACCAACATCAGCCTTTCCATACTCGCCAGGATAGGAAAACCAGTTCAGCTAAATCAAGCTTATGGATCTGCAGAGAGAAAAATAGATGCGCCTACGCCAAGTCAGCAGGTTTGTTAGCAACAGTAACTCGTATGTGTTCTTTCCCAGCCAGGCACCACACCTCGCGAGCCACCCTGCAATCAAACAGATAGTGAGATATGGTTTCTATATCTACAGAGCACACAGGGCATATATTAGAAGCACTCAAGGATTTTCAGTGAAGGATATCTAAACAAGAAAGGAATCCTCGAACAACCCTCCATAGGAAGAACCTCAGTTTAGGTGGAATAGGTAAACTCCATAACAATTTCCAGAACTTGTTATCCAGGTGAGGGGAAGAGCATCAAACATCTCCCCTCGTTCATCCGATAGCAGATGATACCCTGCCTTTACCATATACCGACCTGAAGATGAGTAGTGCCAAATGAGCCTATCGGGCTGCGGTGTGGCCGGAATCGGAATAGAGAGAATCCATTTGACACTATCACTAGTGAAGTGAGAACGAAGGAGTTCCGTATTCCAAGTGCGGGACAGGGGATGGATAAGTGAAGCAACATAGGGATTACCAAGGCTGACGTCGGGGAGCAGAGATGGAGAGGATGGGGGGGGGGGAGGTGGGTAGCCATGGATCATAAAGAATCAAAATGACAGTACCACATCCCACCTGCCACCTGAGTCCTTTCTGAAGAAGCTTGCGACCCTCGAGAACCCCTTGCGACGCCCACGATGGGCGAGTTCCTATAGAGCAGAGAGGAAGTCACACTGATCATGGTAGCATGCCTTATAAATCTTTGCTAGAGTAGACTGAGGTTCCATAAGAATCTTCCACACCTATTTGGCGAGCATATCCACGTTAAAGATGTCAAAGTCTCGAAAACCAAGTCCTCCACGAAATTTGCTGACACACAATGTTGGCCAGGAGATCCAATGCATCCCTCTATCTTTATCCTGACCAGCCCACCAAAACCTCGAGAGATGCCCATTCATTCGCCGACAAGTTGTAGAGGGTAACCGAAAGGAGAGCATTGCACAGACAGGAGCCGCTGATCGCACAGCTTTGATGACCACCTCTTTTCCAGCCAACGATACTACGATAGCGCCTTTGATTTCCAGTTTTGAATACGCCGAGCTAGCGCATCTTCAATAAACCAGAAAGTTTGAACCTTCGAACATTGAATTTGAGCAGGGAGGCCAAGCTATTTGTCGAGTTCCCCAATTGAATCCACACCCAAGATAGTTGCTTGATCTAATGCTTCCTGATCTGAGACATTAGCGCTGAAGCATACCTTTGATTTCTGCAAAAAAAAAAATTTGCCCACTAGCAGCCTCATATACAGTCAGAAGTTGCACAAGTTGAGAGCACTCCGTCGATGATGCACGCAAAAAAAAAAAAAAAAGATCATCAGCAAATAATAAGTGAGATGTTATTGGAGCAAATCGGTGAATTTTCAGACCAT
This sequence comes from Linum tenue, assembly GCA_946122785.1. Taxonomy (NCBI): domain Eukaryota; kingdom Viridiplantae; phylum Streptophyta; class Magnoliopsida; order Malpighiales; family Linaceae; genus Linum; species Linum tenue. The sequence goes on along the minus strand of CAMGYJ010000010.1, from coordinate 18,483,796 downwards.
GTAATTGTTTCAAGGCAAGAGCATTGGTAATCAAGGTTGAGAAAGCTTCTGTATAAAGGGAAAATAAGAAGGGAGAGAGAGGATCACCCTGTCGGATACCCCGTTTCGGGTGAAAGTACCCATGTAAGTTGCTATTCAAGAGCACAGAGAAGGTGACAGTTGTAACACAAGCCTTGATTAACTTTATCCATGTAACATCAAATCCCAACGCTTCCATAACAGCAAAAAGAAAGCCCCACTCGACCCGATCGTAAGCTTTCTCCATATGTTGTCAGAAATGTCACGTCCTTTGACAAAACCATTCTGGACATCACTAACAACCGATGGGAGGACTGAGCTCAGCCTACAAGATAACACCTTAGAGATGATCTTATAAAAGACCTGACATAGACCTATAGGGCACATCTGTTTCATCGAGTCAACATTGGGTACTTTCGGAAGCAAGGTAATCAACGTATGATTAAAGTTGTGTAAGAGTCTACCTGACCTGAAGAACGATGATGCAGCCACACAGACTTCCCAATGATGTCCCAATAAGAATGATAAAATGCAGTCGTAAAACCATCCGATCCTGGAGCTTGTGATGGACCAATGTTGAAGGCGGCATGTTTGATCTCATCCCTGGAGATTGTCACGGTGAGGAAATTGTTCTGCTCAATTGTCACCTTCCTCAGAGGACCAAGGGCTGCAACCAGGAAGTGGAAGGGATTGTCATTTGAGGAGAATAAGTGATGGAAGTAATTCACTGAGACATAACCTTTGACATTCTCCTCCACGTGAGCCACTCCCGCGTCGTCCCGGATCAAATCAATGGTATTTTGGCGCCTCCTTTGATTTGTCATTGAATGGAAGAAGTTGGTATTAGCATCCCCTACTTGCAGCCAATTATTTCTGGATTTTTGCTTCCAATAAATTTCCTCTTGGCGATACGCACTAGCTAGCTGAGATTCCAAGCCTTGTGTGACACCCCAATCGACAGTTGGTTGTCCTCGTTCATCCTCAATTGCCAAGCGGAGTTCGCGGATTTGTCTTGCTGAATTTGTAGTTCCCTGTCTCGCCTAGCTAACAAATTGATGTCTTGCAGCCTTCAGCAGTGAAAACACTTGAAATTGAGGTGTACCAACCACCGCAGCCTGCCATTCCTGTAATACAATGGTGTGTGCTTCCTTGTTAGGACACCATCTCTTGTCAAAGTGAAATCGGGGTTTACCCTTCCCTGAACCTGGAACCAACTGTAAGAGAATCATTCGATGATCAGAGCTAAGATCTGAAAGATGATACACCTGCACATTAGTGATGGCAATGGGGCGGGGCGGGGCGGGTACCTCAATTCCCATGCCCCGTCCCATGCTACTATGGGTCGGGGCGAGTAAAACCCGCGCGGGTTCGGGGCGGGACGGGTCGACCCACTCTTACATGTTGTTAAAAAAAAATACAAGTAAATTTTACTTTTTACAATAAAACATAGGGCAAAACACTGTATGAATGAAAAATATTGATAATAGAATGGATAATTGAGCCTAACAAGTTGAAAGATCGACTCTAACTAGTTGAAGAAAAGTCAAAATAGGAGAAATATGTATAGATATTGTAAGAAATTGAGATAAAATGAGTCTAGCACGGGGCGGGGCGGGGCAGGGCGGGTCGGAAGTAGATACCCATGCCCCGCCCCACGCTACTGCAGGTCGGGTAATACCCGCCCCATCGCGGGTCAGGTCGGGTAATACCCGCGGGGCGGGTTGAAATTGCCATCACTACTGCACATTGGGCCAAGTATTAAGTATTAAATCAGAGGCTAATCCGCGATCAAATCTCTCAAGAATATGAGTACTTAAGCCCTGTCAGTTTGACCATGTGAAAGGAGGCCCTTTAAATCCTATATCCAGCAGCCTTGCATTAGCAATGAATGATTGAAATTGTTCTAAGACAAAGAAGGAAGGAGGGCGGCCACCTTGTTTCTCTGATGCAAACAGGATACAATTAAATTCACCAAGAACTATGAGTGGGGGAATACACGACGAAATCAAACGCAAAAGTTCATTGAACTGTGAACAACGTATATGTACATACTAACTTAAATGGACAAAAAACATTAACTAGACCCCATACTATATGTTGAACTTCTATATACAGGAAGAAAACAGCTTCCTCTTGCACACGACACTGGACATTTAGAGCACAAGCAATGACAAGACCCCCTTCCCTACCAATAGGAGACACACAACGTGCTACTACGAATCCTAATCGACATAATTTCTTATTAACAAAGTCATCATCATGCTTCGTTTCACATAAACAAATAGTGGAAGGAGAGAATCGATAGATAGCTCCAAATAATGAGGGAATTGTCAGGGGAGAGCCTAGTCCCTAAAAATTCCATGCGAGAATGCTCATCTGGCGGCTTGGGACCAGTCATGGCTGGTTGCCGCCACCATTTCATCACTTTGTTCGTTCGCTGCAGGATCACCTTCCACACGTTGTTTATTTGGGTCTAGGCTAATGCGCTACATGTCAGACATCTCGCTGCGATCACGAGAGAGACTCAGTTTGTTAGCAGCCCCATCCAGAGACGATGCTCGCCTCGAGATCATCCCATCATCCTGATCCGAGGCAGCATTCAACATTACCAATTTTCCTTCAGCAGCAGTAGAGGAAGAGACAGCCCCCTTAGTCGGAAGGAGTTGAAGAGCACCCGTCGGAAGGTGGGGAGCCGGAGTGTCATCCTTTCTACGAACCCAGGTGAGGCTACGACGACCCAATAGATTCCTTTCATTTAATTTGGGGCCAGACTTCAATGATATGAGGTGACGGCCGTATGGAGTAACCGTTCCTGCAAGCTCATCCCGTCGGGGGCATTGCTGGCCAATATGGCCAATAACGTCACACAAATAGCATAATTGAGAGAGTTTCTCATACTTGATCTCAGCAGAGAAACCACCTTTGCCCACCTTTTCATGGAAGCTGGAACCGAGACAGGGAGAGGATGACGGGAATCAAACCACACTCGAGCCCGCAGATAGATCTCGACTGTCTCCTCAGCACGGTGAACTGTACGAGGATCAATTTTCCCCCGGAATCCACCAAGCAGAGTGCCCATCCGCCTCGAATAGCAGGCGATTGGGACTCCCCGAAATTGGAGGAAGAGAAGAACTCACCACATTTGCTCTGCAATAGCCAGCGAAATTGCCACCCATGGGGCCAAGTTCACCATATATTTAGGCATGACCCAAGGCGCCATCCCAAGGATCCGATTCATATCCCCGTCATTGGGAAAGACAAACTGCAGTAGCCCTTCCGCTGCCGGAAGAATTGAGATCGGACCTGAATAGTTCCAAAGCCTCCCCAAAGTGGACTGCAAATGCCGAATCGGGGGCGACAGACCGACGATTTTTCCCAAGAGAGAGAGAGATCGTCTCTTTCCGCATCAGACGCAACATCGTCATCTCCAAACACAACCACCTTGGTTGAAGCCATCACAGATAGCATTGTGGAAGAGGGAGATCCAAGTTTGGAAGGAGAATAGAAGGGATCGCTCGATTTGCAAATCAAAACCCAAGGCTTCCCAATCCATGGGGGAGGCTTTAATAGCCCCATGAATCCGAAGGCCGTTGTCGCCAGGGCACTATGGCCAAGTGGCCGGTTACGACGTAGCGCACTTAGGCGATGTCCTCGCTCCCACTCCCCACAACAGAGCGGAGGAAGGGAGAGAATTTTTTTTTTTCTTAACAAAGACTGAAGCCCAAATAATTCTTTATTAATTTGTACAATATTTATAATTATCCATAATTTATTTATATATATAGGGTTTGATTTGACCAATTAGGGTTTGTGGAGAGCAGGGTTTGATCTTGACCAATTAGGATTTATGGAGATTAAGATTTGACTTTAACCAATTAGGGTAGAATTTAACCACATTGAATCAATATAACTCAGATGATAGATAGCAAAAGAAATAAAACGTTTCTTTCCTAGTTTACACCTTCTCCCCTCCCAATCCCTAAACCCTTATTCCAACCAAATAACTACATTCAACCTCGATTAATCCAATTCTACTACGACATTGTCTTAGAGGGAAAATCGTCTCTACTTCCACTAACAACAATCGTTCGCATCGTCGAAATACACATGGTAGGCCCAAGAAACTTCTCGTTACGACTCCCAAAGCTCCAAAAAACGTCGATTAAAATTTTGACACTATTCATACTTTTTTGTCCCGGACGTCCGATCACGAATCGGTCGATTCCACCATGTTCGTATCCACATTTTAGTGGAGCGCCAAGGGTTAAAATAATTTTTCACGTCGATAGCTCTAGTAACTGCGAAAAGATTCTTGTATAATAATTTTGGATATCTTATAATTAAATATTCATAATATTATACAATATTTTCGCTAAATTATAATTGCTTCAAACCATATAACTAATTTAATAAGTATTGTATAGTCATCCTAACTAATTTAATAATTTGAATCATTATCTCGTTAGTCACTAACAATCTAATTTCCCCTAATCCATCCCACTTATGGCAGAAGAATCCTTTCCTACTATCATTTAATCTTATAATACAAATCATAATATTAATCACCTCTCTCCAATGAACCCCTCAGGCCTCAACTCCTTCTCCATCTCTTATATTAAATAATTATAAAATAAAAATACTAGTAATACTAATACGGTAAATTGAAGGATTAATATTGATTTAGGAAGTTTAAAGTTCAATTAGACGTCGTAATGGGGGAGGAGTATGGGTTCTTAACCGGCTCAAGATAGGGTGCATAACCATGGGTTATGCACCTATCAATAACCAAATTTGGACCCTTCATTTAGAAAATTCAGATCTAAGGATGGAGAATTAAAGGCTATTTTTATTTTCACTACCTTTCTTAATTGACTCATATCTTTTTTGTTTTAACTTGGAGTTTAATTTTTTTTGCACAGATGGAACGAGTTCACCGTGCTCTACCAAATGAGATCAATTTTCAATATTTTTTTAGGAAAAAAAATTCTGGCCTCTCGGTACCAACTGCATACCATATGATATCTTCTTCGTTTTTAATTCGTTTTTGAAAACGTTTGCACAGCAGGGATGAGTTCATCATGATCTACTGGATCTACAAATTTCTGGGTGAACAAATTATAGGACAAAAAAATACCACACAATACCATACAATACCACCCCGGTACGGGGTGGTATTGTATGGTATCTTCTTCGTTTTTAATTCGTTTTTGAAAACGTTTGCACAGAAGGGACGAGTTCATCATGATCTATTGGATCTACAAATTTCTGGGTGAACAAATTACAGGATCAAAAAATACCACACAATACCATACAATACCACCCTGGTACGGGGTGGTATTGTGTGATATACAATGTTAAAAGTCGTAAATTACAATTAATATACTTCTACTATCATGTATTCAACCATCCTACAGTATTGGTTTGTTCATACCACCATGGTACGTTTTTCAAAACATAGGTATGCTTTTATTTCAATACCAGTCAATACCATATGGTATAGGCTGGTGAAAAATGACTCAATTTTTTTTGTTCGAAAAATTTATTAAAGTGGATATCATTTTGAAGAGCACAATTAATCTGATCTAACTGTGCAAAAAAAATTAAATTTCGACTTAAAATGAGCGAGAAATCGTCCGTCAAAGATTAAAGAGGGAAAAATTAAAGGCTTTCCATGAGAGAGAGGATGCTGATGTCATGCTGATGTGGACGGGTTACTCATGGTTACTCACTATAAGGTTACTGACCTGATCCATTCCCTTCTTAACCTTAACTTTTATTTATATTTTTTGGTAACTGCTATTAATGGATTCCTTTTTTGCCGTTGCTTTTACTTTTTTGCAATTAAATAATTATTTTTTAGGTAAAGTATTTAACTAATGGGTTTATAGGTATAATATGCCCCTCTACTATGACGTTTTATCAAACATGTCCCTCTACTATTTTTTACATCAAACATGCCCCTGTAATTTGGAAAAACTATCAAACATGCCCTTCAGTTGAAATTTCCATTGAAAAAATCATCAATCATGGTTGAACCGAGATTTAGACGACCTGCCATCGATAAATGGGAGGGGAAATGTCAGTTTTGACCCTTGTTTTATTTCTCTAGGTCTCGTCAAAGTGAAATTATTAGAATTATTTGGCTATACAAAAGAACAAAAAAAAAACTCTAAAGTGAAATTATTAGGGATATTTTAGATATTTGGGTTGCCCAAACCAAAGTTCGGTCTTGGTTAACGGTTTTTTGATGGAAATTTTAACAAAAGGGCATGTTTGATAAGTTTTCCAAAGTACAGGGGCATGTTTGATGTAAAGAATAGTAGAGGGGCATGTTTGATAAAACGTCATAGCAGAGGAGCATATTATACCTATAACCCTTAACTAATTGTAAAATTTCAGAATTAATGTTTACATTATGAATTGCAATTAGTGCTAATTTAGCGTGTAATTTAGTTTTCAGTGGTAGATTCCTTCCCTAACTATTCGCAAATTTAGTACCTCGGAAGGAGGGAAAAGAAAGAGAGCCCTAGAATACATTTTTTAGTACCATAGGGCCCTGGAATACTAAACAGTGAATATAATTTTTGTGTGCTCATAAGTCTAAAATGTGCACTTATTAGTTCAGCAATCCGCGTCAATTGCACTCAATACTTTTGATTTGACTCAGCAAAAAATTATACCAGCAATTCAAAAGTCGTGGCATCATTGGTGCTAGGCACTTAAGTCAACTGCGAATGACAACTCGCCACATCAACCCCCACAGATAAAGATGCATGCTTTTAAATTGTCTTCAATCGTTATTTGAGATTCATGTTCATAATATGAATAATAATTTCATGCATTGTATAACCTAACATTTCCCTAATTTGCAACCTCTCTAGATCTTTTATAACTTTATTTAAGTGCCGTCAATGCATCTAATAATTAAAATACTAGAAATTATTAGGTACTCTCGATAATACCATCTAGGTTGTACTCTCGACCAATCTATAGTACCATGTGAGCAATTGATTTAAAATAAAAACATATCCATCTTATAAAAAAATAGATTACTATAAAGTCTATCGACAATCACACCTCCCACCAACAGTGGCGTAGCCAGACATCGAGTTCACTGGGGTCCTTAAAATTTTACTAACATAAATGCTTGTGTACCTAATGAATTTTGAGTTAACCGGGGTCCTTGGTGAGCTAACATCGTTGAGAGTATGGGATCCTAAACTTGAATTATCGTACTAAAACCTATGTATTTAAAGAGTTTTGTTGCCCAATTATTTGCCAAGTGGGGTCCTAGGACCCCTCTCCTCCTTACCTCCCTCCGCCACTGCCCACCAAGCGATTTTCTTCCAAATGGTACCATGCATATGGAGGCTTCCATATGCATGCGCTTTTATCGCGTGTTCATTGAATATTTTGGAGACGATCCCTGCCGTTTTAAAATTGATTCATCATCGATTTACTCACAAGGCATACACATGTCTTCACATGACACAGATTATTCACAAAACAATTCCGAATAATTAATGTGTATTTTGTGAATACGTGAAATGTCAATATTTCATTCACGTATGCTTAAAAAAGCTCGAAATATATATTCAAAATATATAAGAATGATCTTGTAAACGCTAAAAACACCTCCAGAAGACCTTTGTAAAATTAATTTCAATAGATCAAATGTGGAAATAAAAAAAATTAGACATAAACACATACTTGAAAAAAAGAACAGAAGCAAGTTACCCATTGGCTGCTGTAATTCTGTGGTTTTTTTATTTGAGTAAGAAGATAAATTAATATATAACTCGGTACCATAAGAAGTATAATAATTAAGTTGAAGTGGTGTCACAGTCCACAATCATTGACAATTTTATATCAATGACTAAGACAAAGATGGTTACGCAGCAACAATCAGCCAAATGCTCAAATTAATTTAAAACAAAAGTCGGTTTTGGGTAAGCAATCTAACATCAACATAAAGATAAAGAATTGGATTAGAATAAAAAATATTATTAATGTGAATATCCATGTATGTTGGAACACTACGAATTTGCTATATCATTATAGAGGGTTGTCATTTGGTCTTGGTTTCAAGGTTTAACTGAAAACCGAACCGGTATTTATCAGTATTGGTCAATAGATCCGACTGTTAGTGGTTATATTATGTGTTTTTGTTATTTTCATTGTGACGGGTGAAATCGAAGATCAAACTCAACCTATGAGTGAACAAAACTGTGTTTGTTTGAGCACAGAGGAACTTATGAAGATGACTTACATAATGTGGATAACAACGATCATATAATCTCATTAAGATTTTCATGGATTTGCATTTCTGTAACAAAAACAACAATTGTTAGGGGGATTCTTATCTTAGATGTTGTCCACGATAGGCTTTTGCATCGATTATATGTGAATACCACCTTTTACATGAAGACTTGTTTGAAGAGGTTTACATGAATCAACCACCTGATCTAACCACATATACGGAAAACTTCAATAAAGTTTGTATACTAACTAAGTCTTTGTATGTCCTTAAACAAGCCAGAATTAGTGCTTTGTGAAATTGCCTACTACCCTCATTACCCTAGGTTACAAGCAATTCAAAATAAGACTACTACTCACTTTCTAGCAAGATCGCCTCCACTGTCTTCACTGACCTACTTGATTATGTCGATGACCATCTTTAATGGGAGCGATATGGTAGAAATTAAATTACCTCCATCAAACATCATTTAGATAGAACCTTCACCATTAATTAAAGACTTAGGTACCATAACAACCAATCATTCATACACATGTCCGGAAACCCAATCCAACATAGGCGGTATAAAGAACATTCAACTCGAATGTCATGTTGTGAGAGATTACCTTAAGCAATTCTTCCTAATCTTGATTCATATCGAAACCTAAATCTTAACTCAAGTTAACTCCATGCATCATTTGTTACTTATTATTGCGTTTCTAACCCTAGAACTCAAATTGATGAGATTTTGTCTCTTCTACTTTTAAACTAAATATATATAAACAATCTACAGCTATCTCATTTCGGATACGCAATTATAACTTGACAAAACTAATGGAAGTGCATGATTCTATCACGAAATTAGTTTAAGTGCATGGTTGACGATGTTAGAATTTGAGTACCTTAGCTAAGTATGATTTTGATAATCCCCATTTTATAAAGATTGTGTTGTTAATTTGAATGTGTGGGGTAGCGAATTCATAACCTCGGTTTTGGATAAGAATAGTGGGTGGTGGAATGATGCCATGAGAGGGAAATAGTAATTAACAAGAGAGATAGATAAGTCATTAACAATGACCTGATCACGAACTTTCGGACGCTAATAAAGATTATGATATGATTTATTGGAAGGGAAATGGAGGTTAGAGAGGAGAGGTGGGACCAAGGCACCTTTAGCTACCAGCCGTCCCATGAGATCATCACCATTTCTTAATTGCGACGGCACGACTACGATAATGATAAATATATATATATATGTTCCAATGATGCGGCAACGACGACACTCCAAAATTTTATTCATACAATATTCAAGCCCTCTGAAAATATCTTGGGGAGGAGGAATTGCTAACCATAAACGCAGAGGCTCCTCCCATCCGTGGGGCCATCTCTCTCAACAAAGATTAACATGTGTTTGCTCAAAACCAATTCCCATCTCATTTTTTCAATGTTGGGATTTCGGTTTGGCGAACGGCATGAGAGGTTATATCGAATAAGTTAGTGGTAGGTGTGTTGTGTTTATTGTTTAAACGGTGATTTAGAGACCTTCTATTATACTCTATAGTATATATGTTTCGAGTTATATATTGAACTTGTAATATAATTTTAAAAGTACAATTTTAATATGTACTATAATTTTGTATATTTATGTTATGTTACAAGTTCAGGTTGTATCATAACATGTAGTTACAAGTTCACTTTGTACCATAATTGCTTTTTACAAAAAGGTATATGTACAAACTGAATGTGCACATAGCATTAAAAATATAAATTTAATTTGTACCATAAATGTTTTTTTATTGGTAAACCAAAACATCGGTACTATAAAGCATTTTAAATTTCCTTGTGATTTAAATGTTTGGCCAAAACTCAGTAACATAATCTAAATTTTTAAAAATTCATAACATGTCAAAATTTTTAAAACAATTGGACCAATTTCATTAGCATGAAAAATCAATAAAAATATAAAAAATAAAACAAACTTTTATTAATTTAATTTTGTAATTATCTGAAATTAAAATAGATAACCATTTTTCCTTCCTTCTTCTACCCCTTTGCCTCTATTCTTCTTACTAGATTTGGGTCCGGCCCGTTGGCTGGATACATTTCATTAATGGTATAATAGCAATAACTATTATTTGATGAAAATGACGTTTTATTTTATATTAGAAAAGAGTTTAAATTATCTAAGTATTGGAAAGTCAAAACTCCATATGAAACATAATTTTCACTTAGTAAATTTTTATCCAAATCATGAACATTGGCAATTGTCCACATAACTCGGAACTGGAACCTGAATTTATAAACCGGTAGCAATGAGGTACGATATTTAGTCCAAAACTATATATTTTAGTGGGTACGATGTTCTTTTCTCGAATGAATTTAAATTGGAGTAAAACATTATGGAAAAGTAAGATAATGTTACCTAGCGGGTGTTGTTGTTTTATGTTATAAATTCTCACAAAATACTCGCCATAGCATTTGTAACCTTTTTCGTTAATAGATTTCAATTAATCAGATTAGCATAAGGAAATATAGTTCTTAAAAATTTGTGAGAGATCGAAAACACTCTTAGATTCAATGCTTCAGATTGGTGTTTAAATTAGAGTTTTCGAGGGAAACAAAGAAGGTTATGTACTGAAACAACAGCATCATTCCTTATTTTGATTATTTTGGATGGATATACGTGGACCTAAATATTAGAGACACTGTTAGCTATAAATATTAATGAAACTGAATTTTACCACCTCTCAAATCTTTATTTTCAGTTTATTTATCTCTTTTCAATATTTTGGAGGAGATTGATGGTCTGGAGAAGGTGGTGAATCTCCATAACTTTTTTCACAAAATTAATTACTATGAAATCGTAATTTATTTTTGACAGTCCAAATTTATAATGCAAATGGCATGAAATTCGCTAAACTCGATTCAATGTTAGCAAGTTCTCAAATAATTTCACATAATATCCGAAGTAGGTTATGCATCAAAATCACAGCCTCATTTCTCATTTTGATAACTCAGTATTGGATGAAGTATGCATTAACCAAAATATTGGAGAAAATATAAGAATTTGAATATCAATGGCTGGTTAGATTAAAATTGGGTTTTTCCACCTCTTTGTAGTTTATTTTTAATTTTTCAATGTTTGGTGGGCATTATTGATCAAGTGTACATCTCGGTCACTTTTATCACAAAAAATTATTATAGAGTCATATATTATTTTTAAATTCTCAAATTTATAAGACACAATAAAAAAATATCCAAATGGAATAAATATCGAGTTGAAGACAAAACGCTCTATGTTAATTTTGCATCTTATCTGAAGCATCATGAAGTCCTTCCTCATTGTCTGCAGTTTCAAATCAGAGATACGTAAAAAGGGGAACAACGCGCTCTAGGATACATGATAGTCTATGCTTTCTATTCATATGTAATTGTTGCACTAATTGAACTACCACGTACGTACAATAATCTCAAAAAAATAAAACTCAATGTGAAAATGGCAAAATGATAGAAAATAATGGCATATATGAGCTCTTTACTTCCTCCAATTGAATCTCAATACCATTGAAAGAACAAACTTTTCAAACTTGGAATTAACATTAATCTTACAAATTGGAACCCAAAAATATTTACATTGGGCTTTCAAACATAAGATCACCAGAAGCTCGATTTCGCTGTCATATCGAATAAATGAATTGGTGAATTTCTAGACTTTTAGGGACAACTTGATTTTCAAAGCGTCGAACTATTTTAGATACATCAAGAAATTCATTCTTAAGAGGAGTTTGTCGTCAGTTTCAAGTATGCATAGGACGCTCAACCATGATAAGGTGGTTGTATATCAATAAGATATTCAATCCATGGTAAGAATTTTACATTGCTTCTGTATATTCAATACAACAATTCAATATGTAATATTTCAACCAATGATATTTGTTTACATCGCTTTTGCATATTGAATACTCCAATTCGATATGCAATACTCAAACCAATGATATTTGTATTTTAATTTTAAGATTATACTTCATTTATAATTAGAAAACATCCTAAATTACTCATTTAAATCCATTTAAAATATAAAAAATCAAAGAGTCAAGAACCATAAAAATACTTATAGAAAACTTAGTGGGCTAGCTAACGGTTATGCAAAAGTCCTCTGTTAGTCTGTTTTTCAGATTTTTTAGCATCGTGTATGTTTTGCTATAGAAATTATACAAAATATTTGTTCAGTATAATTGGTTATCAATCTTGTTTTTGTCTAAAAAGACCATGATTCGAATTTTGGTGTTGAAATTTGGAATGGAGAACCATCCTCGTCATCTACTGTTGAGATAATAAGCTTCTCACAAGCAAATAATTTAGATTGTGAGCATCTAACATATTTATTGAGATTGCAGGGATGAACTCTTCTCTTATGTAGATTGTGTGAAATTGAAATAAAGTAGTCTGGCAACTCAACAATAAGCAAATATATATATACAAAATAGGCAATCCTTGAACTGCAAGCTACTGAAGATTCATTAACAGCTCGACAATGATATTCTGAGGGGGAGCGTGTCTAGTTGATCAATAACTTGCAGATGGACAACTCGGCAGTGATTTGTCAAGATGAGAAACTCCACAATTTAAGTTAGCACCAGCATGGATAATCCATGGTTGCTGAATCGAGAATGCAAAGAGACCAAGAAACAACAAGCTCAATTCCAACGGTCAAGTTCACAAGAAAAGGAAAGAGGATCCGTCTACATCAAGGAAGAATCTATCACTTAAAACCCTACATGGAAAGAAAGCTAAGCAAATGGACTCCAAGAAGCAGTATAAAAGGAACAATATGTGTGAGGCATTGCAGACTTTTCGGCAAAACAAAATCAGAGAGTGCAAAGGGGATTTCCGAGTGATTTTGAGAGAAATGTCAGCATAGGAGTCAGGGAGATTTCTGGGTTTTGTTATTGGGAAAATATCAGGGTTTCTATCAACTAGGTAGCCGATAGAGAGTGATCTTCGATCAAGCGAGGGGCTGATAAAACGGATTTGAGTGATTCTGTAAATTCGAGAACTTCAACGTAAAATCATTAGTGAAATATCAGAGATTGCGCATTGCGAGTCTCTGACCGTGGAGTAGTCAGTAATGGGATCCTTATTCTCCCAATACTGGAAACCACGTAAAAATCGTGTCATGTTCCTTCCATTTCAATTTTCAGTTTTGCTACTGTTCTGTCTTTGTGCTTGCGTGCTCTATTTTGGTTCATTTTCCAGGGAGTTCGACTAGTGATTGACGAGGAGAATGGAAGTCCATTCCAAATCCTGGAGCGAGCTTTGGATCAATAAACGACTAGATTTTATTTAATTACAATATGAGTTTTCTGGGTTTTGCAGGATACTCTTGATCGAAAAGGGAACGTGAGAAAAGAAAACGTTGAGGTTTGATTCGAGGGATAAAATTTTGGTTTGTCATATTTGATAACTGGGCCTAGTTATTTGTCTTTCAGCTATTCCTCAGCTTTGGTTTCTTACGTAAGCCCAAGTCTTAGAGAAATAACTAGGCCCAGTTATCAAATATCACAAACCAAACTTTTACCCCTGAAATCAAACCTCAACGTTTCCTTTTCTAATGTTCCCTTTTCGATCGAGAGTATCCTGCAAAACAGAACACTCAAAAACAACCAAGAACACAATTTTCTAATACCCAGAAAACTAATATTGAAATTAAATCAAATCCCGTCGTTTATCGATTGATTCAGGTTCAATTGTACTCATTTCCCCCCTCATATCTTGATCGTTTGGCTTCGCATTTCATCTTATCTCGACATATTTCATGCTAGGTTGTGCTTGTTTTGATACATTTCAAGTCCTAGCACGTGTGGAAAGGTCGAGGACGAGTTTCGGGTCGATTGGAGGTCGAAAAGTGCCAAAAAGTGAAAAAACGACTGTGACAATTGCCCCGTAACCGTGAACATCGAGGCGTCCAGCGAGTTTCAAGAAGTCAACCAAAACACCAACGGGGAGTTCTAGTGAGAGAGAGAGAGAGAGAGAGAGAGAGAGAGTGATCTTGGAGCTTTATTGAAGGCATTGATCAAGCTTGGAAGCTAGGAATCAAGCCTAGAAGAAGAAGAAGAAGAAGATCTAGAGGTTTATTTGTAATCTCTCCTCCCTCTCTCTAGAAACTCACCCTCTTCTCTTGGGATTAAGAACCCTAGGTCTAGATTTTGGTTTGTTGTTTATGTATGCAACAACTTACTAGTTTTGTTAATGATTTTATCTAATTGATGGATGTTTAATGGATGGCATGAGTTTTGATTTCATTTTCATGTCTTGAGCTTTTGACCTATGAGGGAGATAATCCCCTTAGAGCCCATTATTTGCGTCTTCGGGTCACAGCTATCGTATATTGTCCGAGTAGTATCCGAGGGAGTTAATTCCATTGGTATCCTTGCAATATATGAAACCCTAGGTTGAATAGAGCACCTACCCATCTGTCGATTCACCGTTCCGGGTCATTCCCGAGGGAGTCCATCTCCAAACGGTAGTGTATTTGAGCCGATCGAGCTAGGAGGATACTCAACATCGATCCAAAGGTCAGAAATAGGGGGATTTAACCCAAGAGAGCTCCCAACCTTGTAAATAGCTAGGTTAGTGGTTAGTCTAGGTTTGTTAGTTTAATTATATCAATCACTATCCTAGGTTGGCTAGATAACGAACCCTAAACCTGAAGTAAGGTAAGCCTAGATCCCCGTGGTACGATAAATTCTTATTACTTGCTTGCCCTATTATGCTACACCCAATCGCCGGTTATACTTGGCCGTCGATCGGGATGTTGTAGTTAGAACGATTCATCGATCCAAAACTCACTCCGGGATTTCGATTTGACTTCCTTTCTCCTTGTCAATCACTAGTCAAACTCCCCTGCAAAAAGAACCAAAATAGAGCATGCAAGCACAAAGACAGAATAGTAGCAAACCCGAAAATTAAAATGGAACGCGACACGATATTTACGTGGTTTTCAGTATTGGCAGAATAAGGATCCCACTACTGACTACTCCACGGTCAAAGACTCGCAATGCACGATCTCCGACGTTTCACCAATGATTTTACGTTGAAGTTCTCAAATTTACAGAATCACTCAAACCCGTTTGATCAGCTCCCCGCTTGATCAAAGCTCACTCTCTATCGGCTACCCAGCTGATAGAAACCCTGATATCTCCCCAATAATAGAACCCATAAATCTCCTTGACTCTTGTGCTGACTTTTCTCTCAAAATCACCTGCAAATCCCCTTTGCACTCTCGATTTTGTTCTGCCGAAAAGTCTGCAATGCCTCATACATATTGTTCCTTTTATACTGCTTCTTGATGCAGGGTTTTGCGTGATTGATTCTTCCTTGATGTAGACTAATCCTCTTTCCTTTTCTTGTGAAGTTGACCGTTGGAATTGAGCTTGTTGTTTGTTGGTCTCTTTGCATGCTCGATTCAGCAACCATGGATTATGCCAGGCTGGTGCTAACACATCATTGTCGAGCTGTCCATCTTCAAGATATTAATCAACTAGACACGCTCCCCCTCAGCATATCATTGTCGAGCTGTTAATGAATCTTCAGTAGCTTGCAGTTCAAGGGCTTCCGAGATGTTGTATATATTTGCTTATTGTTGAGTTGCCACACTACTTCATTTCAATTTCACACAATCTGCATAAGAGAAGAGTTTTTCCATGCAATCTCAATAAATATGTTAGATGCTCCAATCTTAATTATTTGCTTATGAGAAGCTAATTATCTCAACAATATCCCCCTAAGCTTTTCATAGCAAATCTCAATATTTTCTACCTTCCTTTGCTCAGTATACTCTACTTGCTTATGAAAAGCTTTTATCCTAACACCTACAGTCCTTTGAAAGTCGTCTTATCTCTCCTAGCTTCAACTTCCTATTCCTGAGTATCTAGACCTAGGAATAGATTAGGCCTCTTGTTCATAACCTAAGGTGATATTTTCTTCTTGTCTCGGAGGATGGTCCCATTATTATTTTTCCTAATGTTGTACGAATGTTCTTTTCAAAATTTTGCTATTTTGGTCTCCAGTCCTGCACTTTGTCTTCCTTGGTTCATGGTCATTTGATTACTCTACCTGGTCTAGATCTAGGCAGGGTCCTCAATATTCTTGATGTTGGCGAACAACTCGCTCACCCTCTGTGTTTTCCCTTTTCAATTTCAACATCGCCGAAGAAGTTGTTCTTCTCACAAGTCATTTGCTAGGTCCTGATTTCACTCTACCTGCCGTCATACTACTTTCCACTATGCAGGTTTTTCACTATTTTTTTACTCATTTATTCCTCCCTCGTTCCATCCTTCTTGATCGAGTCATTCCTTTAGATTTATGGATCATTGCTCATGTTGTAGTTGTTGTGTCCTTAGACTTCTCACACCTCCTGATTGGGGCTCTCTTACCCTTTATTGATCATAACTTTCATGCCCCACGCGCGCTTTGGCGCTCAAACCACTCGCCTTCTCCTGGCCCTGCCCATTAACTTATTCCCTTTTTCGCACTGAAACTCCTACTCTTTGGCTCTCTGCTAACAACATACTCGACGAACTGGGGATTGCGATTGAGGGGGAGGACCTCTTTAACTAGCTCAGCAGTGGCTCTAAAGACGAAGGCACTGAAGTAGATGAAGACCCTGAAGCTGAAGCTGACTCTCCTCTTGTTGTGCCTCATCTTGCATCCTTTGTAGCTGCTCTCCGGGAGCTCTACGGGTCAGGATCCAACTCCGAATATAAACCAGAAGCTGAACCGATCACGCCAAGCCAAGGGTCATCTATTGATGACCTAGACGTGTGATCAAAAGTTTTTGTTGATTTTGACTCCTTATTGTTTTTGCTGAACTAAGTACTATTTGCTCTGGTTTGTTTATGGTACTTGTAACACCCCACCCTATACGTATTACCTAATCATATTGTTCATACATTTGCAGCGGAAATAATCTCGGGTGTTACATTAATTACCCAAAATTTACCCAAATAAAATTTCGACATGAATTACCCGCGTAATGGGCTAACAGTTCTTTTACCTTATCCTGCAAAATAATTTATCTGAATCCCTTCATTCGTAGACATACAAATATACTCATAACCTTATACATTGCTTCTCATAGCCATAGGCACAGTTTCATACTCCACAACTGCATACCTTACTAATACATGTCATAGTCGTCACAACTTACACAACCACACAAATATACACTTATCAACTTTCCACACTCCTGGATATGTAATACTATATCAAAAGCTAGTATGCACATTAAAAACATTCTCAAAAGATTTTTACAAAAGAGGTGTGGATCACTGGCCAAAATCCCAAGTAGTCGTCCAAGCACAGAATAGTTGAAGACAATACCTCATTCTGCCTTCAACTCCTCGCTCTGCTCACACTTATATACTTGCTACGGCTACTGCTGATGATCTGCTTACACATAGCATAAGCAGAGGAAAAGAGTAAAAGAAGGCCAGCTCATAGGGAGCTCTCCCGGGAAACATACCCCACATCCCGTCGGATGTAGTCATACATACCCCACACCACTATGGGTGTAGTCATACCCCGACACCGCTCTGGGTGTGGTCATATCTCGTAAGAAATCTTCAGTCACCACCACATGAGAGGTGTGACTATCATACATATCATAATAGAGTAATAGCATAGGGAGCCCTAATTACTATGTAGTTGACCGTGAGACCACAACACTCATATTTGGTATCCTATACATGATTCATATCTCATCTTGCTTAATCATAATTTGTTACTTGCACATGTACTTGACCTGGCCATAATTGGCTCAACATAGGTAAACCAGGAGTCGTATAGTTGCACTTCCTCGGGATAAACCCTCGTGCAAGTCATCCTCCTTGAAACATCATAATATCACCCTGGGAAGTTTATTTCCTCCACTTGTGAATCCAAATACAGCCACAATATCACATCATGTCAAAACACCTGATCGAACAACCATGAAGTCATATCAACAGTTAAGCGACAAATGGCAACATGTATGCAATCATCAGCATAAACAAGGTGTCCTAATATCCCCTGCAGTGTCCCCGTCAATGTTAGTTCTAGGCTCCGGGTCAAATTCTCGATAAAAACACATCAAACCCTGGCCGGAGCTAAATTCTGCGATTTGGACCCTGACCTAAATAATTGCTGAAATTCAGGGATTAGAACCAGAGGATTAATTACCTCTTTGCAGGAAGCTCGTATATGAAATCTGGGCATAATCTGGCTTCCGGATACTCCGAAACCCTAATTTGACTTATCGGGAATTCAAGAAATTCCTGAACCAAAATCTCCGTTTAAAGCTCTAAATCGATAAATTACGATGTATAGCTGAATTAGGCATTACTTACGGGATTTTTGGATCACTAGGGTTCTAGAATTGAGCTTTGGAATTTTCACACAGAAGCTTCCTGTGCGTGCTCCGCTTCTCTGTAGCTCTCGGTCAAGAAAATGGAGAAAGATGATGATGATGGTAAATAATGGACGGGGGAAGGAATTAAAGGTTTATATATATGCGGCCCGGCCGCTTATTTTTTTTATATATATATATTATATAATTAATACCTTATCCGATCGATCGATAATCCGATTTTCGTCGAAATACTATCAAAACTCTCGATTTTAATCCCGTAATTTTTCTAGCGACATTAATACGATTTTAGCCGAAACGGGATGTTACAGTACTCGAGTTTGTTTTTGGATGTTATGTACCCAGAAACTCGGGGGAAGTTCTGAGAAAGACCTTGTGTTTTTATGTGTGCAGGTATCAAGCAATCGGCTATCCCTAACTTAAGGGGAGATTGTTGACTCAAGTAAGAATTGCTACAGTTGCTTGAATCAAGGAGACGAAGAAGGAAAACGACATATTTTGGGAAACCTTCCTTCTCTAGCTAAATGGTTCAACGTCTATAAAGTCCCTCTATAAATACCTGTTGTATCTTGTAATAAGATTTCAACTTGTGCACATCAGAGTTACTGGCAGAGGGCTAGTTCTAAGTGCAAAAGGGATTGGCAATGACAAGGGTAAAGGTTCTGTTCTTGCCAAGGTTGATATGGATCTGATTGTGATCCGGGGTTTTCTTGTTCCTTTTCTGTTTGGTTTTCGTATTGTTCTCTTTGTGTTTCTTTGATTGAAAATCTAAATAGAGTCTCCTAGAATCACTGTAAAATGATTTTTGGGAACCACGTTAAAAACGTCTTAGTGTTCTTTATATTTCTGCACTTTACTTTCTGTTGTGTTCCTACTCTGTTTCTTCGTGTGGGTGATAAGATGTTGGGTTGAATCTGTTCTATCCTCAAGAGAAAGAAAGAAGATTGGGCCTGAAGCCCATTCTTAGTCACTCAACAATCATCTTTGGTTTCCCTTCGTGTTTTGTTCTCTTGGGCCCGATCAAACAATAAGCCCATTTTCCTTTGCTTCGGTTGGTTGAGAAACGGACAGAAGAAGTCTCGCAGTCTTCTTCCTTTTTCCCTTTTTCCTCAATTCGACAGTCCCTTATCTTCTTCGTTTGGTCAAAATCCCTAAAATCGAATGAACCCTTTTCACATTCTCTAAGTTCAAAAAACTCAAATGTTACGTTCGTGTTGTCGAAACTGTGAGTTTTAGTTGAACAATTCATATTACCCCCTTAAAAGCTTCTTCTCGTTGTCAATATCGGGTGGGTGCAAACAACTCATCGTTTCAACTTTAAACGAAAGATAAGCACATAAATTAGTTTAGATACGAACATTAGTAAAACTCCAACGACATGGTACAAACTTCAAAATAACATATCTCACTCATTTGGACTTAAAATCTAGTTTAAACGAATCCTACTTGATCGTGGAAAGATTTCCAACCTTACGGAGTCAAAATTAGATTGTAAATCTTGTCTCCTCACATTAATTGAAATGGTTTTGAATTTCTCGGGGTTTGGCTAGTTCGATTTGGTCATTAGTCTTGAGTAACAAAATTTCTTTTTCGCTAAAATCAAATTTGAATTGATTATTCATAGTGTACGTGGGATGTTACAAACGACTTTTCAAGAGACAGAGGTTAGGCCATTTTGAAAGAGCATCAATGATAGCTTCTAGGGGAAAAAATCTCTGTGTACACACGTTCTTAAAAAAAATTCCCACAATACATAAGTTATAAAAAAATTTCCCAAAGTACACATGTTTGAGCATCACCGTTTTTGACAAACGCAGTGAATAGTATCAGCGCCTTTGTCGGAGACGGTGAATATTTCACCATTTTGAAAAAAGACGGTGAAGTATTCACCGTTTTAGTCTAAAACGGTGAAGCTATCACCGTTTTAAACAGAAACGGTGAAGTATTCACCGTTTTAGTCTAAAACGGTGAGGCCTTCACCGTTTTAGTGGTCCACGGTGAAGGCGCTGACGTGGACTAACGCGGGGTATTCACCGCGTTAGACAAACACGGTGAATACCCCGTGTTTGTTTGCGTCAGCGATCCGCGTCGCTGGCGCGTTCACCGTGGCCGTTGGATGCGGTGAGGCGCGGATCGTGGTTTTCTTTCCAGATCCGACGCCTCATCACTGTCCTCGAGGAACGCGGTGACTTCACCGTTTCTGTTGGACGCGGTGAAGGCTGGGAGAATTTAATTCTCGGCAGATCCCTTCCCCCCTTCCCCCAACTATAAATAACCCTTCCCCTTTCACTTTCAACTCACACCACAAACATTTCACTTCTTTCTCCCTCAATTTATCCGCTCTAGTCTCGTTCTAAGTATGCTCTGTGGTTGCGGCTAAGTCCGATCTTCCACATCAGAAAGAATTACTAGAGTTTGACCCTAAAGCCCCCGTCCCGCTAAGTTCCCGTCCCTTACAAACCTAAACCCGTCGAACCTCTGTCCGGCTTCCGCCAAAAATGGACGAAGAGGCTCTTCGTGTAGGTTTTTGGCTTATGATTTTTTTTAATCGAAACAATTTGATTTTTTGTTTTTTTTATCAAAACAATCTCTGATTTCATTACTTTTTTATAGATGGGTGCCGAGATATACGATCCTCGATTGTATATCCATTATGGCCCAAGGGATGCGAGTCTCTTAACCGATTAAGAAGCTCATCGCTCCCGTGCCATTTGGGATAACAATCCGGTAATTTGATGAGTATTCTTGCTTTATTTTATTATTTTCTAATGTTTTATTTTGCTTTATTTAATCTAATAAATTGATGTTTTTCCTATTTTTTTTAGGAATCTCTTGTTCCCGTGGTTCATAAAGGGACCAATAACTTGCCCGCTTGGCATCCAAAGTTGGAGCCCTATATAGCGAGGACCGGTTTGGGAAGACATCCTCTGTACTTCCCAGTAAGGAAGCCCTATATAACCGTTTGACGATTGTGACCACGTCTCCCTCCACCCCATATACCTGTTTCGACAGCGAATATTCCTTCACTGCGGTTAAAAAGAACAACCTTATGCTTACTTGATTTTTCATCGTTCTTCTGCATTGGAGCGAATACGTCATGTGCTATTGAATGACCTTGCAATTCCCTCCCTATAGCTTGCTGTAGCCGAGCAACTCGCCACTCGTTGACCTTCCAATAAGACATTTCCACGATGACAGAAATAGGCATCGCTCGAAGACCATTGTACACATTATTTATACTTTCTCCATGATTGGTAGTTGCAATGCCCCATCTGGACCCGTTGTCCATATGGAACGTCCACATGGGCAACTCTTGACCTTCAGCCCATACTGCTCCAGCTCGGTGGGTCTGACGGATCACTTTCATCTTCTGCTCGTACTTTTTTGGTTGATGTGCAACCGCTAAAAGGTGAACAAAAGACTAACTGGTCAATACATGATGAATAACATCAGCTTATCAGCTTAATAAACACAAAGTTAAATCGCATAAGAAAAACATTAGTACCTGCATTCCAAAGCTGATTTTTGATGTCTTTCTTCTTCCCAAATTTGTGCTGGAAATTGGCAAGCCAGTGTCGAATACACCATCTCCATCTCCACCCCCACTCGTTGGGAAAACCACCAACAGCATTCCTAATCCCCGCATGTCGATCGGATATAATCGTAATATCTTCCCGCTGTGTCACGTGTTCATGTAGTTGGTCAAAGAACCATTCCCAACTTAAGTTGTTCTCCCCTTCCACTAATGCAAATGCAAGCGGGAAAATCCGCCTGTTTCCATCAACGCCAGTGGCAATTAGAAGACATCCTCTGTACTTCCCAGTAAGGAAAGTTCCGTCAACCTGAATAAAAATTTAGGATCTAATTAGTATGAAATATACGTAACAGCAAATAATACAACATTTAAAACCGGAACCAGTTGGTAAAATACCTGAATAACCGGTATGCAGAACCCAAAACCGTCAATGCATGGTTTAAAAGCCCAAAAAAGACGATAAAACATCAGCTTATCCTGTACTCGAACTTGATCCTCAGTGTATACATTGTTGTATACTGGGACGAAAACAGTCCCAGGATTGGACTCCTCCATTGCTCCCATAAGTCTAGGGAGTAAAGCATACGAATCCTCCCAATCACCATACACCTCAGCCATGGCTTTCTGCTTACCATGCCATGCTTTTTTGTACCTTATCGTGTAAGAATGTCGATCCTTCACCTCTGCCATGATAGCTTTCACCTTGATATCTGGTTGTGCTTCTATAAGGTGCTTAATAGTTCTCCCAACCTTCTTTGCTTTTAGTTGCCTGTGATCTTGGGAAAGTATAGAAGAGGAGCATGTGTGGATCGTCTCAGCTTTGCGAATCACCCAAGCACCCTTTCTCTTCATATTTGCAGCCCGCAGTTGCCACGTACAACCCTCTGCATCATGCTTGCAAATGACATGTAGTTGTTTACTGTCAGAATATTTTACCTTCCACTCGAAATTGTGCCTCAACGCCTCTTCTGTAAAAGCATCCTGCACAGCGTCTTTCGATGTGAACGCCATACCCACCTCCAAATTGGCCGTCGTATTGTACACTGGCATAGGGACAAAGTCGGGGGGATCATTCTGACTATGTAAAAATTGAGTTGGAACCTGTGTGTAATATGGCGTGGGTGCCTCACGAAATGCCGCCTCATCCTCGTTATCATCAGTATCTTCCTCCTCCTCGCTCACTGATCTCAAATCTTCCTCAGTATCCTCGTTGCTCGACTCGAATGGATAGCTCGGGCTTGAAGGATCAACATGACCACGATCACCAACATCGTCCTCTCGCTCATGTGAAGTACGCCCTGATCGAATGGTATTCTCGATTCCATACCACTCTGGCCCCCAAGCAGGCCATTGAACACCATCGGCCTCAACAAATGGGGCTGGTTTAGGAGGTTGCGAGTATTTGTCCCATCCTGCACTACTCGATCCACCGTAGTTGATTGAACCACCACCCTCCCCGTAACCTCCTGTATAACCACCGCCTTGGTAGTTGCTCGAACTACCACCCCATTCGTACCCTCCTGCAAAACAATCATCATAAGAATACTGGTGAGAATGAGATTCACCGACCGCCTCGGTCTCAACATACACCTCTGCAAGCCGGACTTGGTTATCGCTTAGGAACTGTAACATCATCGTAACTGCGTCATCATCGTTTATGACAACTTCTTGGAACACGAGCCCGCCAGCACTCATGTCTGGATACCGGTAAGTAATTTTGCCAAGTCTCGTCTGTCCGCTCGTACAAACCCTTTCTGCACAAAGATCACAGAGTTCTTGAAAATTGAACCGGGAATCAATTTTCAGCATAATGGATTCGTCGTCCTCATAATCAATGCCTATGAGTTTGTCACCCTTCCATTCCACCGAATAGTAAGATGAAACTTCTTGAATTTACCCATATCTACAATTTACAATAAGTATCTATTAGCTTAAAGACAGTAAAATTAACCAAAATCATATTGTACAACTAATATTAAATCATACCATAACTAACGAAAATAAATTCAACTAACTAACAACAACATAATACGAAAATTAAATCATACTATAACTAAAGAACATAAGTTCAACTAACTAACAACAACATAATACGAAAATTAAATCATACTATAACTACTAAAAACATAATTAGACTATAATAAGAAAAGTCTCAACATACCGAAAATTTTCTGTCCTGTGTATTATGCTCGATTTTGGCTGCTTAAATTTGAAGAAAGGGGAGTGGTTATGTTTTTACAACTGCTGGTGGTGTGCTATTTATAGGAAAATCTGCCTACTATTCACCGTTTTTGTCAAAAACGGTGAACATCATCACCGCGTTTGTCTCAAACGGTGAATAGTTGGTAGCTGCGACCTAATTTTCACCTACCAGGGGTGGGAAACGTGGGAAATGATCACCGCTTTAAACAACGACGGTGAATGTGTTCACCGTTTTTAACCAAAACGGTGATGGATTCACCGTTGTTGGCAAAGGCGGTGAACCCTTCACCGTTTTGTTTAAAAACGGTGAAGAATTCACCGTCTTAGTCAAAAGCGGTGATGTGCTTCACCGCTTTGGTCAAAAACGGTGATGCTCAAACATGTGTACTTTGGGAAATTTTTTTATAACTCATGTATTTTGGGAATTGTTTTTAAGAACGTGTGTACAGTGGGATTTTTTCCAGCTTCTAGGTAGCCCGTCTCTCTCTTTTTTTTTTCCGCTAATGATTTAATTCTTTTGTAAAGGCAAGTGAGCAACAGGTGAACAGTCTGAGAATAATACAATGAGAATCGGTCTGGAGCTGAGTTGGAATACTGTCTGGCGATGAGAGGGTTCGACAAAAGTCAAGCATTTCCTATGGCTCTTGACAACAAATTTCATCCTCATAAATGTTGCAAGGTTACAACGATGCATGGCCACCTTTGATGCATGTACACACGATGGTGGGAACCTTCTATTGAGTAAGTTACTCTCAATTTTGATGGCCCGTTCATCCTAATTCATGCCATGCACTAGTGGGGTGACCCTTATCATAGATCACACTAGGCAATAGGGATGACAAACGGTCGGGCTGGGTGGTGACTGGTGACTACCAAATCCAAACCCAACCCAGAGGGTATATCTGTAAAAATAAAAGTGGAGAAAAACCCAACGGATTCTAGAACCTCAAACTCAACCCGCTAGGTATCCGTGGGTTCGTGGATACTCATGGGTTCTGATGGACAAAAATTAATATTAATTTCTTGTCAAAATAAAAGTCTAACACCAGTTTTCCCACACAAATTATCCATACAAAAACATAAATCTAGTACATACAAGCAAACCCACAAATTATCCACACAAATTGTTTAAGGGGTTGAGGTTTGAGGATCGAAGGGATATTGGTGTGGCGGATATTCATGGGTCAGTATGCCTAAATCCAAACCTAACTTGTTGAACAGTACAATGAGTTTCAACCCGAACCCGGTCCGCAAACCATCAACTAGGGTTTACCCACTTTGACCAGTTTGGTCGGATAGGGTACCCGTGGATCCGGGTTTTGTCGCCATCCCTACTAGGCAATGCTTGTTAGGGTTCACAATCAATTTGGGGATATGCTCCATCAACACAATAGTAAGCAGAGTTAAGATTTAGAAGGTCTTTTATGCTTAGGCATGTTGAATATAGACGAGTGCGAGTACAACTGTATTCATGTTGCATTGAACGACTTTTACAATGCGCCGAAGGGAGCGGATCATGTTACATTGAGTCTTTAATTCCGAGAATTACTAGAGAGAAACTAGGAGGTTGTTCTCATATATGCAAAGATGGTAAAAAGTATGCAGATAGCCTGAATAGTCGAGGACATTGACTTCTTTTGGATTTGTATTGTATTTACGTTGTCTGATCATGTGCTTTGTTATAAAATATTTTATGATTCAATGGATTTCCAAACTCCGATGGGTTAAGAATAAAAGAAAGGGCGTCGTTAGCATATATTTACCTGAAGCGGCCAAGTCTAGGATGTTAAAATACCATATCATTTAAAAATAAGACACACAATACCAATAATTGAACAAACCATGAGAACTCGGTCCAATAGTAAACTAAACCATCATTACATTTGGCTCGGTTTGTTTCAATCCAAATATCAATTCAGCTCGTATTTTATTTAATATTCATAACATTCAATGGACCACAAACTAAGTCGCATTATATTTGACCAGATCCAAATATCAATTTAGTTTGATATGATTCGGTACGGATCTAACCATTGCACTCCTATCCTTAAGACCTAGTTACTCCAAATCGACCTCACGGATTTGTTGGGTTAGGCCCGCGTATGAAGCACGACCAGTTCTGCTATAAACGAATTGCTACAGATATGGGCCAAGCCCAATCTTCTGTGTAAAACACTTACCATGCTTACGGTTGTTCTGGAGTAATTCACAATTCACAAACTCATCAAACATTGGGGAGGCTCTTACAGACTCTCCGACAGGCCCAACAGTACCAGAAGCAATTATGCAGCGGAAATGGAAATCTGGAACTCAAAAATTGATTGGTTATCATAACAGGTTTATCCCTGCTCTCTCTTATCCTCTTCCCATTCAAACTCCAAAACTCTGCAAAGCAGAAGAAAACCTCCCCCACCTTCGGCACTTATCCAATCACCACCTCGTCGACAGTTTGCACCAATGGCTCTTCAAGCAACCA
Organism: Linum tenue; assembly: GCA_946122785.1. Taxonomy (NCBI): domain Eukaryota; kingdom Viridiplantae; phylum Streptophyta; class Magnoliopsida; order Malpighiales; family Linaceae; genus Linum; species Linum tenue. The sequence goes on along the minus strand of CAMGYJ010000010.1, from coordinate 18,456,924 downwards.
CCACCATTTCTCCCACAGGCTCCCTCAACAAAGAGGTTAGTTTAGTACCTTTCTAAAGTGATTTGCCACTTCCAGTGAAACTGTTCTTACCACTGTTGTTCTTTCAGGGAAAGTCCATAACTTCTCTCAAGGAAACTGGATTTTTCGGAGCCTCAATCTCGGTTCCATTCAGCCTGAAAGCAGAATCATGGGCACCCCTGATAAGAAGCAAGGTTAGTTAGCTGCCCACATACTATTGAGAACCCTTTGATCTGTGCTTGCTGCAATAAGAAAAATAAGCTAAAAATCGCGAGTTTGAGGTGTTTTAGGGAATTGGTGATGTGGGATCAATGAGACTGTAACCTTGATAGCTGTGATTGTCATTTTTGTAAACCGTGCATACTCAGGAATTCAGGAAAAGGGAAGTGGCTTTTGGAACACTAGTAGTCCGAGCACAAACTGCTGCTACAACCCCAGCAATGACCAATTCCGCGCCAGATGCGAAAAAGACCAAGAGAAAAGGCAACGTGATAATCACAGGAGCTTCATCAGGGCTAGGGCTAGCCACAGCCAGGGCTCTAGGCCAAACAGGGGAATGGCATGTGATCATGGCGTGCAGAAACTTTCTCAAAGCAGAGAAGGCAGCCAAATCATCCGGCATCCCGAAGGAGAACTACACAGTAATGCACCTCGACCTTGCCTCACTCAACAGCGTCAGACAATTTGCTGAGAATGTTCGGCTTTCGGGGAAGCCTGTTGATGTTGTGGTCTGCAATGCTGCTGTCTATTTGCCTACGGCCAAGGAACCAACTTACACAGCTGATGGGTTTGAGCTCAGTGTTGGGACTAATCACCTTGGCCACTTCCTTCTTGCCAGGCTGCTCCTCGATGACCTGAAGCAATCGGATTACCCTTCCAAACGCCTTATTATTGTTGGCTCCATAACAGGTGTCTACTATTAGTAGTAGTAGGATGATCAAACAACTGATAGTGATGGCAATATATAGCCACTCCATAGCTTCTTTCACTAATGCTGTTACAATCCAGGAAACACAAACACATTGGCCGGGAACGTGCCGCCCAAGGCTAACCTGGGGGATTTGAGAGGGCTTGCTGGTGGCTTGAATGGGGTGAACACTTCCTCAATGATAGACGGGGGAGAGTTCGATGGTGCCAAGGCATACAAAGACAGCAAAGTCTGCAACATGCTCACGATGCAAGAATTCCACAGGCGTTACCACGAGGAGGCAGGAGTTACCTTCGCTTCGCTCTACCCTGGTTGCATTGCTGAGACGGGTTTGTTCAGGGAGCATGTGCCTTTGTTCAGGCTTCTATTCCCACCTTTCCAGAAGTACATTACTAAAGGCTATGTTTCCGAGGAAGAAGCTGGCAAGAGACTCGCACAGGTCTGGTTATCAGAAAGAAACCTTCTTCCAAATTTTTTTCTTTCCTTCTCCCCCTATTAATGAAAAGGTAACAACTTTGATTTCAGGTTGTTAGCGAACCGTACCTTACAAAATCGGGTGTCTACTGGAGCTGGAACAAGAACTCGTCTTCATTCGAGAACCAGCTCTCTGAAGAAGCTAGTGATGCTGAAAAGGCCAAAAAGCTGTGGGAAGTAAGTGAGAAGCTTGTTGGGTTGGCTTGAAATGAACAAACCATGAGCAGGATAGACTCCAAATCCAATCACCACATTTTGAAGAATATACCATGAGGAAACTAGACTTTGTAATGAGATCATTCCATCTCCTGTTGTTATTGTACAAGCTATGTCTCAAATGAATCAAAATCTTTCATGATGCAATTCTGAAGAGTAGCAGGTACTTTCATTGTGTAAGCAAGCATGGATATACAGTACTCTAAACGGCAAGATTACTAAGACATTGTTCTTCAAAGATGAAAGAACAAAGTAACGTCGAAGTTTATCTTTACCTCTGCGATTTACACCGTACTCTAAATGGCAAGATTACAGAGAAACAATCCTTACCATTTCCTCTATAAACATATAACAATGAGTACAATCAAATTCCCCCTTTCTCTGGACAGCAAGATTTTACCAATTGAAACCCAGAAGCCAAGAACAGCTTTATCCCTCCCAACCAACCAATGCCTGCTTCTCTCTCCTCTCCTTCTGTTTCTGCGCTGCCGATTTCCTCACTCTTCCCTTTCGCAGCAGCCAACTCTGCTCAGAATCGCCATTAATACGTCCTGCCCTTCTTCTCATTCATTCTGCACGAGATGCTCTGCGTCTCCCATCTCCACCTCGCCCTTCCCGCCCCCACGCCACCCACGCTCGCTCTCGAACAACACCTCAATCTCCTCCAACGACTTCCCTTTCGTCTCCGGCACCAGCCAGTACACAAACGCCACCGAAACCGCCGACACCGCCGCGAACACCAGGAACGTCCCGCCGACGGTTATAGCATTCGACACCGACAGAAACGACATCGCCACTACCCCACTGCAAACCCTATTCCCCACCGCCCCCAGCGCCGCCGCCTGCGCCCTCAGCCTCAGCGGAAATATCTCCGACGTCACGACCCAGCAAACCGGCCCAATCCCCACCGAGAAAAAGCCCACATTCGCGCACACGAAGAAGATCGCCAGCCCAATCCCAACCGCTCCCTGGCCCATCACCGTCAGCGTGAACCCTAGGCTGAACAAACAGACCGTCATCCCAATCGTGCTCACGTACAACAATGGCTTCCTCCCGACCTTATCGATCAGCAGAATCGCCACCATGATGAAAAGCGTCTTCGAAACCCCCACCGCCACCGTTGCCGCAAGAAGCTTCGTGTTGTCCGTGATTCCAGCCGTTCTCAAGATCTCAGGGCTGTAGTAGACGGTTGCATCGATACCTGTAATCTGCTGGAAACACTGGATCCCAAACCCTGTGACCAACATTCTTCGCAAAGCAGGGGAAGGGCTTAACATCTCTCGCCACACCGCCTTCTGCTCGTGCTTGCTATTGTTATTATCATCGCCCGTGGATGAAGAACTTCCGGCGTTGGCGGCAACTAGGATCTCGGCAAGCCTGTCGTCGACTTCATTCTCGTCGTCGATTGTCTTCACGAGCACGGATCGAGCTTCCTCGATTCGGTTCTGCATCACGAGCCATCTGGGCGATTCGGGGATGATGAAGAGCGCGAAGCCGATGAAAATCGATGGCAGGATTCCAACGGCGAGCATTACTCTCCAGCTTGTGTGGACCGAGAGGCCCGAAAACGCGTAGTTGGAGACGTAGCCGAGCAAGATCCCCAGGTTGATGAAGATCTCGGGGAAAGAAGTTAGGGATCCTCTGGCGACGGTTGGGGAGATCTCGGCGATGTAGACGGGAGCTATCATGACTCCCAGTCCGATTCCGACCCCGGCGAGAAATCGGCCGATCATTAGGATCTGGAACGACGGAGCGAATGTCATCACGATTGCTCCGGATTGGAAGACGACGGCGGCCAGCGCCATTGTCCATTTCCTGCCGATGTGGTCGGAAGTCCTTCCGCCGGCTAAGCTGCCGAAGAGGGAGACGATGCTTAGGATTCCGACGAGGACTTCTTGTTGTACCTCGGTTATGTGTAGATCTTCCTGGATGAATAGGATTGCCCCGCTCATCACTCCTACATCTGCAGATTTTGGAAAAAGAAGCCACGTGGAGTGCCAGATGTGGTTTAATTAGTAATGAGGATTTGGTGAGGGATATTTGCGCCAGACGTCTGAAACAGAGCAATGATGGAATTTTTTTTTTTCTTCTGCAGAGAACATTAATGGCGACTGAACTAATTTCGATTACGGGCGGGGTTTGCAAGGAAAGGGGGAAGAATTTGCGGGGAGGGGATTGGTAGTACCGTAGCCGAGGAGGACGGAGTTGAGAGAAGCGAAGACGGCGCAAGCGAGAACGTACTTCCTCGTGCTGTTCTTTCTCTGTTGCTGATGGATGTAATCAGAAGCGTCGTCGAAATCGGCGTCGGCGAGCTCGGAATCCATCCTCCTGTACTTGTTCTTGGCTCCCAAATCCAGACCCATTTCTCCTTTCCCGTTTTCTGGGATGCCCACCAACCCCATCTCCTCCGGAGCTTCGCGAGTAAACCGAAACAAGAAGAAGGCTTTGCTGAGGAAAACAGAGCAGAGCAGAGCTACAAACTGGTGTTTGATTCCTTCCTGCTCTTTCAGCTCTTGATTCCTCCAACCTGGAGACTGAATTCCAGATCTGGAACCAAACTACAGTAGATGGGAAAGTCACAGTTTGACCCCTAATTGCTAAGTCATGTAATTGTTTGTTTTTTCTTTTGGGGAAGCAACTTGACAATTCTTTGCGGATTAAGAGATGGCAACTTGACAATTTCCACGGAGATGCTTAAACAATGACTTGCCAGTTGCCACTTTAAAACTATATCAAATTTAATTACGTCGAGGTAATTCAAGAATTCTCGTCTGTTTCTACCTTCTTTCCTTGGTTTCGCTTTATTTCAAATAGGCGCTTTGGAGAGTTTGGCACAGACCGCAGCCCCCAGTGTCGTGCAAAATGTGTCGGTGTTGTCCTTGTAGTCATCGATTTCCTTAGGATTGCATAGAGGAAAAAATCCCACCGTACATATGGGATGGCAATGGGTCGGGTTGGGGCGGGTTTAGTCAAACCCAAACCCATGGGTTTATCCACCAAAAAAACTCGGAGTAAAACCCGTTGGGTTTGAAAAACTCAAACCCAACCCAACCCGCTGGGTATCCGTGGGTTTTTGTGGTAAAAAATTTACAATAACAAGTTTTTTTCAAAATAAAAGTTTAATATCAATTTTCTCATACAAATTAATCATACAAAAAAACACCAATCTAGAGCATACAAGCAAACCGCAAATGATCAATACAAATTGTTCAAAATTAAAGATAAACATCTATAAACAAAAGATTAATTGAAAGCTTCTTCCTCGTCAACTAAGTTTCTTCACTCTCCACTTCATAATATCAACTTCATTCTAAACAATTAGAAAGAACAAATTATACATGTCTCCACAAACATAAAAAATATTAATTATTTAAGGAAGATATATTATTTAGAATATTAAATATACCGGGAAAGTAATTATATGTGTGTGGGCGGGTACCCATGGGTTGGGTTTACCTAAACCCAAACCCAACCCGACCCGGTGAATAGTGTAGCGGGTTTAAACCCGAACCCGGCCCAAAACCCGTCAACACGGGTTTTACCCGCGTTGACCGGTTTGGGTCGGGTGGGTACCCGTGGGTTTGGGTTTTGTTGCCATCCCTAATTGTACACATGTTCTTAAAAAAAATTCTCAAAATACATAAGTTATAAAAAAATTTCAAATACACATGTTTGACATTCACCGTTTTTGACAAACGCAGTGAAGAATATCACCGCGTTTGACAAAGACGGTGAATAGTTCACCGTTTAAAATGAAGACGGTGACATATTCACCGCGTTCATCTAAAACGGTGAACTACCAGCGAGGCAATCACCATTTTAGAGGGACACGGTGAATCAATCACCGTTTTAATTACAAACGGTGACATTTAAACCGCGTTTGTTGTCCACGATGAAGCGAAGCGGATCGCTGATGTGGACAAACGCGGGGTATTCACCGCGTTAAACAAACACGGTGAATACCCCGTGTTTTTTTGCGTCAGCGATCCGCGTCGCTGACGCGTTCACCGTGGCCGTCGGATGCGGTGAGGCACGAATCGTGGTTTTCTTCCTAGATCCGACGCCTCACGCTAAGCCACGTCACTCGATCCACGCCCTTTCACCGTCCTCGGGAAACGCGGTGCCTTCACCATTTCTGACAGAGGCGGTGAATACCCCCCAGAATTAATTCCGCTGATCCCTTCCCCCAACTATAAATAGACCCTCCCCCCCCCCCCCCCCCCCCCACTTACAACTCACACCACAACCATTTCACTTCTTTCTCCCTCAATTTATCCGCTCTAGTCTCGTTTTAAATATGCTCTGTGGTTGCGGCTAAGTCCGATCTTCCACATCAGAAAGAATTACTAGAGTTTGACCCTAAAGCCCCCGTCCCGCTAAGTTCCCGTCCCTTACAAACCTCAACCCGTCGAACCTCTGTCCGGCTTCCGCCAAAAAATGGATGAAGAGGCTCTTCGTGTAGGTTTTTATTTTTTTTTATTATTATTTTTTTAATCGAAACAATTTGATTTTTTGTTATTTTTATCAAAACAATCTCTGATTTCATTACTTTTTTATAGATGGGTGCCGAGATATACGATCCTCAATTGTATATCCATTATGGCCCAAGGGATGCGAGAATCTTAACCGATCAAGAAGCTCATCGCTCCCGTGTTATTTTGGATAACAATCCGGTAATTTGATGATTTATTTGCTTTATTTTATTATTTTCTAAGGTTTTATTTTGCTTGATGACATCTAATAAATTGATGTTTTTCCTATTTTTTGTAGGAATCACTTGTTCCCGTGGTTCATAAAGGGACCACGAACTTGCCCGCTTGGCATCCAAGGTTGGCGCCTTATATAGAGAGGACCGGTTTGGGAATGTTGCGTCATTTCATGTGGATCGAAATCGACAACGATCTGCTTACGGCAATGGCAGAGTGATGGCGTCCCGAAACCCATACGTTCCACCTTGCGGAGGGGGAAATGACGATCACCCTCAAAGACGTGGCGATCCTCACCGGGCTGCCTATTTCTTCAGATGCCATCATTGGTTCCACTACCAAACCCGAAGGAGGTTAGGGGCCGCTCATTCGTGATCGTTTGGACTTTGACATGCCGACCACGACACCAATTCAAGGACGGGGGCATCCACAGTTGAATGCGGGGCAAGTGTCGGTCCCGTGGCTGGTAACTCACATCCAGGCTTAGGTGGAAATCAATGACGAGACTCCGGAAGAACAAGTGGAGCGCTACGCCCGCATCTACCTCATTGGTTTGGTGGGTGGATTTCTGTTCCCCGACAAGTCGAACCGGTGGATTCAAGGCATATGGTTGGAATTGCTCACTAGTGACTGAGATGCAATCGGGCAAAAGAGTTGGGGATCGGCCGTGCTAGCGGGCGTATACCGAGAGTTGTGTACTTGCTCGAAAGTGGGAGCAAAGCAAGCTGGTGCTGCGATGTTCATCCTACAACTGTGGGTATGGGAGCATCTTCCAATGTTCGCACCTCTCGACCCACGTCCATACCGGTGAAACGATGATGAGCTAAACTTTTTGCAAAATCCCCCCTACGGTGTCAAGTAAGTTTATTCCGTACTTAGCCCAATTTAAATTTTATTACATGCTTAGCTAGATTTAAATTGAATTTATTCCGTACTTAGACTATTTTAATTTATTATATGCTTAGCTAGATTTAATTTGAATTTATTCCGTACTTAGACCAATTTAATTTATTATATGCTTAGATATATTTCAATTAAATTGATTCTGTACTTTTACTTACAAGGTGGATAGGAGCAAATACGAATGACCATCAACCTGAGCATTCGTTACTGTTTTATCGTTCTGAGTTAGATAAACCTTGGTGGAATCAGGTAATCATGTTTTGTCCATATTTGAACAAGTTAAATTTTATCAATTTAAATGGTCGTTAATTCCGAATTTTGAATGAATATAGGTTATATGGGATCCATATCCACGTGAAGTGGTTGAGCTGCATCATCTTAAACACCCTCTGGATCACGAGACGTGGTTGTGCAAGGTGCCATTGATCTGCTGGCACATCGTGGAATGGCACCTACCCGATCAATCCTTGAGGCAATATCGAATGGAGCAACCAATTCCACAAGACCCGCCTCAAGGTTTCAGGGAGCTTCATGCTATCGACCTCCGGCACGCTGCAAAGAACTGGCTCCTAAAGCATAAGTTCTACATCAATATCTGGGAGAATCGAGGCCAATGGGTGGTGCAAGGGATGCCGGAGACGAGACCGATGGGCTACCACGATGGGTACATGCAGTGGTATCGGAAGTTCACCATGAGATGTGTGTCAAAGCAAGGTGTTGTGATGGGTTCGTTGGTAAGTCATCCTAATCTCCCTCATTCTAAAATAAATTTATTATAAGGTTTAGTTAATTTGATATATTTTGTGCTTTCCTTAGGTTGATGGTTTGGAACACGCCAAGTACACTCTCGAAAGTGCTCCAACCATGGATGAGCGGAAGACTTCTTGGTTGACCCGACTTATGAACAACCTCCTGAGTTGTACCAGAGAGCAAAGGAGGGATGTCGTAGCTTATCCTCCCGTTCCTGCCCCGGCACGACCCTCATTCCGTGACGATGCACCCATTGTGCCCCCGGTTGAGCCCCACGAAGGAGCAAACGCAAGCCTCTGCCTACATTCGAAGAGGTGCGTACAACTCAAGCAACCGAGCTCTCTGAACCCTTCGAGTACACGTGGGCACCTGCACCGGATGTCGGTGGAGGGTCATCGAGTCACGGTCCATCTCAGGAATCGGACATTTTCCCTCATGGGTTTCCTCATTTCCAACATCAGCAACAGAGTCCGATGTATCAGACCCCGCAGCAACAAACTCCGCACCCCCCGATCTACCGTCAAGCTACTGGTCCATCTCAGCCACCACCACCTCCACCGCCATATGTAACCCCAGTTGGTGCTCGGGTCAAGAGAAATCCGCGACCAACCGTTGAGTGAGCCCGCCAAGAAGCAGCGGCGGAGGGGGGAAGAAGGGGTCGAGGACGTCGTGGAGGACAAGGAGGAAGAGGTAGAAATGGGGGCCAAACTGAAGCAAATGAGTGAATTTATCGTGTTTATCATTGTAGTGAACTATCCATGTTGTTTTTGACATTTTTAGGTCTTGTGATTTGAGTTTGCATTGTCTAAAAACTATCCTACGCACTTAAGTTGTCGAATGAATATTCTGGATCATTTTATCAAGAATCAGTATCTAAACTCAACACAAAAAAGTTGGGAAAATCAACCACGATAACGTAGAATTTTACAGATCTCAATTCCTAGTCCAAACGAGTGAGATAAAGTGAGTTCAAAGCTGCACATGTCGTTACAGTAACTTTTGCGTATCAAAAACTAAAACGAGCATATCTTATTCGTTTGAGGTCGAAATAACGAGCCGTTTGCGGAAGCGCGATCGTATCGACAAGGAGAACATTTTAGAGTTAACAAAATACCTGGAGACTTCTATATAATTTTGACGAGATCCGACAATTAAACTCGTAATTCAAATGCAAGCGGTAATGAAAATTTAGACAAGCTTACAATTTAGTACCTAATTACAAGTAAATGCAAATTAAGATAGTGGTTGTCCTGGACAACGCCTCTTGTCGTGACCAGGTTGTCTGCACTTAGAGCATTGATTCGGTCCCCTTCTCGTCCGTTCAACTTGATCCATCTCATTGTGTATCCTTTCAACTCTAGGACGACCTTTGGTGCGTTTTAGGTGCAACGGTGGGATAATCAACTTTCCAGCGTATATAGGCCAATATGCTTCATCTGGCATGGGGCTCAAAGCTGCATTATATGAGTTCCGTATCGCTTGTTCAGTGTAGTAAGGACTCACCAGGCTGTTTCTGTTCATGGTTATTGACTTAGCTACTGCCATTGCATGTGAACAGGGTATCCTTTCGTTCCGATACTTTTGACAAGAACACTCCCCTAATTCGTAGTGCAATTTAACCTCTTGATGATTGTGGCCACGTCTCCCTCCACCCCATATTCCTGTTTCAACAACGAATATTCCTTCACTGCGGTTAAAAAGAACAACCTTATGCTTACTTGATTTTTCATCGTTCTTCTGCATTTGAACGAATATGTCATGTGCTATCGAATGACCTTGCAACTCCCTCCCTATAGCTTGCTGTAGCCGAGCAACTCGCCACTCGTTGACCTTCCAGTAAGACATCTCCACTATGACAGAAATAGGCATCATTCGAAGACCCTTGTACACATTATTTATACTTTATCCATGGTTGGTAGTTGCAATGCCCCATCTGGCACCGTTGTCCATATGGAACATCCACATGGGAAACTCTTGACCTTCAGCCCATACTGCTCCAGCTCGGTGGGTCTGATGGATCGTTTTCATCTTCTGCTCGTACTTTTTTGGTTGATGTGCAACCGATGAAAGGTGAACAAAATCGTAACTGGTCAATACATGATGAATAACATCAGCTTAATAAACACATACTTAAATCGCATAAGAAAAACATTAGTACCTGCATTCCACAGTTGATTTTTTATGTCTTTCTTCTTCCCAATTTTGTGCTGGAAATTGGCGAGCCAGTGTCGAATACACCATCGCCATCTCCATCCCCACTCGTCGGGAAAACCACCCACAACATTCCTAATCCCCGCATGTCGATCGGATATAATCGTAATACCTTCCCGCTGTGTCACGTGTTCGTGTAGTTAGTCAAAGAACCATGCCCAATTTAAGCTGTTCTCCCCTTCCACTAATGCAAATGCAAGCGGGAAAATCCGCCTGTTTCCATCAACGCCAGTGGCAATTAGAAGACATCCTCTGTACTTCCCAGTAAGGATAGTTCCGTCAACCTTAGTAAAAATTTAGGATCTAATTAGTATGAAATATACGTAACAGAAAATAATACAACATTTAAAACAGGAACCAGTTGGTAAAATACCTGAATAACCGGTATGCAGAACCCAAAACCGTCAATGCATGGTTTAAAAGCCCAAAAAAGATGGTGGAACATCAGCTTCTCCTGTACTCGAACTTGATCCTCAGTGTATACATTATTGTATACTGGGACGAAAACAGTCGCAGGATTGGACTCCTCCATTGCTCCCATAAGTCTAGGGAGTAAAGCATACGAATCCTCCCAATCACCATACACCTCAGCCATGGCTTTTTGCTTTCCATGCCATGCTTTTTTGTACCTTATCGTGTAAGAATGTCGATCCTTCACCTCTGCCATGATAGCTTTCACCTTGATATCTGGTTGTGCTTCTATAAGGTGCTTAATAGTTCTCCCAACTTTCTTTGCTTTTAGTTGCCTGTGATCTTGTGAAAGTATAGACGAGGAGCATGTGTGGTTCATCTCAGCTTTGCGAATCACCCAATCACCCTTTCTCTTCATATTTGCAGCCCGCAGTTGCCACGTACAACCCTCTACATCATGCTTGCATATGACATGTAGTTGTTTACTGTCAGAATATTTTACCTTCCACTCGAAATTGCGCCTCAACGCTTCTTCTGTAAAAGCATCCTGCACAGCGTCTTTCGATGTGAACGCCATACCCACCTCCAAATTGGCCGTCGGATTATACACTGGCATAGGGACAAAGTCGGGGGCATCATTCTGACTATGTAAAAATTGAGTTGGAACCTGTGTGTAATATGGCGTGGGTGCCTCACGAAATGCCGCCTCATCCTCGTTATCATCAGTATCTTCCTCCTCCTCGCTCACTGATCTCAAATCTTCCTCAGTATCCTCGTCGCTCGACTCGAATGGATAGCTCGGTCCAGAAGGATCAACATGACCACGATCACCAACATCGTCTTCTCGCTCATGTGAAGTACGCCCTTATCGAATGGTATTCTCGATTTCAGACCACTCTGGCCCCCAAGCAGGCCATTGAACACCATCGGCCTTAGGGATGGCAAATCAGACCGCGCGGGCGGGTACCCGCCCGAAAACCGGCTGGGCGGACCAGTTTTTACCCGGGGTTGACGGGGATTTAACGGATTCGGGGAAACCCGTTATCCGTGAATAACGGACATCGGGCGGTGACGGAGTCCAGGCTATCCGCCCCGAGCCCGCCCCGAGCCATAAAAACGACGTCGTATTTTGAGCATATATATATATATCCATCAGTCGAGCAGAGAAACCCTAATCCCTAATTGTCGCCGCTCTCTCAGTCTCTCAATCTCTCTTCTCCTCTCAGTTCTCTGCTCTCAATCGCCGCTCAAATCCATCGATTCGATTCCCCCCCGCGAAATTCTCTCAACCCAGGCTGTCAATCATTCATTATCCACCAATCAAAGCCTAATATACTCATCGATTTAGGCAAAGAACAACATGCAAAAGGAGAAGAATCAGAAGATGACTGTTCCAATCTCCGATTCGAGGTTATTGGGAGGATTTCTCGTCGATTATTGTTCCGATAATCCAGAACTCGAGATAAGTACCTTCCAATTCAATTCTTCTTTCTTGTTTCAGTTTCTTGCTTTAGTTTTAGGTTCGTTTAAATTAACTCGAGTCGATTGGTTCTTTCTTTTCTAGGGCTCTTCTGTTTCATTTTCATCTGCACCTGGGACTGCATGCATGCTCTGATACTCGAGGTAATCCCTATTCCCTAATCGAGGCTCTTCTGTTTGTTGTATTGACTTTAACTCATTGGATTGTAATGTTTGTACTTTTGTTTGAGGTTTTGCAGTTTTGTATCAGGCATCAGTTCACCATCCACAACTCTGGACAATAGACCCCCTCTGTTCAGATTCGAGGTTAGTTTAAAAATTAAGGACATTTTACTTAATTTGGTTTGCATGTATTAGGAATTAGGGACTCGAGTTTCTGTTGATTTCTTGGGTGTTGGGTCTGCTCATGAATCATGTCTTGTTTAGTATAAGTATCTCTGTCTCATCTGCATGTTACAATTGAATCTAAAAGACTATAAATTTGAACCTAGAAATCTTATAGCTAAAGCCTAAAAAGTAACCAAGCAATCCTTTGATGTTATACTCGTTTATCTCAATGTCAGATGGAAGGTGCACCTGAAAATGTTGTCAATGCCCCTGTTCCTCCACAACCTGCCCCTGTTGATCAAAACAACCAACCTGAACAAGTTGGTAATGGTAACGGTAACTTGGCTAATGATAATTCTGAAGTGCTTGTTGAAGAATGCAAATTGACTTCTGATGTATGGCCTCATTACATTAGGGTTAAGGTTAATGGTGTTATTAAAGCTAAGTGCAAGTACTGTCGAAAAAACCTTGGTGGTGATACTCGTAATGGAACCTCGCACCTTAGGACTCATGTGAAAACCTGTATCCAAAAAAGGATACATGATGGTGCTCAAAAAATTCTTTGCCCTAATTACAAAGCAACTGGAAAACCCCAATTATCTGCTACACAGTTCAACTCTGATGTGTCTAGGAAGGAGCTGAGCTCAATGATTTTGGTCCATGAGTACCCTCTTAGCATTGTTGAACACTTGGGTTTCAAGCGTTTCTGTTGTTCTTTGCAACCACAGTTTACTGTGCCTTGTAGAAATACTGTGAAGAAAGATATATTGTCTTTGTATGGGGTTGAAAGGAGTAACTACCAAAAGGTTATTGATGGTAATTTGGGTAGAATTGCTGTGACCACTGATTTATGGACTGCCCAGAAGAGGGGTTATATGGCAGTCACAGCTCACTTTATTGATAATACTTGGAAGCTAAGAAACTCAATGCTAAAGTTTTTGTATGTCCCTGCCCCTCATACGAGTGAGAGGCTTGCAAGAAAACTGTTTCAATGTCTTCTGAATTGGAACATTGATGGAAAGTTGTCTGCAATCACCTTGGACAACTGCTCCACTAATGATTCCATGATTGCTCACCTTAAGAATAAACTTGTTTTGAATAACTTGTTGATGGATGGTAGACTGCTTCATATGAGGTGTTCTGCTCATATACTGAACCTTATTGTAAAAGATGGTTTGGATGTGATAAAGGATGGAATCCATTTGATTAGGGAGAGTGTGGTGTATTGGACATCCACACCTAAGAGGGTCCAGACTTTCAATGAAGCTGTTAAACAGCTTAAGTTGGCTGTTGGGAAAAAACTTGTGCTTGATTGTCCAACAAGGTGGAATTCTACCTATGATATGCTCTCTATTGCTCTTCTGTACAGAGATGTCTTTTTTCGTTTAAGACAGATGGATAGTCAATACACATCAGCTCCTACTAATGAGCACTGGGATTTTGCTGCTATTGTGATTGATAAACTGCTCATTTTCAGTGAGATGACTGCATTATTTTCTGGTACCAAGTACCCCACTGCCAATCTGTTTTTCTCTAAGGTCTGTGATCTGCGATTGAAATTGAGTGACTGGTGTGCTGATCTTAATCCTGTTATTTCTGCCATGGCTGGAAATATGTGGTTGAAATTCACAAAGTATTGGGATGATATACATCTTGTTCTGGCAGTTTCAGTGGTTCTGGATCCTAGGTACAAAATGCATGTCATTGAGTATTATGCTGCTAAGTTTGGCAGCTCTGATACTTACTTGGTGGCTAAGGATCTAAAACAGCTGATTTGTGGTTTGATTAATGATTATCAAACCAAGGCTGAAAAGAAATCTGGTTCTTCTGCCAATGAACCGATTGGAAATGCAAATGTCTCTGTTTCAGCAACTGATCTTGATTTCGAGTTGTTTGTTAGTCAGAGGAAAAAGAGCAAAACAACTCTGATTACTACTGAGTTGGACCATTATCTTGCTGAGGAACTTATTCCTCGTGATCCATCTGCTGAATTTGATCTCTTGATGTGGTGGAAGTTGAATGGCCTTAAGTATCCTACTTTGCAAGCAATTGCAAGGGACTTTTTGGCTATACCAATAACATCAGTTGCTTCCGAGAGTGCTTTCAGCTCTGGTGGGAGGTTGTTAGACCCCCACAGGAGCAGGCTCGATTATTCTACTGTGGAGGCCATGTTGTGCAGTCGTAGCTGGGTTAGGGAAGCCTGGCTAAGAGGTAACCTGCAATACCTTCGACTTGAGTGAGTTTTGGTTCATTTAAACAAGTGACTGAGTTAGTTTGTTCTATTTCTGCAGAATCAGAGGCTGCTGCTGCTGTGGAGGCAATGAATGGACTGTTTACTGGGCTGTCAGTTCACGATTCAAGTGTAGAAGATCAGGAAAATGGGGGTAAGTTAGTTGGTTTTTAGTTTTTAGTTGGTAAGTTTTGGTTTATGAACTGCATAAGTGAACAAATTTTTTTTTTATATTGATTGCAGTCCAGGAACTTCTGAATCTGGATTCACCATTCTCCTTTGATGACTGATTATTGGAACCTCAGAAGAGAAGGTATATAATACATTCAAATTGACTTTTCTCCTTTATTGTAAGCTTGTATATGTTCCTTCATATTTTTGTTTTCTTGCAGGGGATGAATGTCAATTTGTCATGACTCATGTGCTGCTTGACTGCTTCTGTTCTTCGAATCTGGTTGCTGCCTTGCTGGTGCCTTTGAGAGTTTGGCTTACTGCCTTTGAGACTTGAGAGTTTGAGTGTGCTTTATTTGCTACTTTTAGAGTTGAGAGTTTGAGTTTGAGTTTGAGACTTGAGAGTTTGAGTTTGAGAGTTTGGTTGCTGCCTTGCTGTTCCTTCATATTACTTGTTTTCTTTTTTGCTACTTTTAGACAGTTGATGAACTCATGAACAATTGAGGAACTCTTGAAAATTCAGAGTTCTGGGTGGTGGGTGGGTTGCAGCCTTATAGGCTTTATGTTAAGTTACTTTTGAGTTTTGAGCACTGCTCAACTTTGAATTTGAATTGAATTATGTTTTTCCAGTTATTTTATTGTTTCAATATGTCAATTTTTTTAGGGTTTGCAGCGGGTAACGGGGACCCGTGGATTCCCCGTATCCGTTGATTAACGGTGACGGTATCAAATTTGGCCCCGTTGAATGGCCGGGGACGGGGTCGGGGAAACCCGATACTGTTCACGGACGGGGAACGGATGGTATGAATCCGTCCCCGATCCGCCCCGTTGCCAACCCTAATCGGCCTCAACAAATGGGGCTGGTTGATCAGGTTGCGAGTATTCTTCCGATGGCACCCATCCTGCACTACTACCTCCACCGTAGTTGCTTGAACTACCACCCTCTCTGTAACCTCCTGTATAAACACCGCCTTCGTAGTTGCTCGAACTACCACCCCATCCGTACCCTCCTGCAAAACCATACTCATAAGAATACTGGTGAGAATGAGATTCACCGACCGCCTCAGTCTCAACATACACCTCTGCAAGCCGGACTTGGTTATTGCTTAGGAACTGTAACATCATCATAATCGCGTCATCATCGTTTATGACAACTTCTTGGTACACGACCCCGCCAGCACTCATGTCTGGATACCGGTAAGTAATTTTGCCAAGTCTCGTCTGTCCGCTCGTACAAACCCTGTCTGCACAAATATCACAGAGTTCTTGAAAATTGAATCGCGACTCAATTTTCAGCATAGTGGATTCGCCGTCCTCATAATCAATGCCTATGTCAGAGTTTGTCACCCTTCCATTCCACCAAATAATAAGCCGAAACTTCTTGAATTTACCCATATCTATAATTTACAATAAGTATCTATTAGCTTAAAGACAGTAAAATTAACCACAACCATATTGTACAAATAATATTATCCATCTCATAACTAACGTAACATAAATTCAACTAACTAACAACAAAATAAATTCCCTAACTAACAAAACATATTTGCTACGATAAGTAATTCATAACATAACAATATAACTACTAAAAACATCATTAGGCTATAATACGAAAATTAAATCATACTATAACTACTAAAAACATCATTAGACTATAATACGAAAAGTCTCAACATACCGATAATTCATGTTCTGTGTATTATGCTCGGTTTTGGTTGCTGAAATTTGAAGAAGGGGGAGTGGTTATGTTTTTACAACTGCTGGTGGTGTGGTATTTATAAGAAAATCTACCTACTATTCACCGTTTTTGTCGAACACGGTGAACACCATCACCGCGTCTGTTTCAAACGGCGAATAATAGGTAGCTGTGACCTAATTTTGACCTACCAGGGGTGGGAAACGTGGGAAAAGATCACCGTGTTACCCTAAAACGGTGAATGTGTTCACCGTTTTTAACTAAAACGGTGATATAATCACCGTTCTTATCAAACGCGGTGAATATATCACCGTTTTAGACTTAGACGGTGAATACGTCACCGTTTTTATTTTAAACGGTGAACTATTCACCGTCTTTGTCAAACGCGGTGATATTCTTCACTACGTTTGTCAAAAACGGTGAATGTCAAACATGTGTATTTTGGGAAATTTTTTTTATAACTTATGTATTTTGAGAATTTTTTTTAAGAACGTGTGTACAGTGGGATTTTTTTCCAGAAATACGCCCATGCTTCTTTGATCTTGGAATGAAAATATGGTTTCTTCCTTTATTTTCAATAATTTTAGTACTTAAACGAAACAAAATAAAATTATTTTTTAACGTAAGCTCAATTTGGTTGTTGATACTTGATAGAGGCAGGCTTTCCACCAGAAATACTAATGATAATATAGTTGTTGCTTTAGGCTCTGATTTCAGAAAAAATCTCAAAATACAGTAGTTGTTAATTTTTTTCAAAATACGTAAGTTATAAAAAAAATTCAAAAGTATACATGTTTGACATTCATCGTCGTCGTCTAATACAGTAAATATAATCACCGCCAAATACAACAACGGTGAAGCAATCACCACTTTAAACAAAAACGGTGAATGCATCACCGTTTTAATAAAACACGGGGAAGAATTCACCGTGTTCGTTTACAGCAGGAAATAATTCACCGCATCGGACGGCTGCGGTAAAGGGTTGAGGGACACGGATCGCTGACGTGGACGAACGCGCGGCATTCACTGTCGTTGACAAATGCGGGGAATGCCCTTCCCCTATAAATACCACCCTTCTCCCCTATTCCAAATCACACCACCACACTACTCTTCTTTCTCCCTCCATTCCTCCACTCTAGTTTCGTTCTAAATATGCTCTGTGGTTGCGGCTAAGTCTGATCTTCCACACCAGAAAGAATTCCTAGAGTTATATCCTAAAGCCCTCCCCTCTAAAAACCCGTCGAATCTCTGTACAGCTCTTCGAGTATGTTCTTGGTAATCTTTTTGTGATTTATTTTTTGTAATTGAACTATTTTGATTTCATTCAAATTTTTATATAGTTGGGTGCCGAGATATACGATCCTCGATTGTATATCAATTATGGGCCAAGAGATACAAAGTATTTATCCGAGAAAGAAACACATTGCTCGAGTGCAATTTGGTACAACAAAAATTGAGATGGAACTTTTGTGTAGTATGGCGTTGGTGGCTCACAAAACGCCACATTGTCGTCTGTATCATCATTATCTTCCTCCTCGCTCACTGATCTCAAATTTTCCTCACTTTCCTCATCGCTGGAGTTGAATGGATAGCTCGGGCCAGAAGGATTATCGTGACCACCATCACCAACATCGTATTCTCGCTCCTACGAAGTACGCCCAAATCGAATGGTGTTCTCAATGTCAGCCCACTATGGGCCCCAAGTAGGCCATTGAACTCCATCGGATTCAACAAATGGGGCAGGTTCAGCTCGTTGCGGTTATTCTTCCCATGGCACCCCTCCTGCAAAAATACCTCCTCCGTAGTTGCTTGAACTACCACCCCATCCGTACCCTCCTACAAAACCATCATCATAAGAATATTGGTGAGAATGAGTTTCACCGACTGCCTCGATCTCAACATACATCTCTGCAAGCCGCATCCCGTTGTTGCCTAGGAACTGTAACATTATGGTAACCACGTCATCATCGTTTATGAGAAAGATTTTGTACATAACCCCACCAACACTCATGTCTAGATACCGGTAGATAATTTTACCAATTCTCGTATGTCCGTCCATACAAATCATGTCTGCACAAATGCCACAGAGTTCTTGCCACGTGAATCTCGACTCAATTTTCAACATAGTGGATTCACCGTCTTCATAATTGATCCTAATGTATGAGTTTGTCACCCGACCATGCCCTTAGGCGGTGAAGGTTAGGTGGTTGTGACCTAATTATTCACCTACCAGGGGTGGGAAATGTGGAAATTGTTCACCGTCGTAACCTAGCGCGATGAAGGATTCACCGCTTTGGACGACAACGGTGAAGTGTTCCCTGTTTCTACAAAGGCGGTGATTATTTGACTGTTTTTACAAAGGCGGGGAACACTTCACCACGGTTTTCTCAAGCGGGGATAGAAAGGTGATAATTTCACCGATTTTGTTGAACGCGGGGAATGGCCTGCGTTGGACAAAGGCAGTGAATGTCAAACATGTATAGATTGGGGAATTTTTATAACTTATGTGTTTTGAGAAATTTTTATAATTATATGTGTATTTTGGGGTTTTTCCCTGGTTTCACTTTCACTTGTCTACTTGTTTTTTATTTGTATGAATAGAGATTCTTTTAATAAATAACATGTATTATTTTATTTAGCCGACTGAAATATTAAAGGAGTCCAATAAGAGAAATTGAGAAACTAAAAAGATAGGGAGTCTATCTATCTAAAATTCTAGTTCATGCCAATTAAAAATTGTGTGGGCCATGATGTGGACGGCCTCATTGCTTACCCGACCCCAAAATGAGAAAGAATTGAGCCTAGACGCTGGTTAATGTCTCTAATCTCGTTACATATGTTGCCCGCCACGATCATTGTCATTTCCTACATTCGTGAGGTAACATGCACTTGTATGAGAATTAGTCTCCACCTCTGCTGAAAGAAAGACAAAGTTCCACCACCTCTAAGCCATACCAAGTTGCCAAAATTTCAGCCATTAGAGGCGTCCACTGTGTCCTGGTTCACTAAACTGCAGTCAATTGGAACATATGATCTTTACTACTTACCACCACTCCAAATCCAGTCCCTTGCCCATCAATTACTGCCCTGTGGACAATTATGTTGAAGTCGTCGACCCCGGAGGCTTCCAAATGTACTGAGTCTTTGTCGATGTCGCTGAAGCAACCAGATGATAGGCCAGGTAATCGTGTAGCCGACTCTCCGCTCTAGCTATAATTTCCCATTTTCTCTCTTTTTCTTGTTCCACAACTGACAGTTTTGCTCTTCCAATATAAACCAGATCGACACCAGGAATATCCTAATCTTCTCATCGGGCTCAAATTCTTGCAATGTCACCATCTACTCTTCATATGTATGTTCATAACCTTTATTAAACAGAGAAACTGAAACACTAAGTTACCATATCCTTCTTATCCACTCATTGCATCCCTTATGGATTTTGTGAACAATGTTGGCGTCCGTAGGGAAGCATTATTCTTAATCCATTTCCATGCAAAGACCTTCATTTGGGGGGGGGGGGGGGGGGGGGGGGAAATTTAGTCCCCATATTAGTTCCTAATTTATTAGGGTGTACAACTCACCCAATTATGCTTCGTTCTGCTCTCTTCACTGAGTAGCTTCTAGATATCTCTAGGCTCCAAATCCTTCTGTCTTGACACAGTTGTCTATCAATAGAAATCTTGAGAATTTTTTATTTGTCCTGGGTATTGAAATGAGTCTACAGGTAAGCCTTGATTCCAAGTTCTAGTTTCTTTGTTCAGTAGTTCATTCACTAAGGTGGTAGCACCCAGTGGAGAAATAGGAGATTGAATCTTGAAGTTCTTTGCACTAGAAATCGATTTGTCAATCCATATATCAATCTTATTAATGTTCTCAATCTTCCACCTCAACCCTTTCTTCATAGTATCTCTTGCAGCCAATAGATTCTTCACACATAACTTGGAGCATAACCTTCCTCAGCCTCGAATACATCCCTGGTGGCTAGTATTTGGCTTCAAAAATTATACATGTCCGTTGATCTAGATTCCAGACTTGCTTCCTTAGCAAAGTTAGATTTAACTCATGCAAGTTTCTAAAACATCCCCTTGCTTCTTTGTTCGGTAGAGCTCTTGGTCAAGACTCTCCAGTTTATGGCCACTTCTCTATGGTACCAGATGTTGCTTCATTAATAGGCTCACAATTTGACTTTGATTGTTACGGACTAGTACCAAGATCTAGTCCTAGACATGCAGACCTGATTTTAACAGCCGACACAGGAACCATGAAAATGGCTCCTTCGTTAGTGAGATTATATGAATAAATGCCTGAACCAAAATATGTTATTGCTATGGGAGCATGTACAATTACCGGGGGAATGTTCAGCACGGATTCTTCTAGTACTGTTCGAGGAGTCGATAAACTAATTCGTGTAGATTTATATTTGCCTGGTCGCCCCCTAAACCCGAGGACGTTATAGATGCTACAACAAACTTCATAAAAAAACTATCTCGCGAAATTTATGAAGATCAAATTAAGCCTCAACAGGGGAATCAATGTTTTACTACCAATCACAAATTTCATATTGGCCGCACTACTCATACTGGAAATTATGATCAAGAATTACTCAATCAACTATCGTCTATCTCAGGAACCCCCCCTGAAAAAATTTTCAAATACAAAAGGTCCATATCGTCCCATGAATTAGTTTAGTAAATTCGAGGAAGGATTCTTTTGTACAGAATCAAGTCAATCTTCAGAAATTTCATCGTATAATAAATGAGAAATACTTATACAAAAAAATGCGAGAGAGAGAAAAAAGATGCAAGGTCCTTTGTTTGGTTGGTTGGTCAAACATGGACTAGTTCATAGAATTTTGGGCTTTGATTACCAAGGAATAGAGACTTCACAAATAAAGCCTGAGGATTGTCATTCCATTGCTGTCATTTTATATGTATATGGTTACAATTATATGCGTTCTCAATGTGCCTTACGAGAATAGAGTATGGTATAGATCAACCAGAAGAAGTGTGTATAAAAGTATTCCATCTGTTCTGGGTTTGGAAAAGCGCGGATTTTCAAGAAAGGGAATCTTATGATATGTTGGGAATCTCTTATGATAAGCATCCACGTCTGAAACGTATCTTAATGCCGGAAAGCTGGATAGGGTGGCCTTTACGTAAGGATTATATTGCCCCCAATTTTTATGAAATACAAGATGCTCATTGAAATTCAATAATAAGAAACTAATTTTTAGTACTAGAACTACTAATATTCAAGGAATATTTGTACGTTCTCTTATCTATTCTAGATCAACAGAGTGGTTGAAATTTCATTCCTATTATTGAATTTATTATGGAATATCGAAAGAAAGGACTAAAAAACAAAAAAAGATAAGAATTAGGGAGTTCTTGGATGGATTATCTAATTTTAAAGATATAACGCTATTTAGTTCGTACGAGTCTAGTTAATATGATGAAATTAAAGGAATTTTGCCTCGTGAACTTTGTACTGCGCATATCCTTTAAAGGAGCTATATAAAGTTACATCGCATAGGAAGGAATCCAGAAATAGAATATGAAAGAAAATAGAACGAAGGGAAAGAGGATCGGATTCTATTTGTGCTGTATCCAAAATGAATCTTGGATATTCTCATCCGTCAAATTTCCATACACTAACAATTTATATCTTTGAGCCAACTAATTAAACCTTCCAAAATGAAGTATTAACCTTCGTTTTGACCGAGCGGAGGCACATTATGAACAAATAAAAAACAAGAGGAAACAGAATCGACTTTTTTATATACTTTATAACATAAATTCGTTATTCATTGAATTAAAAAAAGCTATATTTTCAGACACCTAGTGAGTATGAGAATTTATACTATAAATGAATATGTATGTTATTGAATATGTATATCATTCAATATAGTAATTTAATTAAGTTTCAAATAGATAGTCATACATAAATTTATCATATCATGTGCCAGGAACCAGATTTGAACTGGTGACACGAGGATTTTCAGTCCTCTGCTCAACCAGCTGAGCTATCCCTGCCATTTTCGACCAGCCGACTTCCTCACTTTACTAAATGGATTGGGTCTATGTCGATTAAAAAAAGGTCAAAAAAACATTTCAAAGTTTTTCCAAATGTTAGAGACGTTTTATATCCTTAAAAAATGACTTTTTAAGTTTCAATCCGAATAATGATTTTGATTGTTAATCCTTACAATTTCCGGGAGTCTCGAGTTTTGCTCAAATAAAAGTTGTTCATTTGTATGTATACATATCTATTACAAGACTTAACTTGTGAAAAGAAAGAAAATTCACCCCAAATACTTTTGTAAAAGAATTCAATGAATGAGAAAGATAAGGAATTTTAAACCGTTAACGAAAAGAGAGAATAGGATATAAATAATTCGGGAGTCGAACGAGCCTTTTTTGGATTTGGGGATAGAGGGACTTGAACCCTCACGATTTCTAAAGTCGACGGATTTTCCTCTTACTATAAATTTCCTTGTTGTCAATACTGACATGTAGAATAGGACTCTATCTTTATTCTCGTCCGATTAATTCGTTATCTATCAGACTTTGGAGTAAATTATTTGATCAATTAATATTCGATTCTTTCTTCAATTGGAATCGATCCAAAACTCTTTTTTTCTCTAGAAATAGAAAATCGAAAAAAAGAAATAGAGATTCGGGTTATCATTAATCATTTGAGATAGTATTTTAGTATCTTTGGTTTCATAGTCAGGAGTATAATAAGTTAATTTATAATCTTTAACACCAGCCTGGAATCCAACACTTGATTTAGTCTCTGTTTGTGGTGACATAAGTCCCTCCCTACAACTCATGAATTAAGAATTCTCACAGTAACAAGGTCTACTCGACATGAATTAGGAGTTAACGAAACCTTTCAGAAGAATCTTTTTTCACGAAGTTATCAAACAATATTATCAACTAATCAGAATTTCGTTATTAAACCATGGTATTTGATTCACCAAATACATCATTATTGTATACTTTTTCATATGTATAGCGCAACCCAATCTTTGTTTTTTCAAGTTTCTAATCTTTATTTGAATCGACTAAATAATCAGAAATTTCCTCTTGATAGTAATATATGTATGTTATATATCTAAATCCTAGATGTGAAAATATACCGAATTCGTCTCTGAAAAAATCAAAATAGAACTAAATAATATTAATATAATATTAATACAATAATAGCATAATAGCTAGGTGGAAATCGATCTGCAGAAAGGTCCCAAATAATAAATCGTAAATAGAGTTCAAGTTCGAATTTCATATATAATATAGATAATATTGTCTAGAATGATAGAAAATGAAAGGTTTCAAGAAGCCTTTTTATTCATCTACTTGATATTTTTAAAATGAGTCAATTTTCAAGTTAAATTGACTCATTGAAATTGAAAATAAAAGTAAACAATCGAATTGGATTCGCGTGATGGTCTCAACGAAATCGAAGACTAACTCGCATTTCTTTTTGAATTAATCGATCAATTTGCTTAGAGCATTAATATATTTTGGACTCAAAAATTTTCGAAAAAAAAAATTGACATAATTATTTTATTTATTATTATTTTCTTTATTATTATGAGAATCAATCCTACTACTTCCGGTCCTGGGGGTTCCGCAGTTGAGAAAGCAACCCCGGGACGTATCGCTCAAATCATCGGCCCGGTACTAGATGTAGCTTTTCCCCCGGGGAAGATGCCTAATATTTACAATGCTCTCCTAGTTAAGGGTCAAGACCCCGCCGGTCAAGAAATTAATGTGACTTGTGAAGTACAACAATTATTAGGAAATAATCGAGTTCGGGCTGTAGCTATGAGTGCTACAGATGGTTTAATGAGAGGAATGGAAGTGATTGACACGGGAACTGCCCTAAGTGTTCCTGTCGGCGGAGCAACTCTAGGACGAATTTTCAACGTGCTTGGAGAACCTATTGATAATTTAGGTCCGGTAGATACTTGCACAACATCCCCTATTCATAGAGCTGCGCCCGCCTTTATACAGTTAGATACAAAATTATCTATTTTTGAAACAGGAATTAAAGTAGTAGATCTTTTAGCCCCTTATCGTCGTGGTGGAAAAATCGGATTGTTCGGGGGAGCTGGGGTAGGTAAAACAGTACTAATTATGGAATTAATCAACAACATTGCGAAAGCTCATGGGGGTGTATCCGTCTTTGGCGGAGTAGGCGAACGTACTCGTGAAGGAAATGATCTTTACATGGAAATGAAAGAATCCGGTGTAATTAATGAAGACAATATTGCAGAATCCAAAGTAGCTCTAGTCTATGGTCAGATGAACGAACCGCCGGGAGCTCGTATGAGAGTTGGATTGACTGCACTAACCATGGCAGAATATTTCCGAGATGTTAATGAGCAAGATGTACTTCTATTTATTGACAATATCTTCCGTTTCGTCCAAGCCGGATCCGAAGTATCCGCTCTATTGGGGAGAATGCCTTCCGCTGTGGGTTATCAACCCACCCTTAGTACCGAAATGGGTACTTTACAAGAAAGAATTACTTCTACCAAAGAGGGGTCGATAACTTCCATTCAAGCGGTTTATGTACCTGCAGACGATTTGACTGACCCTGCTCCTGCCACGACATTTGCACATTTAGACGCTACTACTGTACTATCAAGAGGATTAGCCGCTAAAGGGATCTATCCTGCAGTGGATCCTTTAGATTCAACGTCCACTATGCTCCAACCTCAGATCGTCGGTGAGGACCATTATGAAACTGCACAAAGAGTTAAGCAAACTTTACAACGTTACAAAGAACTCCAGGACATTATAGCCATCCTGGGGTTGGACGAATTATCCGAAGAGGATCGCTTAACTGTAGCAAGAGCACGAAAAATTGAGCGTTTCTTATCACAACCCTTTTTCGTAGCAGAAGTATTTACGGGTTCTCCGGGAAAATATGTCGGTCTAGCAGAAACTATAAGAGGGTTTAAATTGATCCTTTCCGGAGAATTAGATAGTCTTCCTGAGCAGGCCTTTTATTTGGTAGGTAATATTGATGAAGCTACTGCGAAGGCTACGAACTTAGAAATGGAGAACAACTTGAAGAAATGACCTTAAATCTTTGTGTATTGACCCCAAATCGAATTGTTTGGGATTCAGAAGTGAAAGAAATCATTTTATCTACTAATAGTGGACAAATTGGCGTATTACTAAATCATGCCCCGACTGCCACAGCCGTCGATATCGGTATTTTGAGAATACGCCTTAGCGACCAATGGTTAACGATGGCTCTGATGGGTGGTTTTGCTAGAATTGGCAATAATGAGATTACTGTTTTAGTAAATGATGCGGAGAAAAGTAGTGACATTGATCCACAAGAAGCTCAGCAAACTCTTGAAATAGCAGAAGCTAACTTGAGGAAAGCTGAAGGCAAGAGACAAATAATTGAGGCAAATCTAGCTCTCAGACGAGCTAGGGCACGAGTAGAGGCTATCAATGTGATTTCCTAATTAGAATTCTAAGTTTTTGGCGCGCCCGAATAATCAAAAGACCTGAAGGTCTTTTGATTATTCGGACAATAGAATTAGAAGTGGAATCTGATTTTCCACTTATGAAATTAAAAAATAAATAGAATGGAATCAAAAAAAGTTAATAAAAAAAGAATAATAATAAATAGGGTGGTAAAAAAACTTCTTAGATACCATAGATTTTGATATGTAATAAGTTCTACCTACTATTGGATTTGAACCAATGACTCCCGCCGTATGAAAGCAATACTCTAACCACTGAGTTAAGTAGGTCATTTATCAACACAAAGAAAAAAGAGAAAGAAAACGAACCCCTCGCATCAATGGATTATAAATCGGATATCTTTTCGAAGCAATACCGATCAAACAAATCAAAGAAATAAGGTAGAAGATCATCTAATATTCATCTTGACAATAAATTAGTCACATGATAAAATGTGTATCACAAGCACAAGGGCTATAGCTCAGTTAGGTAGAGCACCTCGTTTACACACGCGCCAATGATTTTTTCGGAGGAGTACATCATTTAATCAAAAGACTTATTGAGAAGTCGCTGTCTTACTCCATCACTTTTAAGAAACAAGAGAACAATAGCCTGACAAAAAGTTCGGTCAATTTTAGGTGTCCTTTTGGGCGTCCAATAGAACGCATCATTGATTTAAAATATTGATAAGGTAAATAAATACCCAATCTATTCAATGCTAGGCCTAATGAGTTTACGAACCTCAAAAAAAAACTCTCTTTTCGTACTAGCCTATGAACTTTAAGGTGTATGAAGTTTCATATTTGATTCTTTAGCAGGGCGATAGAGATTCCTTTTAAGTTTAACTTAGTTAAACTTAGGTTGATCTAAGGCAAAAGCAGACCTACGTCAGGATAACCCTTCTTTGAAAAACTTTGGTAATGCTCTTCTTTTTTATTGGAATTCCAATTTTTTCAAATAAAAAATAAGAGCACGTGGAGCCATTTCTTATCTTTCTGAAAAGAGAATTTTGGCAGACTAACTGATTATTTTTATCAGTTAATGAAAGAGCCCAATGCAAAAAAAATGCATGTTGGGTCTTTGAAACAGTTTGAGCTGTTTTACCGAGAAGGTCTACGGTTCGAGCCCGTATAGCCCTAAAAAAATGAAAAGAAAATACAAAAATTCGATAATTTTCCTTTCTTCATTATTGTTTGTTTTTTGGAACTTAATCTTTCCGGTTCTCGGTCCATCGAACAATAAATTAGTCACATGGTAAACTTTGTATCTCTTGAATGAGCCCTTCTAGTGTGCTTTATAGCACTCATGCTATAAAACAAATAGAAAAGGTTACATGTTGGGGAGGTAAACCCACTAAGTGACCTGTCCCACATCATTAATGGCAATCTTGTAAATAATGAATCAATAATTGAAAGTGTAGGTACAAATTACAGTTGTATCATATTGTATATGTACAAGTTTGGGTTGTATCATTGAGTAATTTGTTCCAAAAAGTGTAGGTACAACTCAAAGTTGTACATAGCGTGTAGGTACAATTTTAGGTTGTACCAATGAGAGATTTTTTTGAAAGTTTAGGTACAACTTTAAGTTGTACCATAACGTGAAGGTACAAGTTTGGGTTGTACCATAGATGGGTTTGATGGAAAGTGTAGGTATAACTTATAGTTGTATCATGACGTAAATGTACAAGTTTGGGTTGTAACATAGAGAGATTTTTTAGAAAGTGTAGGTACAACTTTAAGTTGTACCATAGTGTGTAGGTACAACTCTAGAAAGTGTAGGTACAAGTTTTTGTTATATCATAGAAAGATTTTTTGGAAAGTATAGGTACAACTTACACTTGTACCATAACGAATAGGTGCAAGTTTTGGTTATAACATATAAGGATTTGTTAGAAAAGTTAGATACAACTTAAAGTTGTACCATAAAATATAAATACAATTTTGAGTTGTACCATAGATGAATTTGTTAGAAAGTGTAGGTACAACATAAAGTTGCAGCATCGTATAGGTACACGTTTGGGTTGTACCATTGAGGGATTTTTGGGAAAGTGTACGTACAACTCTAGAAACTGTAGGTACAAATTAAACTTGTACCATAACGTATAGGTACATGCTTTGGTTATACCATAGAAGGATTTGTTAGAAAGTATAGGTACAACTTAAACGTATAGGTCAGTGTTGTTAAAATTGGACCGGATCGGTCGGTCCGACTGGTGAAACTGGGACCCGGCCTCCAATCCGCTCCGACTAGTCTATTCACCGCAATCGATGAAACAAACAGTTTATTCATCAACCGACCGGTTAACCGGACGAGCTATTTGAACGGCTTGATCGGTTCTACCGGGTAGAATCCTAATTGCCAGATTCTTAAGGGAAAAAAAAATAGTCACATATGGGGGAGCTGGGATTCAAACCCAGTACCTCGTGATGACAAATTTGGCGCTTAAACCAATAGTGCTATCACTAATTTGTGTAGTAAAACCTACCAATCTTAGTATAAATCTATCACTTAATGTTTAGTTTTGAAATAATCTAATTAAATAGTGTTCTTAACTTTTGCAAAATCACATACATTATACTTAAGTAATTTATATTTCTGTAAAATGATAATCTTTACCTTTCCTATAAATTATTTGTTAAAAGCATATTAGAATCAATATATAATTATAACACTATTAATGGTATCTTATAATATTTTATTTATTAGACATCGGTTTATTAACCAGTTTATAAAGGCTTAGTACCGGTTAAACCAATAAAGTGTGAACCGCTTACTATACCGGTTGATACACTGGTTCGGTTCCGACAACATTGGTATAGGTACAAGTTTTGGTTAGACCATAGAAGGATTTGTTAGATAGTGTTGGAACAACTTAAAGTTGTACCATAAAGTATAAGTACAACTTTGAGTTGTATCATAGAAGGATTTGTTAGAAAGTGTTGGTACAACTTAAAGTTGTACCATAAAGCATAGATACAATTTGGAGTTGTACCATAAAGGGATTTGATAAAAAGTGTAGGTACAACTTAAAGTTGTACCATTGTATAGGTACAAGTTTGTGAGTTGTATCATTGAAGAATTTTTGGGAAAGTATAGGTACAATTTAAAGTTATTTCATAGCTTATAGGTACAACTCTATAAAGTGTAGGTACAACTTAAACATGTACTATAACGTATAGGTATAAGTATAGGTACTACTTATAGTTGTCGAATATAGTATAGGTACAATTTTGGGTTGTACTACTGGGGATTTTGAAAGTGTGGGTACAAATTATCGTTGTTTCATAGCGTATTGATACAAGTTTCGGTTGTACGATAGAGGGATTCATTGGAAAGTGTAGGTACCACTTATAGTTGTATCATAGCGTATAGGTACAAGTTCTGGTTGTACATTCGGACTTGTGGTACAACTTGGAGTAATAATGGTACAAGCCAGAGAAACATTGTTAATCTTTGTGTTTATGGATGATACATCATATTTTGGACAAACACATGTCAAAAATCATAGGAATATGGCACATAATAAGGCACCCTAATATAAAGAAAATGAGATTTTGCCTACATGAAATTAAACTAGTTGTATAGTTTATAAATTAGTAGCAATAAAAAAAACTAAAATTAATTGGAAACAAATATTGACCATCACATAAAATTCTTGAAAATTGAAATTAACTTGAAGCAAATTTTATGTACATGTTGCTTGCTAAATCTTAGTAATTTTGTCATGACTTAAGTAGGAACAGAGCTAGCACTACATCATATAAGATGAAATACCCTGCAAACAAAAGTTAAAGCAGTCAAAACATTACATCTGTCTGATTCAACAACCATCAATAACACGATAAAGTCTGTCTAATTAATGCTTGAGTTTAGTTGCCTGTAGTCCACACCGATGCATCATAATATTCTTATTGAAAATACAAGCACACAAGCAAACACACATAGCTAAGTACTAAGGACTAAATAGTTCAATAAGTTTTTTTGGTTGGCTCATCTTCATTGGCCCTATTCCTCGTCAGTGCCCTCGTCATCCTCTATATTGCCCTTTTCCTTGTCGGTGCCCTTGTCCTCTTCATTGCTTTCCTCGGTTGGCTCATCTTCATTGCCCTCGCCAGTGCCACTGCCCTCTTCCTCGTCAGTTACATTGTCCTCATCATTGCTTTTTTTGGTTGACTCATCGTCATTGCCCTCGTCATCCTCTTCACTACCCTCTTCCTTATTGGTGCCATTGTTCTCTTCATTTTCTTTCCTCGGTTGGCTTAGGAGAGAGTTCTCAAGGTCGGGGGAAATTTTTGTAGTCAATCCTCAAGTACCTCATGATGTGATGGTTGCATTTGATGATGTAGCGTCGAGCTTCCTTCTCTCGGTCGAGGCGGGAGAGATGAGTGCATTTTGCTCCAAAATTTGGGCATTCTGCCGACCCAATGCCTCCAAATGGGATAAGTATGTGTCGGTGGATGGTCCAGCTTGATTCGTAGATTTGAGGCTATGCAGGTTGTTCCGGAGTCTCCTCGGCCATTTTCTCAACAAAATGCTCTGATACGTTTGCCTCATCCGGTGCAAGAGGAGGAGGAGGATGAGGAGGAGGGAGGCCTACAATGCCTAACACACCATTCACCTTAACCACCAAACAAAAACATGATCATATCAAAAGCATTAGTTACATTAGGTCAATGCTCAAACAAAACTAGACTAGTAGGCCTTCCAAACTTGTACAATACACTCATAGATTGTTAGAATCCCAACTAGTTCTATTATATCAATCACTGTGAAAAGGGTAGTGTTTGTTGGAACATTTACCTTTGCCACCAAATCTAGATCCTCAAGGGTTTTTTAGAGTGGTTGAGTGGACTGGGCAATGGTGCAATGAGCACCCACCGAATCAATGCCAAAATGGCGAGCTAGCCTTGTGATGTAGGCACCTCAATGGATGGTATTGATTTGTTTGTCGGAGGTCATCTTCTGTAGGGTTTTCAGTATGACTAAACCAAGAGGGGGATCTTGAACTATAGAGAGGAAAAATTTCAAATTCCTCTTGGTCACACTCCCCAGATTCCTCTCCATAGCGCCACAGAGTGAGCGATAATGTTGTGGATGATACACCATGTGAGAAGAAGATCATTCCCGTTGTAGTGGGCAGGGTCAGATTTTGTCACATGGCTGTGTTTCAGCGTACTCCACATATTAGTGACCAAGCGTACTCTTGGTGTATATATTTTCTCTGGAATCAAACCATGTACATTTGTGGTGAGAAATCTTGGTGGGTATATCTGGAGTGCCTCTATGAACTCAGTGATGGTCATCTATCAAACATGTACTCCAAAGTGAAAAGTTATGTTGTCGGGCTTGTCAAGGGTAAAGTCGGTTAATAATTTAATGGAGAGAGTGCCGAGGAACTCAATGGTAAGCTCTCGGTAGATGACCTCATTGATGGAGAGAACGTGACACCATGTCGAGAAATGGAGGCAGGTGCGAATGGGGTCCGCTGCTCCGAGGTGCTCTAGGAGACCCCAATCAAAGCATCTATGCTGCCCAAATGGGAGGAGAAGGAAGCGTTTCATAGCCTTCCTATGTTCACCGGGTGGTTGGACAAACTTGTGCAGCTCCCCTCCTCCAAGTTGAGCCTCTGGTTGTGGTGGTGGTGGTGGAGATGATTGACGTGCCCGTCCTGGTTTTTTCTTTTTTTCTTTTGCGTTTGGGGGGAGTGTCTTGCTGTTGTGTTAGGAAGCGGCGACGAGGAGGATCCTTCATGTTGGCATTAGAGGATGCTGGTTGCGTGGTTTTTTATTTAGCTCGACCCATTCCTACAAACACTCAAATTAGTGTTATTTAGGCTTGTTTTGAGTCATTTTGTGTTCATGGTCAACATATCATCGAATATACCTTGTATTAGTTCCTTTTAGTAAATGTTAGTAAATTATGGTATGAATGTTTTTAGGTACAAAAATGTGCACAAGTGTAGAGAAATTGTAGAAATCCAGAGATCACGGTCAGTGCATGAAAGATCACAGTCGAGAACTTAGGGTGCGAAGTTGAGGATCGAGATCGCTGATGCAAAGATCACGACCACAAAGATGGAGGTCCTAGGCGCGGACTTTTGGAGTAGCCAACAAGGAAGGAGCAGAAAGTCTTGATAGTCGTTGCTTCTTCATCTGAGGCTGCGACAGTAGTTTTGATTCTCAGTATCATGTCGATCCTGTTAACAAGAAACGACTGCTGTAATGAGTGTTTTCTTTGTTGCCATGAATAAGCAACGACTCTTCGAGTCACTTAGTCGATGTAGCAATCGTTCTTCTAAGAACCTAAATGTCCCATTTTTAACTTTTTTATCAAGTGTTCTGATCGTGTTTGATTGAACTTGACGGAGTAAAATAATCGATTTTGTTATGTTGTATAACTTCATTCAAATAAAATTTCTTTGAATCATTACGAAATGAAATTGGAAAATCTTTTTTATTATTATTAGTAAATTGATATTCAGATTTGTGTTTGGACCGGTTGATAGACCTAACCAGTTCACTCTTGGGCTGGGTATTGATGTTAAGAACGAAAAGATCTTGGGCTGGGCGGCGTCCAAGTAACAACTAGAAAGTACGACATGAAGAAAAACAGAAGCACCTTGAGGCCCACACAGTTTCAAAACCCACACCACCTGCAATTTGGGAACCGACTATCCCCGGTTTCTAGTCGGCGACGTGCAGTCGGCCACCGCCACCAATCTCTACATCATATCACATCTACAGAAAACTCTCTTCTTCCCGGACGCGGAACATCATGGTCTTCGTAAGATCTCCCGACGGCAAAATCGTCGCTCTTCACGTGAACCCGAGAACCACCACTCTCTCCGCCCTCAAGCGCTATTTTGAATCGCAAACCCTGATCCCCTCCGCTAACCATCGCTTCCTTCTTCGCCGTCCTCCCCAAGTTTCTCCTCACGACGATGCTGATTTCGACTCTGTCTTCCTCTCTCAATTGGGCGTCACCCAATACTCGACCTTGAACCTTCACGTTCCACTCCTGGGCGGCGTCGGGCAGCCTCCAGCGCCGCCGAAGCCTCGCCTCGAGTTCCTCAACTCGAAGCCGCCGGCCAATTATGTTGCCGGTCTCGGTCGTGGTGCTACAGGGTTCACAACCAGGTCCGATATCGGCCCGGCCCGTGCGGCTCCGGATCTACCCGACAGGTCGGCGACTGCAATCGGCGGAGCGGCTCCTGGTGTGGGGAGAGGCGCTGGGAAGCCTGATGAAGAAGAAGATGAAGAGGCCGAAGACAAGGGTTACGATGAGAACCAGAAGTTCGACGAATTTGAAGGAAATGATGTCGGGTTGTTTGCTTCGACGGAGTATGATGAAGACGATAAGGAAGCGGATGCTGTTTGGGAAGCAATTGATAAGCGGATGGATTCCCGAAGGAAAGACCGTCGAGAGGCTAGGTTGAAAGAGGAGATTGAGAAGTATCGAGCTTCCAATCCTAAGATCACAGAGCAATTCGCTGATTTGAAGAGGAAGTTGCACACCATGTCCGCTAATGATTGGGAAAGCATTCCCGATATTGGGGATTATTCGTTGAGAAACAAGAAGAAAAGGTTCGAGAGCTTTGTCCCTGTTCCGGACACTTTGCTTGAGAAGGCCAGGCAAGAGCAGGAACACGTTACTGCTTTAGATCCCAAAAGCAGAGCCGCTGGTGGAGCTGAGACGCCATGGTCGCAGACTCCAGTCACTGACTTGACCGCCGTTGGTGAAGGTAGAGGCACTGTTTTATCTATAAAGTTAGATAGGTTATCTGATTCAGTTTCCGGATTGACTGTTGTGGATCCAAAGGGTTACTTGACCGATTTGAAGAGTATGAAGATCACTAGTGATGCCGAGATATCGGATATTAAGAAGGCTAGATTGTTGTTGAAAAGTGTTACTCAGACCAACCCTAAGCACCCTCCTGGTTGGATTGCTGCTGCAAGGTTGGAGGAGGTGGCTGGGAAGATTCAAGTGGCCAGGCAATTGATTCAGAAGGGTTGCGAGGAATGTCCCAAAAACGAGGACGTGTGGTTGGAAGCTTGTCGCTTGGCTAGTCCTGATGAAGCCAAAGCTGTGATTGCTAAGGGAGTCAAGAGTATTCCTAATTCAGTCAAGTTGTGGTTGCAAGCTTCAAAGTTGGAACATGATGATGTGAATAGAAGGAGAGTTTTGATGAAAGGTCTCGACAACATTCCAGATTCTGTTAGGCTATGGAAAGCAGTGGTCGAGCTGTCAAATGAAGGGGAGGCTAGGGTTTTGCTTCACCGAGCTGTTGAGTGCTGTCCATTGCATGTGGAGTTGTGGTTGGCATTAGCTCGATTAGAGACATATGCTAATGCAAGGAAAGTGTTGAATCGTGCGAGGGAGAAGTTAACCAAGGAGCCAGCTATATGGATCACAGCTGCAAAGCTGGAAGAGGCAAATGGGAATACAACTATGGTGGGGAAGCTGATTGAAAGAGGTATCAGAGCTCTGCAGAGAGAAGGGTTGGCAATTGATAGGGAAGCCTGGATGAAGGAGGCTGAGGCTGCAGAGAGGGCAGGTTCTGTTACAACTTGTCAAGCAATTGTAAGCAATACAATCGGCATTGGAGTTGAGGAAGAAGATAGGAAAAGGACTTGGGTAGCAGATGCTGAGGAGTGTATTAAGCGAGGGTCTATTGAGACCGCCAGAGCTATTTATGCTCATGCACTTAGCGTCTTTTTGACGAAGAAGAGCATTTGGCTTAAAGCTGCACAGCTTGAGAAGAGTCATGGAACTAGGGAATCTCTTGATGCCTTTTTGAGGAAAGCAGTCACATACACTCCTCAGACAGAGGTGCTTTGGCTTATGGGTGCCAAGGAGAAGTGGCTTGCTGGTGATGTCCCAGCTGCTAGAGCCATTCTGGATGAAGCTTATAAAGCTATACCGAACTCCGAGGAGATTTTGCTTGCAGCTTTCAAGCTCGAATTCGAGAATCACGAACCTCAAAGAGCTAGAATATTGCTTGGTAAGGCAAGAGAGAGTGGGGGTACAGAGAGGGTGTGGATGAAGTCTGCTATTGTCGAAAGAGAATTAGGCGATACCGAGAAGGAAAGGACGATGCTTGACGAGGGGTTGAAGCGGTTTCCTTCATTTTTCAAATTGTGGTTGATGCTTGGGCAGCTGGAGGAAAGGCTTGGTCAGCCTGAGAAGGCTAAGGAAGTTTATGAGTTGGGGCTGAAGCACTGTCCGAACCGTGTACCTTTATGGCTTTCTCTGGCTTGCCTAGAGGAGAAAATGAATGGACTGGGTAGAGCCCGAGCTGTCCTGACCATGGCGAGGAAGAAGAACCCACAGAACCCTGAACTGTGGCTTGCTGCTGTACATGCTGAATCTAGGCACGGGAACAAGAAGGAAGCTGACAACTTGATGGCCAAGGCATTGCAGGAGTGTCCCAACAGTGGCATACTGTGGGCAGCGTCAATTGAGATGGTCCCGCGCCCTCAAAGGAAAAGCCGGAGTTCAGATGCTCTCAAGAAAACCGATCATGATCCGCATGTTGTAGCTGCTGTTGCCAAGTTCTTCATGCAAGATAGGAAGGTTGATAAAGCAAGAAACTGGCTGGGTCGAGCGGTCACAGTTGCGCCTGATATTGGTGATTTCTGGGCCCTGTTCTACAAGCTTGAGCTGCAACATGGCAGTGAAGAGACTCAAAAGGATGTGATAAAGAAGTGCATTGATGCTGATCCGAAGCATGGAGAGAAGTGGCAGTCGATTTCAAAGGCTGTGGAGAACGCCCACATGTCGACCGAGGCAATCTTGAAGAAAGTGGTGGTTGCACTTGGGAAGGAAGAGAATGCTGCTTCCGAAAGTAACAAAAATTAGGTTTTGCTGCTGGTGTAGCCACTGGCCGCTTAGTTAGCTCGCCTTTCGACTCTCTCATTTTGTAGGTCGCACTTGTGTATTAAGTTTAACCGCAGTTCCCTGTTCGAGTGTTGGTGATTACTTTGTTGTTCCTTTTTGAGATATGGATTCGATGTTGTTAGTATATCCATGCACACTTACACAATGGAAGTCGCTGGTTTTCTTATAATTAGCATTATATGATTGATATTTTTTTTATCTCATCTGATACGTACAGAAGAAGATTCAAGTGGCAGGCAATTGATTTCAAAAAAATTTGCATAGAAAACCAATTCTTTTTGTGCTGATGAATTTTTGGAGCAAAATTTTTACTGTCATATTATGATAGGGGTAAATTGCAAGTTTGGTCACTGAGTTTACTAAAAAGGTTCATGTTTGGTCACTAAAAATATTTAATTTCGTTCGTAGTCACCAAAATTAGTTTCGCAGTTCAAGTTTGATCACTCTCCGTCCAATTCCATTAACTTTATCTGACGTGTCAGTCAACCCTCATAGTTGACCGTTAAATGAGTGACATGGCGGTTAAAAATAATAAAAAAAAATAAAAATTAATCTTTTATGTTTTCCACATCATTTTTACAATAAATTAAAATAAAAAATTGGCTATAATATCTAATAGGAGTGAAGAAAGGCTGGAGGGCCTCTAATTACCGTCCAATAATGGATTATAGCCTAGGTTCTGTTATCCCATTCGGAGCACTTTGTCGTCACCGTAATTCCCCGAACAGCTCTGCTTCCAGCCCCGCGGCGCCGTCACTCCACTTGCACACCACCATCGCAGCCAGTCTTCGTCGGGCTTTGCCTCCATCTCCAGCCTTCTCGTCGCTTCTCCTGCCAACCGCCGCACCGCCTCCAACCACTGCTAGCTAGTACGGAAGGGAGAGCGAGAGATAGCAATGCTTTTGGTTTAGCATTTTGAGGAGGTTGGGTGATTTCCTTGCACAAGCATCTCGCCGCCTCAAGCTTCCGCCAGTGCTTTGTTTGATTGTAATGACGAAGAGGCAATTATAACTTAGATCTTAGTGTCTAGTACAGTTGACAAAAGTTCCTGGCAGCTGAAACCATGCGCGTCGATCTGCTACTGCTATTCAATGGTGGGGATTTCATAGATCCAACAATGAACCCAAGTACCCAATGGTTCTAATTCGATGCCACCACTTCAGACGCTCTGTCACCGCCACCGCTCTATTCGCTCTTGCCGCCTTCGCTCCTCACGATTTCCCTTCCTTCTCCTGCAATCGCAAGCTCATCGGCGCAAGGAGTGAGCAATGGAATGATCTCGGGGCAAAGGAGTGAGTGGCGATAGAGATTTTGTGGGTGAAGGAGTGAGTGGCGACGGCTAAGAATTTGGAAGAGTTGCCGGCGATCTTGCCGCTAAAGAGTGAGCGACGACTGCGAGCAGAGAGGAAAGGGAGAGGTTAATCGGAAGGAGCTCGTTCAGTCTTCATCGACTAGGGGACACGGCGGCGAGAAGAAAGATTGGGAGGCAGCGGTGGGAAAATGTAGGGGCGGGCGACTAATGACTAATGAGGTGGAAAATTTTTTTAATAGCATGTCACATGTTTAACAGTAAACTATAAGTGTTGACTGCCACATAAGCAAAAGATAACTGAGTTGGACGGAATGTGATCAAATTTGAAACATTTAATTAATTTTAGTGGCCATGAATGGAATTAAATATTTATAGTGACCAAACATGAAGGTTTTTAGTAATCTTAGTGACCAATCTTGCAATTTACCCATTATGATAGCGATGACAAACAGGTGTGGTTGGGGTCGGGTATCTCAATATACATTCTTGTCTGGAACGGGTCAACGTGGATAATAATCTAGTGGGTATGGAGCGGAGCGAGTCGACTTAATCTTACATTTTATTTGAACTTTTTATAATAACGTGAAGGGAAAACACTTTATGAATGATCAATAGTAAGAATAGCAAGGTTCATGAATGCGTTAGACGCTAGGCCAAAGTTAGATACAAATGGAAAAAATGGGAGAGGAAGTGAAGTAGTACATATGACGACGCGGTTAAGACGTGGTGAAGTCATGAAACTTAATTCCCCTATTTTCAAACCTTTTGAAGTTAGATACAAATGCTCCTATTCCTTCTTCCAACAAACTTAATCCCCATATTTTCAAACCTTTTGAAGTTTCTAAGAGCATCCACAATGGGTGTCTTTTGCCCATTTCATTGTGACATGCCAATTCCAATATCAATTTCATGGTTGTAGCTTGTTATTTCATTTTTGAAAAATTTCATTAGATGAAATTCAATATGGAAGAGGCAAAGTGGGCCCACTTCAATTGGTTAGACAATATATAAATTATTTGTTGTATTATAAATGTGAATAAGGCCCACCATATGAAATTGAAAGTAGATTTCATGGATGTAGAAAAAATGGGAAAAAATCCCAAAATACACATATTTTTAAAAAAAATTCCCAAAATACACACGTTATAAAAAAATTTCCCAAAATACACATGTTTGGGCATCACCGCTGTTGTCAACCGCAGTGAATGCATTCACCGCGGCAGACCAAAGCGGTGAATGCATCACCGCGGTTGACGGCCGCGGTGAATGTCTGACGTAACACTGAAATTTCAAACAAACGTAACTTTGCGCTCGGTTATCCGATTATAGCGAATTTTTTTTTTTATTCCACATAACTTTTCAAGATCTTTCAATCTGAAATAAGACTTCATCCGAAAAAAAATCATTTGCTACCCCGAACGAGCAATTTTTCTATTTTGACAAACTTTGGAAGATCATAACTTTGTACTCCACAATCCGAATGTCATGAAACTTTTTTTGATTTTGCATAACTTTTGAAGCACTACAACTTTGATTATAACTATAATTTTGGAAAGTATGTGGATTTGTGAAAAGTAAAGGAAAAATTATTCCCAAAATCCCGTATACCCAAAAATACTTCTTTTTTAAAAAATTATTTCCTAGTCAAAGTTGTAGTTCTTAAAAAGTTATGCGCAATCAAAAAAACTTCACGACGTTCGGATTGAAGAGCTAAAAGTTATGTCCTTCCAAAGTTTGGCAAAATCGAAAAATTGCTCGTTCGGGGTAACAAACAAATTTTTTTTGAGATGAAGTCTTGTTGCAGATTGAAAGATCTTGAAAAGTTATATGGAATCAAAAAAAAAAAAATTCGCTACAATCGGATAACCGAGCGCAAAGTTACGTTTGTTTGAAGTTTCAGAGTTAAGTCGGGCATTCACCGCGGCTGTCAACCGCGGTGATGCATTTATCGCTTTGGTCTGCCGCGGTGAATGCATTCACTGCGGTTGACAACAGCGGTGATGCCCAAACATATGTATTTTGGGAAATTTTTTTATAACGTGTGTATTTTGGGAATTTTTTTAAAAACATGTGTATTTTTGGAATTCGTCCGAAAAAATGAAAGTGAAGAGATGAAATTGTAAAAAGTTTATAGGTTGCAGTACGGGCCACAAATGAAATAATTAGACTATTCATGGTTGTTGATGGTCTAAGGAATCAAGTCTCGAATTTAAGCTTGATATTGAAAAACTTCTTAAATAACCTTCCGCACAACCATCTATTAAGACACCTTATATTTTTTACTCAAAATTCACTAGCAACGACGATCATATTGTCGTTGACTCAACTGCAATCATTCAAGACATAAAATTTCATATTGAAACAGAAATCAATAATCTCAAATGGAACCAATCTTCTGCATCTAAGATGTATTACCCTACTCACGTATGTACATGGGCGTTGGGTCGTGCTTGAGCCGGCACGGGACGGGCACGCTTTGGGCCCTTTTATTTCGTGTCGTACTTGCACGACCCGTCAATTTTCATGTCGTGTCGTGTCAACCCGTTTGTTAATTTTGCTAGGCCCGACCTGGTGTGAATCGTGTCGTGCTTAATCGTGCTCGC
This sequence comes from Linum tenue, assembly GCA_946122785.1. Classification (NCBI taxonomy): domain Eukaryota; kingdom Viridiplantae; phylum Streptophyta; class Magnoliopsida; order Malpighiales; family Linaceae; genus Linum; species Linum tenue. Next base: position 18,417,098 of record CAMGYJ010000010.1, on the reverse strand, counting down.
GCCGTGCTTATATTCGTGTTTAATAAAAAGGAAGAAAATAAAAGAGGAAATGAAAAGGAAGGAACAAATTGGACGGAGAATAAAAGTATTAACCGAGAATGTTTAAGAAATGTAACAAATAAGAGGGAAAAGAAAATTGGAAATATAACAGGTGTTATTTGACTTTGTTTAATATTTCGTCTATTTTTACTTATGGTAGTAATTACGTATATATTTATGATCACTTCTAATAACACAGTAAATCATTTTTATTTTACTAGTATTTTTTTAAGATTTGGAACTATAACCATTTTTATTTTTATTTTTTACCAAATAAATATTCTTTTCATGTCATGTTCGTTCTTATACTCAATAGGGTCTCGAAAATATTAGGTATGACACGGCCCATTTACATACCGTGTCGTGCCCATGAAGTTTAGACTCGACACGGCCCATAAATTATTCGTGCTCGTGCCGCTCCCCCCCCCCCCCCCCCCCCCCCCCCCCGCGGGTATATTTTGTGCACGTGCTAGTCTTGTGCGCTAACCATGTCGTGTCGTGCTAGCCCGTGGGCAGCCGGCCAATTGCCAACGTACACTTACGTACCACTGCACCAGATTTAACTCTTGAAGAAACCCTACCATTATTCAAAATAAATACTACTCCAATTCTATTTATGAATGGAATCTTGATAGGTTTTCATAATATCAAATTTTGAACCTTCTTCAACAAAGGATCATGGTAGCTCATGCTTACAAAGCTCAAAATCAAACTTCTGATTACTCTATAGCTGAACTACTTATAGCCGGTTTTGCTGGTCAATTAAAGGATTGGTGGGATAATATCTCTTCACAGAAGATCGGAGAACTATTTTTACACCTGTCAAACGTTATTCTTCTGGAGCTCCTCCCTTAAACTCCAATAATCAACCTTCTCAAAATGTCGTAACTTCTGTGACTTTTGCTATTTCAAAGCATTTTATAGGAGATCCTTCATATCTTAAAGATAAAAATGTTGAACTGCTTTCTAATTTTTTTTAAAAAAGTTTCATGACTTTTGATGGTACAAAGATACCTTTTTAACTAGAGTTATGCAAAGAGAAGAAGGAAACCAACCATTTTGGAAAAAAAGTTTTTAGCCGGTTTACCTAGTCTCTTAGGAGATAAAATCGAAACAAAATCCAAGACACTTTTAATGGTCAAATTCATTATGAGAAAATTACTTACGGAGAACTTATTAGTTTTTTTCAATTAGAAGGATTACAAATTTGCCATGATTTAAAACTTCATAAGCAAATCAAACGAGAACAAAAAATAACTCGAAAACAATTATGATCATTTTGTGCTCAATTTGATGAATCTTATTCAAAATTTTCTTCCAAATCTAATTGTGAGAATTGTAGCACAAAACCTCATAAAAAACATTGTGATCATCCCCACTGATCTTTTAAAACCAAGATTGAAAAACCCATTTTACTAGGCATCCTCAGCAAGATAAGGGACCACGATCTAAAAATGAAAATCAAAACATTACTTGTTTTCGTTGTGGAAGAAGGTGTCGTATTTCCAAACATTGCCGTATAAAAAAGAAGATCAATGCGCTTAATCTTGTTGAAGAAATTCATGACAAAATCAACAATCTTTCTCTCCACACTACTCTTCTAATGAGGATTCTTCTTCTTCTTCTTCTTCTTCTTCTTCTTCTAATGATGAGAATCTTCAAGCCTTACAATTTTATGACATCAATGATAGTTCTGAATCTTCTATCGAATGTTTTAACCAAAGATCAAAAGCTTATTTTAAATCCAATCAATAATATTGATAATCCTCATCTCAAAGAAAAATATTTCAAAAAGCTTCATAAGCACATGGATTTTTTTTGACAATTACGTGACTATTCCAGCTAACAATCCATTTCATCAAGTTTTGACATATAGTGTCAAAGATATCCTTTCTCGACATAGTAATAACGATTCTCACAATCCTTCTCTTCTTGATTATCAAAAAGAATTGGATATTGTTAAGAAATAAATTCAACAATTTCCACATTAACAAAATAGTGATCATGAGATATTACAAACTTTAATAGCTCTTAAACATTCAGAAGAGCCATCGGTATCTAATCTCGACAACTTTTTCGATGAAACTCCTCACGTGGCCAACAATTTAGAAACATAGGAAATGCTAACCGAAGAAGGTTTCCTATGTTTTCTATATATCATTACTACCAAAAAATGGTATGTTATCATTAATATTCAAGTTTCTTGTGATGTTACTTTAAGAACAATTGCCCTTCTTGATACGGGAGCAGACATGAATTGCATCCAAGAAGGATGAATTCCTACGAATACTATGAAAAGACTCTTAAGTATGGCTGTCCATTTGGTTTTGGTTTTTTGGTTTTAACCGAAACCAAACCAATTGGAAAGCTAATGGTTTCAGTTTTTTGGTTTTAAACCAATAAGCAACTTAATGGTTTTGGTTTGGTTAAAACCGAAAAACCAATAGAAACCATTAAGAAACCAATAAGAATAAAATTATTTATCAACAAATATATATTTTTTGTTTCTTTTGACACACATGCCAACCAATAATTTGTTATGGCCATTTACCATTATTATGACGTTTATTCAATAAAAAGAAGGAAAATAGGAATAAATATGAGTGTATGAGTACATGTTGGTTTTTCGGTTATCCAAACCAAAACCAAAACCATTAAGGCCCTTATTGGTTTTTGGTTGCCAAAAACCAATAAGGGCCTTAATGGTTTTGGTTTTGGTTTTTGGGATTTGGTCTTTGGTTTTTGGTTTTTCATACTTAATGGTTTGGTTAACCAAACCAAACCAAATTGACACCCCTACTCTTAAGCGACTATCTACTGCTAACTCTCAACCTCTTCAAATTCAATATAAACTTTCTAATGCCATAATTTGTCACCAAAATGTTGAGTTCAAAACTCCTTTTGTCCTAGTTCGTGATATGCAACAAAGGTGATCCTAGGGACACATTTTCTAAATCTTCTAAAACCTTTTACCGTCACCGACTAGGGAATTAACACTGTTGAGTTAGGCAACAATGTTGAATTCTTGTTTCTCCAAAAACCAAAAGTTTGAAACCTAAATATTTTGAGACATTCTTCTATTGAATATATACACCATATAATTCGTTGTAAAACTAATCAAATATCTTATTTGCATGATGAGATACATTTACAACGAATTTTACAACAGCTTTCTCAACCCCTTTTACATTGAAAACTCTATTTGTGTTGATACACCCAATGCTTTTTGACATACAAAAACAACATCATGTTGATCTCCATTATAAAAAAGATTTCACAGAAAAACTCATTCCCATCAAAGCTAGGCCTATCCAAATGAATTCTAATATTGAAAAACATTGTCGACAAGAAATTCAAGAATTACTAAAAAAGGGCCTTATCTGACATAGCCAATTCTCTTGGAGTTATTCTACTTTCTATGTCATTAATAATGCAGAAAAGGAACCGGGCGTTCCTCTTCTTGTTATCAACTACAAACCCTTAAATAAGGCTCTAAAATGGATTAGGTATCCCATCCCAAAGCAAAAGGATATTCTTGAGAAACTTTCACAATCCCTAATATTTTCTAAATTTGACATGAAATCTGGATTTTAGCAAATTCAAATCAAAGAAACATATTGATATAAAAATTCTTTTACAGTTCCCTTTGGCCAATATGAATGGAACGTCATGCCATTTGATTTGAAAAATGCTCCCTATGAATTTAAAAGAATTATGAATCGAATCTACTCTCCTTATTTTGATTTCATAATGGTTTAATTAACGATGTCCTGATTTTTCTTCATCCATTGACCAACATTTTAAACATCTCAATCTGTTTCTAGAAGTCACTCGACGTAATGGTCTAACTGTCTCTGAACCAAAACTTTGTCTCTTTCAAACTAAGATAGGTTTTTTGAATCACTACATTAATCAAATAAATATTGTTCCAATCGAAAGATCTCTTCAATTTGATGATAAATTTCCTAATCAAATTTTAGACAAAAATCAATTACAACGGTTCTTGGGTAGTTTGAATTAGGTTTAATACCACTGGGATACCCAAACTATCAAGAAAATGTCATTTGTGCCCCGAACTATTCAATATTCCATTTATGTCCCAACATATGATAGTTGTGTGTCATTTATGTCCTGACAATTTTGTCAACCGTTACAGATAACGGCTGACCAGACAGTGGTCAAATCGATGTTTACTTAGGAGCGGAATCGAGGAGCGATCAAGACGATTACAAGATTTTTGTAAATTTTATTTTTTCTTATTTTAATAATTTTAGGTAAAAATATAAATTTGTTTTTAAAATTCCATATCAGATGCCACGTCGACACTGACTGAATTTTCTGTTAAATATTGATGGGCAAACTCAGTCAACACTAACAGAAAAATAGTTCAGGACATAAATGTCATATTGAATAGTTCGGGACAAAGTGGTACTTTCTTGATAGTTCGGGTATCCCAGTGGTATTAGCCTTTGAATTATTTCATTGAATCTTCTTAGTAAACCTATCCATGAAAGTTTAAAGAAGAGCCCCCCTCCCTGGAGTGACGAGCATACCAAAATAGTTCAGCAAATTAATAGACAGGTTCAGAGTCTCCCATGCCTTCACATAAGTGATCATTGTCTCCCTAAAATTGTCGAAACAGATGCCTCTGACCTAGGATATGGAGGAATAATTAAACATATCCAAAATAATAAGGAGTTGTTAGTACGTTTCACTTCTAAACATTGGAACCCTACCCAAATCAATTACTCCACTGTAAAAAAAAAAACTGCTTGCTATTGTTAGTATGATTTGCTCAATCAAAATTTTTTACTACACATTTATTGCCAACAACAAAGTACATTTTGAAAAAAATATGTTCAAAATCTTGCTTCTAAACAAATATTTGCACGATAGCAAGCCATCCTTAGCATTTTTTATTTTGACATAGAATTTATAAATGGTTCTTCAAACTCTCTTCTAAATTTTTCAGAGAGGACGAAGTGTGGAAAACTCTCAGGCTTGCAATCCTCAGTCATAATGTCGGCTTCCACCAGAATGTGAGATAAAAAGAAAATCAAAATCAAAACTTGGAGAGAGATCTTTTACGATGAACAAAGGATCCCTGATCATTCAAGTGAGTATGAAGAGAGTTTTGATGACTTAGGTTCACACTTAAGCTCTTTCAAAACCTTAATCAATCTTGATAAGTTTCTTCTCGTAGCTCAGAATTACCTTCAGAAATTTATTCCCGTTTCAGGGTCTAAACAAAAGCTTCCTACTGAAGCTTTCACTTCCTCAACAATTTCCCCCGCTAAACTATTTCTTTCAAATAATCAAACGCCAACTGGCATCCTACCCCCACCCATTTCTTTAGAAGAAACCAAACAAATCTATCAACAACATCACCTTGATGTTGCAACTACCTCAACAAAGGTGGCATCTTCGATAGTCCCTCTCAAAACCGTTTTCCCAAAACCCAAGAGGTGGTGGTTGTGCAAGCCTCTCAAAATTGATTTCAAACGTATTTTAAGAAAAACACTTTTCAGCCCATTTTCGTTGTCGAAGATGGTTTCTACCATCAATATCCAAATGTTACTGCCAAACACGTCCTCAATGAGTGGTTCTTCAAACCAAGATCCCTCAACAAAACCCACAAATATTATGAACTTATCCCCATAGAAATTGGATCAGTCACCTTTTCCCAACCCTTCAGACAAAACATTCAATACCAACCTGCAAAATCCACCAAATTATTCACACTCGCCAATGGCCTGCTAGCCCAAACAACGACCAAAAATTTCCTGGTACTATTGCCCTTAATCACCCACAAATCTTCCAATCCTTCAATTATTTGGATTATTATGATGTTTGGATCAATACCTTCTTAAAGCAAAACCATATGTACCGACACTCCTGGAGTTTTTTTTTCTGGGATTACAAAAGTCCCATTATTTTCCCTAAGTGGTTATGCACTGGTGTGATCTTTTTGGGCCAACTAAAAATATCTATCCAACTGAGATACAAGAGGGATATCAAACCTTCTGCCAAAAATATTCTTGTTCATGATTACCCCTCGTCAAATTTTGTTATTACATCAAAGTTCCATGGATTACAGCCTTGGAATTCAGTTACCAAACTTGTGTCGTCACAAAGATACTCATGTTAGGCCACAACTTCAATACCAAATATTGGGCTGCAAATCCTCGCCCAGAACAGGCCTACAAACCTCAAGTCCTCCAATGGTTCAATAAAAATCCTGAACTTTCCAAAGTTATCTAGAAATCCTGAGTGCAATTTTGGTAAACAAAATCCTCAATCGGCGCTCTATTAGATGGAGCCAAGACTGAAGAAGAATACTTCCAAATTCTCAAATATGCGACGTCTAGTTCAACCTCTAACGCATATTCCATGTTCCAAAACCATGATCCGAATGAAGAAGTGCTTGGCCCTTTGCCAAGAAAGAGCACTAAATTGAAGACAAAGAAGAAGTGACCTCATTTCTTCTTCCACTAGCTTGAAGACAAAGAAGAAGTGACTCCATTTCCAACTCACTATCGCAAACACAAAGAAGAAGTGACTCCACTTCCAAACCACTCACTTTGGTTATGGAAAGAAGACCACAACTTATGTATTTATCTTTACTTTAAAACTATAATATTTGATGGCATCTGACATAACCAACCAAGTGTCCACATTGTTATCATTATGTCTTCCATTTTATATACCAAAAGGGGACTGATAGGCCATTGATTACACATGTTTTTACCCCTATTCTTGAGCCGTTTGAGATGTTGATTCCCCCGTTTTAGGCCGATTTCACGCTAGGTTGTTCTTGTTTGTGATATTTCAGGTCCTAGTACGTGAATGAAGGCTTGGGAACGAGTTCGGGGTCGATTGGACGAGGATTGGACATTTCGCGGGAAGCTGATGGAGCCACACGGGCACGCCTAACACCTACACGGCCGTGTAACCTGGACGTGTGACATCAATTGCACGGGAAAAATTCACACGGGCCGTGTAAGGGAACCCAGGTGGCCGTGTGAAGGCTCGGCAATTCCCACACGGGCAGCCTGGGAACTCACACGGCCGTGTGGTTGTGGCCGTGTAGGATGGTTGGAGTCCACTTATCGAAACGACGCGATTTGCACAACTCACACGGGCATCTGGGGAAGTCACACGGGCGTGTGGCATGGCCGTGTGATCGGGATTTTCTGGTTTTAACCCAATTTTCAGCCACAAGTGAGGGGTTCCGAGTTTTAGAGAGAAAAGTGCGACCTAGAGAGAGAAAGTGACGAACCAGAGTTCCCAAGTGTCTTTGATCGATCTCCATCACCATTGGAGCCCGGCTTGAGCTTGCAGAAGATCCGATTGAGCGCCAGAAGCAGATTATCATCCTTCACAGTATGGTTTCCGCATCTGAGCTAGATTTTCCATCTTTCTCTATGGAGTAGCTTTCTTATTCACCTGGGTATGAAGAACCCAAGATTTGTGTGTTAGGTCTGATTGTATGAACCCAAGTACAGATTCTATGATTTGATTATATTCTATTGAGGGTTGATTTGTTGAATGACATGAATCCTGATCAAATTCCTGTTATTTCTGCTTTGACCTAGAATGAGAATATCTGCCTAGGTTGATAGAGCATCCTTGATTGAAGGTGGTGAATTGACGACTTTAGTCGAGGAGTCAATTCACTATTCTGTACCGGATTTACTCCGGTAGTGGAGGTTTGGTTCGTTAGGGCCTCAATCTGTTTACTCCGCTGGAGGTTAGTCGCTCGCTGGGGACTCAGATTGAGAGGGTCTGGAGACCTTTAGTCGAGACTTCAGAATGTTTAAGAACCTTCCGCAGTATAACTATCATTAAAATTGAACTTGGTAATTTACAATCCGGCTTAACTGCAGTCTAGGGGGAACCATATCCGGGTGACCTCTCTCGACTTGAAAACAACTGTTTAATTGCTTTGCTTGTTTGCTTATTTGAACCTGCACTAAAGTTTCACTGCTAGATAATAATAATTCACTGAGTAGTCATCACATCTAGGACCCGGGTTGACATTAAAACCCAAACCCGCTATACTACGCTTTAGGAAGTGGTTACACTTGGCCAATTTCTAGAGTGACAGTAGGAGCGAGTCAAGTTTTTGGCGCCGTTGCCGGGGACGGCTAGGTTGTAGAAGAAACGTGAATTCTGTTAATTTAGCTTTTCCTTTTCGCATTGTTTGCTTTGTCACACTTGTGCCTTCACGGGTTTGTTGTTTGATTGTGTGCAGATAGAGCATGACCCGTAGCCAGTCGGGAGGTTTATTGTCCTTGGATCCGGAGCTTGAACGCACCTGTCGCCAACTTAGGAGACAACAACGAGCTAGACTGGCTACGGAGGAGCGCATAGACGGCCACTTGAGCAGCGAATCTGAGGAAGAGTACGAGATGGAAGGCGAACATAACCCACCCCAAGGGAATCCTCTCCAGGTTCCCCCGGTGAATCAGTTCTTGGGGAACAACCCCATACCCCAGGCAGATGGGGTTCATCATCATCCACCGCCGCCGGGTCCCACCTTGGAGTACTACTACACTCCACGGGTTGCTGCTATCCGCCCTGTCATCCTCTACCCGCCCATTCCAGCGAACAACTTCGAGATCAAGCAATGCTGGATTCAACTCATTACATCCTCTGTCCAGTTTCATGGCTTGAAGGATGAGGAGGCAAGGGTGCATCTTTCCCGTTTCCTGTAGATGACGAACGAGTTCAAGCGGGACGATCTGGCCAATAAGTTCGTGCACAGGTACTATCCTGCATTGTCCATCACTTCTTGGGATGATCTGGCCAACAAGTTCGTGCACATGTACTATCCGGCATCGAAGACCACAGAGATCCAGCGGGAGATCACTCATTTCCGCCAAGAGCCAGATGAGTCACTTCGTGATGCATGGGAGCGATACATGGGATTTTTCTGGCAGTGTCCCCATCATGGCTTCAGTGATGCATTCACCGTGGGGAACTTCTACAGTGCTCTCTCTCCGGAAAGCCAGAGAGTGATTGAGTCTCTATGCCCAGGAGGGGATATTCTTACCAAGACTCCACCCGAACTGAACCAGATGATCAGTACCTTGGCTGCCAAAGATCATTCCTAGGGACAGAGCACCAGAGGTAGGAATTCCCGAGATCGAGGTGTGCACGCCATGGAGGCCAGGTCTGGGCTAGAGCGGGAGGTGGCTGAGTTAGTGCAGACATTGAAGCAGGCCAACAGTCTTATTCCGGGCAGAGGTTTGGCTATGCCTCCAGTATCTCAATGTCAATGGTGTGAGAGCCCGAATCATCTGGTGGAAGACTGCTAGGCTATGCGGGAGTCTTTTACTCCCCGAGAGCAGTTGGACTTCATCGCCAATGCTCGACGCCTCGATCCATACAGCAATACATATAATGAGGGGTGGCGCCAGCATCCCAACTTCGCTTGGAATAGTAACCCCACTAGAACACTTGGTTTCCCAGCACCAACAAGTGGTTTTCAGCAGAGGCAGCCTCTCTAGGCCAGACAAGGGCCAGCTCCACAGCAGCAGCCTTACCAGCCCAGGCAGGGGCAGTCGTTCCAGCAGCCCTAGTGTCATTATGTCGAGCCAGCAGCAGCTCCAGCTCCAGATAATCAGATGACGGAGCTGAAAAACATTTTAGCGACATTCATGACTACCAACCAGGCCAATTTCGTCAGGATAGACCAAAGCATCGCCTCGTTGGAGGCGGGTCAGAGGAACCAAGGTGCCATACTGCAGGACCTCCAACATCAGATTGGAGGAATAGCCCGCCAGAACAATACCAGGGCACCGGGAACTCTGCCTGCCACCACCATCCCTAATCCTCGCGAGCCTCACCAACAGCTGGATGCCATTTTTACCAGGAGTGGTAAGTCCATATATGCTGATCCTGCCCCGGCCAGGCAGGAGGAACCACTGCCTACTTCAGCACTTCCAGCCGACGATACAGAAGTGGGGGTGGAGAAGGAAGCACATGTTCCCAAGCCACAATCAGTGGTTAAGGAGCATGTACCCCAGCTTCCCTTCCCCACTCGACTACACAAAGACAAGCTGGAGACTGAGTTTGCCAAGTTTATGGCAATGTTGAAGCAGCTCAACATCAGCATGCCGTTCGTTGAGGCACTGTCGAAGATGCCCAAGTACATCAAGTTCATGAACTATCTACTCACCAACAAGAAGGAACTTGGGGATCTCTCGACAGTGATGCTGAGCGAGGAGTGTTCTGCCATCCTGCAGAACAAGCTGCCCGAAAAGCGAAAAGACCCAGGGAGTTTTACTATCCCTCTTACTATTGGCAGCATGCATGTAGGCAAGTCCTTGGCGGACCTAGGCGCTAGCATAAATGTCATGCCGTATAAGTTGTTCAAAAAGCTAGATTTAGGTGAACTTAGCCCTACTAGGATGAGCATTCAGCTAGCTGACCGCTCCATTGTGCATCCTAGGGGTATCATCGAGGATCTGCTTGTTAAAGTAGGCGCATTCACATATCCTGTTGATTTTGTTATTCTGGATATAAATGAGGATGTGGATGAGCCTTTGATTTTGGGTAGACCATTTCTCGCCACCGCCAAGGCACTTATTGATGTGCATAGTGGTAAACTGATCTTGCGTGCTGGGAATGAACAGACTACTTTTTCTGTGTCTGAATTGGATCATTGTGATGTGGTTGCTGTCACACCTATGCATGCTACTTATGACCAGGTACACGAGCCTGTCGTGTATCCTTCTGCATCTCTCATTTTGCAGGATCCCCCTCTCACTCCTTCGCCGCCACTCCCTCCATCCTCACCTCCGAACAAAAAGATCAAAGAGGAGTGGCGGCCGAAGCAGCAGGTGGCTAAGTGACACGCCAAAACACAACACCAAACTACGACCAAGTGTAATCGCAGTCCGGGAATGCAGTAACAAGCAAGTTCTATTATCAACCCGGGGTCTAGATCTACTGCTTACTCCGTGATTATCTATTATCTAGCCAACTAATTCGATTGATTGTTGTTTAAAGCAAAAGCAGTAAGAAAGCAGAAAATGGTTCGGTTTTCTAAAGCAGGAAAGAGTCACTCGGGAATGAGTCCCCCTAGCTCCTTATTTAGGTTCAATTGTAATTACCCTGGGTTGATTCACTGTTGATTAGACTGCGGAAGATCCGACAGTAGCTTGGAATCTCTTAAGCTGACCAAGCCCTCTCAGTCTAACTACCCGGCAGACGACTAGTCTTCACCGGGATAGAAAGCTGAAGCAATAAGCACAGAACTCCACTACTGGAATTGAATTCCAGTACAAAGCAGTAAACTGGCTAACTCTCGTATAACCAATCTCCTACTATCGAATGAAGAGGCTCTAACAACCTAATCAGATTCTATCTATCTCAGGTTGCAGCAGAAATCAAGAAAAGCTGATCAGACTTCAATCAATTCAATAAACATGCATCATTCGATTAAAACCAAACAATATAATCATCCCAAGTCATTACAATCAAATCCCTAACACAAGGAACTAGGGTTCTTCATACCCAAGTGAGAGAATGGTTCTACTCCATAGAGAGAGAAAGGAAAACATAAATCAGAGTAGTCATACTCATAAAGATGAGGAAAATCTGCTCTGGGATGTCAATCTTCACTCCTGGGGACGCAAACTGGGCTTCAATGGTGAGAAATCCACTCCAAATAGCTCCTAGGGTTTGTTCTTCGCTCTTTCTCTCTCTAAAACTCTGTTTTTGCTCTAAAAACTCGAATCCCCCTCTCTTTTGGCTGAAATCTGCCTAAAAGGGCATCACTGGGCAAAACACGATCGAGGGCACGGCCGTGCTTTGCTCCAACCCGTCCGTGCCCTTTGGCACGTGTTAAAAACACGGTCACTGCCCTGGGAAAACACGGGCGTGTTTCATGATGGACACGGCTGTGTTTTGGGTAAGTCCCGCCCGTGTTTTGAGCTGGTGTAGGAAAAACATGGGGAAGCCTCGGCAGTAAAAGCACGGGCCAGGAACACGGCCGTGCTTTGAAGTAGGCGCGCCCGTGCTTTGGCTCCAGCTCCAGCTCGACCGAATGACTTCTGAATGCCCCGAAACTCGTGCTTAGCCTTTCCTTCGACGTCCGGGACCTGAAATGTGACAAAGTAGCACAACCCAGCGTAAAATAGGCCAAAAATACACGACTATGCTCCACAAACGGATAAGAACTAAGGGTGCAAACATGTGCAATTTCATCGTTATCACTAAGCCTGCTCGGAAGAAAGGTGGAAACCACTATGAGCTGGTTCCACCCCCTGCACCACGACCACCCTGGCCATCCGAGTACTCACTCGCTTGCATCCTGCCGGATGGCCAGGTCGAGCTGACCAATGCTGGTGGTCGCACCCGTCGGGTGCATGGCCACCATCTGAAGCTGTATCTCAAGAGCGATGTGGATCCGCTCTTGGAGGCACCTGTTCCTGCATCCCTTTGAGTATCCACCAGGGGCGTCCAGCTAAAAGACGGTAAAGAAGCGCTTGTGGGGAGGCAACCCCACCACGGTTTTCAATTATTTCTTTGTTTTGGGTCGGATTGCGAACTGGTTGGTTTTGGTTTGTTTTCTTTTGTTTTGGATGATGTAATATTGGGCTGACCATTGGACCTAACGTATTGTGTTGGAGTTCTTCTGTTCCCTTTAGTTGTGCCTGTGTCCCTGACTGGTCCCCTCTCCAGTCCTTTTCACTCAGACTGGTCCCCTTCCAGTCTCATGCAGTCTGTGCACACCGGTAACATCGTTCCCCTTATCCTTCCCTCTTCTTCATTGAGGGCAATGTCGAACTTAAGTGTGTGGGGGGGGGGGGGGGTGTTTCTCTTTTGATTGCATTGGATCTGTTTGTGTGCTTGGAGTCTAGTCCACTGTCCAAATTTTTAAATTTGAGGGCTCCAAGTACGTGTTTCCATGCAAATTGCCTGCTCAGTATGCTTTGAATTGACAGTCTCTATAGTAATGTGCAACCTAGGGAGGTAGTGTAGCACTATGGAGGATGTTGAAGTATAAAATTTTTCCTATCTAGCTCTCTGCTGTGCTGGTTGATTTTGTGAATTAGTGGAGCTAAGACCGTTGAATTCATGTGGTAATGTGGACTCTGTTTGGATTGTGTTATGGACTCGTGTATCGAACAGGGTGCTCATGTGAGAAATGAAAAGAAGTTGGTCCTCCATGTCAAAATCATCAAAATCTTAAACATGGGGCAAGCCCAACGTGTGTGGCACCGTTCATTGCACAAAATCGGGTTTTGGAGGAGACTTTAGTGATCCTTAGTGGGGTACTCCTACAAGGTGAAGCTAAACTGTCTCTAGTACAAGTAAAACTTCCACCCGTTGAACGGTTTGCCTACTTGAGGATGTGTTTTTAAGGGCACGGATAGAGCTTCCGACCCCCCTTAATTTCATTGACCCTCCACACGAGTTGAGGAAAAGGAGTTAAAAGAAGTACCCTGGCGAGCGCCAGATGTACAGAAATTGCTCTTGCTCGACTAATAAGGGTCAACCGTGCAAAAGACTGCAGTTGGAACCCCTGCTAAGTGAAAGAAGAAAAAACAAGAAAAATGTGAATGAAAGTGCAAAAAGGGGTTCCAACGGTGAAATGAAGTGAAAGAGCACCCCCGGTACCATGAGTCCTTGGTTGTGAATGGTGTGAGTCCCTTTATCCATGAACTGACTGTCTTACTTCTACTTCTTCTCATGATCCTGGCTTGAGTCTAGTACTTGCATTGAGAGAGATAGGGGACGTCTTAGAAGACCAGTTGACCTCGTAAGCTGCTTTATGATCTAGAAAATCCTCTACTGACGATCGGGGTTGTTTGTTGCTATAGAGGTCTGGAGAGCTGCATTGGTTTGAGTTAGGTTTGCTTGGGGACAAGCAAACGGTTAAGTGTGGGGAATTTGATAGGCCATTGATTACACATGTTTTTACCCCTATTCTTGAGCCGTTTGAGATGTCGATTCCCGCGTTTTAGGCCGATTTCACGCTAGGTTGTTCTTGTTTGTGATATTTCAGGTCCTAGTACGTGAATGAAGGCTTGGGAACGAGTTCGGGGTCGATTGGACGAGGATTGGACATTTCGCGGGAAGCTGATGGAGCCACACGGGCACGCCTAACACCTACACGGCCGTGTAACCTGGCCGTGTGACATCAATTGCACTGGCAAAAATCACACGGGCCGTGTAGGGGAACCCAGGTGGTCGTGTGAAGGCTCGACAATTCTCACACGGGCAGCCTGGGAACTCACACGGCCGTGTGGTTGTGGCCGTGTAGGATGGCTGGAGTTCACTTATCGAAACGACGCGTTTTGCACAACTCACACGGGCATCTGGGGAAGTCACACGGCCGTGTGATCGGGATTTTCTGGTTTTAACCCAATTTCCAGCCGCAAGTGAGGGGTTCCGAGTTTTAGAGAGAAAAAGTGCGACCTAGAGAGAGAAAGTGACGAACCAGAGTTCCCAAGTGTCTTTGATCGATCTCCATCACCATTGGAGCCCGGCTTGAGCTTGGAGAAGATCCGATTGAGCGCCAGAAGCACATTATCATCCTTCACAGTATGGTTTCCGCATCTGAGCTCGATTTTCCATCTCTCTCTATGGACTAGCTTTCTTATTCACCTGGGTATGAAGAACCCTAGATTTGTGTGTTGGGTCTGATTGTATGAACCCAAGTACATATTATATGATTTGATTATATTCAATTGAGGGTTGATTTGTTGAATTGCATGAATCCTGATCAAATTCCTGTTATTTCTGCTTTGAAGAATGAGAATATCTGCCTAGGTTGATAGAGCATCCTTGATTGAAAGTGGTGAATTGACGACTTTAGTCGAGGAGTCAATTCACTATTCTGTACCGGATTTACTCCGGTAGTGGAGGTTTGGTTCGTTAGGGCCTCAATCTGTTTACTCCGGTGGAGGTTAGTCGCCCGCTGGGGACTCAGATTGAGAGGGTCTGGAGACCTTTAGTCGAGACTTCATACTGTTTAAGAACCTTCCACAGTATAACTATCATTAAAATTGAACTTGGTAATTTACAATCAGGCATATCCGGGTGACCTCTCTCGACTTGAAAACAACTGTTTAATTGCTTTGCTTGTTTGCTTATTTGAACCTGCACTAAAGTTTCACTGCTAGATAATAAGAATTCACTAAGTAGTCATCACATCTAGGACCCGGGTTGACATTAAAACCCAAACCCACTATACTACGCTTTAGGAAGTTGTTACACTTGGCCATTTTCTAGAGTGACAGTAGGAGCGAGTCAGGGACTCCATTCCTCAATGTAAGGAGGCTCCCTTCACTTGTTGAAGTTGAGTTATTTTGAGTTTGAAATCGATTTTGAGGGGCTTGCACAACCACCACATCTTGGGTTTTGGGAAAAACGGTTTCAAGAGGGGCTATCGAAGATGTGACCTCTGTTGAGGTAGTTGCGACATCAAGGTGATGTTACTAATAGATTTGTTTGGTTTCTTCTGAATTGGGTAGGATGCCAATTGACGTTTGAGTATTTGATAGAAATAGTTTCGAAGGGGAAATTGTTGAGGAAGTTAAAGCTTCACTAGGAAGCTTTTGTTTAGACCCAGAAACGGGAATAAATTCCTGAAGGTAATTTTGGTGGCTTCTTTCATGCACTCACAAAAATGAGTGCATACAATGCACTCAACTATAAAAGTGGCCTTAACACATCGAATTTTGAATTTTTGTTGATAGTATTAGTATGATATGATGATATAACATAGGATCGCAACTAATCAATCCATTACCCTAACCCCTTAAATTATAAATCCTAACCTCAAATCTCTAAACATTTAAAACTTCAAATAAAAGTAAATCTTGAATGATTTTTGTGCAAATTCATGTTTTATCTTGTCCACCATATCTCAAGTAACAGTTGAGATGTTCTGACATGTATCAGCTGCTCAGAATGATGATTATGAGAGGATTACATGGAATGCACCAAAAAAATGAGCGCACCAAAGACAAAATCATATATATTATATATTTTGAATTACAAACTAAGAACTGAAATTTATCCATAAGAAGTTAGAATATCGTATCATACACCGATTTTCAAGTAATTCAATCTCTAAATAACAAAAATAAACAGAGGTGCTAACCTTATAGTTTTGTCCGGGGTATACTATATGGTATACTAATAATACTCAAATCATTCTGTAAATAACGAGGCAAAATTATTCCATCCATACGACACATTAGAGCTACGTTGGTGGCTTGTAACCCTCACCTTACCTACAAGTTCGCTGGCCGAAGACAGTGACAGCTTCAATATTCGATCCCAAAGAAATTAAGCAGAAGATGCATAAATACATGTCATAACAAAGAGGAATTTTACAATGTTATATAGTATTGGTGCTATAAGTTTTTATCTTTATGGTACAACTTGAAATTGTACATTTACGTTATGGTACAACTTCAGATTGTACCTATACTTTTTGTACAAATTCTTTTATGGTACAACTTGAACTTGTACCTTTATGTGATGGTACAACTTCAAGTTGTAAAGTTGTACCATAACATAATGATACAAATTCCTTTATGGTACAACATAAACTTATACATTTAATGTTATGGTACAACTTCAAGTTGTACATTAAAGCACCAATACTATATAACATAGTAGAAGTGCTCGATAACAAAACCATTCCCAAAAACTCAACTACAATAAACAATATGATGTATTATAAAACAAAGCCGGCCACTTAGTCGTCAATAGATAACAAATGGCATGTATGCGCCAACCGGTTACATTGTTGATTAATTTTTGGTTTATACATAAAAAGAGGAATTTTACGGGATGGAATAGGGTGCCAACAACAATTAGTAAGGGTATCTTCGTTTCATTCTTCTTTAATTTCACTAAAATTTACCCATCAAACCGACTCCATTTCCTTCTGCCTTAGCTTCAGCGCATCGACTGCTCCATGTACCAACATTCGCTCTTTAACCGTCGCATCTTCACCATTATCAATCGCGCCATTGCCATGTCAACGCTACAACCCTCTATCTTGCACCTCCATTGTCGTTGATCCGCACCACTAAAACAACCATCGACCTCTCCATGCCATATTGTCATAGCTGTTTTATGAGTTTTGTGATGTGGTCAGCTTTATACTGATCTGCTTTAGGAAATTTGTGGCAAGTTTTGAGTTTTCTTGTATGGTTTATAAGTTTTGTGGTGTGGTGAGATTTTGATATGCTTTATGAGGTTTATGGTCTATTTATGTTTTTGTGGTATGATTTGTCGTGTTTTCTGTCTTGAGTTCTTTTATCTGCTTTGTTATGCTTGTGGTTCGTACGCGTGGTGCTTTGATATTTATATGAAAAAGACATCGGTGCCCCTCCATTAAAAAATCTGCATTAAATTATTACCGAATCTTTCAGCATAGAAAGTTTGTAAGAAGAGAAATTCATATTGACGGGATTGAGTGTTAGCACCATAGTACCATACTAACAAATTAGGTGTCAGCACCCTATTCATGGCCGAATTTTACCATGCTTGTTACTGTCGGTGCTTTTGTTGACAAAGAAATATTAATTATGGAACAAATTGAACTTATACTTTTCAAATTATGATAAAATTCAATTTTTACTTAACTGAACCTGCATTTTTAGCGTTATTGTACAAATTCAGGAGTTACTTGGAAGCACCAATGCTTCATAGCATAGTAGAGGACGAGCTGTAGATCCAGACTTCCATAGTTAAAATTTCATTTTCAATTGCTAATTCTTGTTTAATATGATTATATAGCATAGAAATTTAAAACTATTAAGTGCAATTTTACTCATAAAAGTTTCCTTGCAATAGTCATTATTACATGAATCTAAAAAATTGTACACCACAATTTTCAGAGATACTTGAAGTATAGGTAAATTGTAAATAATTTTCGCATAACTTGACAGGTTTTCATTCATAAAAAAAAACTTCACAGGTTTTCATTACAAAACTTGTACAATTAAAGGTTGCGGTCATTAGTGATGGTAATTTGAACCCGCCCCGCGGGTATTATTCGATATGGCTCTCGACGGGCGGGTATTACCTGACCTGCAGTAGCGTAGGGCAGGGCATGAGTATCTACTTTCAACCCGTCCTGCGCTGCCCCGCCACGTTCTTGGCCCATTCTACCTCAATTTCTTACAATATCTATACATATTTCTCCTATTTTGACTTTTTTTCAACTAGTTAGAGTCGATCTTTCAACTAGTTAGACTCAATTGCTCATTCTATTATCACTATTTTTCATTCATAAAGTGTTTCCTCCTTGGTTTTATCGTAAAAGGTAAAATTTACATGTGTATTTTTGCAAATAATATGTAAGAGTGGGTCGACCCACCCCACCCAGTATCCGCACATGTTTTACCCGCCTCAATCCGTAGTAGTGTGGAACGGAACATAGGTATTGAGGTACCAGCCCAGCCCGCCGCATTGCTATCAGTAGGTCATTTTGAGACGAATCCTTATGGTCAAAATGACAACTGTGAAACACCAAAAACAGAGAGTCAACATTTCTGCATCCTAACAAATAATTTTTACAACAACTAGTTGTTAAATAGATAACAACGGAAAATTGATACTTTGGCGAACGGCCCAACAGCAGTACTCTGCCGGCCCATTTCAATTTCTGGTAGCTCTATATAAGTAAACCCCTCCCCTGCTACGGTTCCATATCCCCTCCACAGTCCACACACTAATTTCTCATTAATACAGTACTACTGTCGAACCAAAACCCAGCCATGGAAGCGATCAAGCACAGCCATGTCCAAGTCAGGGGCCTCAATCTTCACCTCGCCGAGATCGGCACTGGTACGTTTTACTTCACTAATCACATCATTTCACCATGTTCGTTAGCTCCATTTATGTGAATGTACCTTTGAATGTGTGTTAATATATAATGGTGGGATTGATTGCAGGTTCTGAGGTTGTGCTTTTCCTGCATGGATTCCCTGAGATATGGTACACCTGGAGGCATCAGATGGTCGCCGTCGCCAAAGCCGGGTACAGGGCCATTGGCTTTGACTTCAGGGGCTACGGGCTCTCCGACCAGCCGGCGGAGCCCGACAAGGCTAACTTCCTCGACTTCCTTCACGACACCATTGCCCTGCTGGACCTTCTCGCCATCCCCAAGGTACGTTTATGCCTCCTTCATCCTACCATTTATTTTCCCCACCTTAATCTTAATTATTTCATTCATTCATTCATTAGCTATTGTATTCTTGTTTGTCAAAAAAAAAAAAAAAAAGAGGGTCGATTTGTATAGCAGCGGGTCGTCCAGTATAACGTTATAATCTCGACCAATTTATCTGATATTAGTTCGGTTCGTCACTCATGTAGCAAAGTTGAAAGCTAGGCGATGGTATGACTAGAACAAATTTATTTTGCTCGTAATGGCACAAGGAGAGTGTCAATCCAATTAAACTAAATCGAATACCGGGATCAATTATGAGATATGTAGTATTTCAGAGTGACGTCATTGATTTAAATAAAACAAATTTGAAACAGTAGTAAATGATTAATGGTGACATGATTGAACCTGGTTGGTGAGCCAAACAAACAAAAAAATTATAGAAGAAGTAGGTGAGCCATAGTCACGTTTTTTATATATATAGAGTCCTTTTTGTTATTTACATTTCCACAGGTAGTTGAACATGGACTGTTGAACCGAGCAAACGGAATCCCAGCTATGGTCCAAACTCCAAACTATGAAAATGGACGAATGTTAAAGCGTTTCATGGTTGTTGGATGGATATGGCGATAGTTTTATAAATAAGAGATCACGTTATTCATTCTATGGTCACGAAACATACAACGCACGAAAATCTTGCAATATTGAACTATAAAACCATAAACACCATAGTGCTCAAATGGAAGCAATTTGAGGAGACACATCATAATTTGTCTCCTAGAGAGTAGAAGAGTGTTTTTTTAATGTTAGTTAATTGAATTCTATTGCAATATGGTCAACTAAACAACAGGTGTACCTGGTCGGAAAGGACTTCGGAGCGATCGTGGGATCCATGGTGGCCGCCGCACACCAAGACCGGGTGGCCGGCTTCATCACCCTGGGCATCCCTTTCTTGCTACCAGGTCCAGACGGCATCAGGAATCACCTCATGCCCAACGGCTTCTACATCAACAGGTGGCAGGTAATGCCTATCTAATTAACTAATTAACAATAAGCATACATTTTCCGGCGTCTTGAAACTCTAATAGCACAACTGATTCGGCCACCTTGGAAACCAAACTCCAACAGGAGCCCGGGAGGGCCGAGGCCGATTTTGGGAGGCTAGAAGTGAAGACAGTGATTAAGAACATCTACACTCTCTTCTCTGGTTCCGAGCCACCGGTGGCTCGAGACGACCAAGAGATCATGGACTTGGTCCCGCTGTCCGCTCCTCTGCCACCGTGGTTCTCCGACGAGGATCTTCAAGCTTATGCTTCCTTGTACGAGAAGTCAGGGTTTCGTGTCGCTCTCCGGGTTCCATACAGGTAAATGTGCGCTCGACTGCTTAAAACGAAGAACAACCCGTTTCGATTTGGCCGATGATCACGATATGTATCATCCTTTTGGTTTGTGTAGGACGCTGGGGATGGATTGTGGGATACGTGACCCAAAAGTTACGGCTCCTTCGTTGCTGGTCATGGGGGAGAAGGACTACGTCCTCAAGTTTGCTGGAATGGAGGACTACATAAGGAGTGGGGCGGTGAAGCAATTCGTGCCCGATCTGGAGATCGTCTTCTTGGAAGACGGCAACCATTTTTCTCAGGAGAAGGTTCCGGAGAAGATTAATGAACTCATCATCGGCTTCCTCGACAAGTACAAGAAGAACTGAAGAACAAGGAGGTGGTGGTGGTGTTGTTTTCAAGCACCCGATGTGTTGGTGCAGATCGAAGATTATCTGTTATGTTCAAATAAGGTTTCTTTGCCAAGAAACCAAGCTTTTCAAATACCTTATTTAGCTGCAACATTCCTTGTGTTACGTTCTAAGAGATGCTGATAGATTTAAGGAATCGTAACTCTATTATTGATGATACTCGCAAATGCTAAGATTTAAGCAAGTTATTGTGCTATGATGCATTTTTTTAATCTATATAACAAAGAAACATCTTACACAAGATTAAGTTCCAATATGATCCAAGTGGGTTCTCCTACTCAATCAAGTTCATAACCTGGGAATCTGGACTTGAGCGGGTCAATCATATCTAGATGAAGATAGGCCATACCTCCAATCCCTTCAAAAAGTGAGTGAGGGCTATCACCTCCTTGCATCTCTCCTGCGGATATGAGTTTGTGAGCTCTGTCAAGTAAAAAGCAAGCAAATGCTTTTCCTCTGTAAATGAACCGGTGGTTGCCTGTCATTCGGTACAGTGAGAGGAAAACATAGGCATTCCCACTAATGCCATGGCACATTCCAACTCGCTTCAGCAACCCCCGGTTCCATATTAACTCTGCTGCATCCATAGCGGCTTCCAGGAAATCCGTGTCTCCAAAAACCTGATATTCAAAAACACGTGTTGAATAAAAGGCCTAACCAAAGTCATTTCTAGATGAAAATTAGTTGCAAACAATGGCATATAGTTCGTGATTCTGAGTCATTTGCCACTTTTCCAAGTACATCGGCTACAGGATTTCATGAGTCAGGGCCTACGTTCATGCATAGTGACATCAAAGGATAAATGATGAATCATGCCAAATTAGTAAATTACATAATGAAAGACCATAATGTACAAAAGGCTACTAGATCGAGTCCAAAGAATTTGTAGTTTTGGTTTCACTAAATTCAACAATCATTTACAAATCTATTGAACATGAAAATGTATGATGTGAGATTTTGGTCTCAGATTTGTAGTCATAGAGGGGATCAACCCCCTATTTGCCAAGTGGGTCTGGAATGACTCCTCATTATGCGGGTAAGAAGAGGCAATATAGAACCTGGCATAGAGAAACTGCAGTATTCACCTTAGCAGCCTTAATAAATGTAAGGGCGATACCAGGAGCACCATGACACCAATGTACAAGAACATCCCTGACTCGATCTTCCTCACTCGCAGGGTAGTTGCCACTCGGAAACCGATTCTTGATCATGTAATACAAGGTCCCTTTGACATCACTAATCTCATCTGGTGTGAGTTCTACATCCATCAAGCCATGCATAATACCTGCAAGACCGTGTGCAGCACCCCAATACCTCTCTCCGTACCATTCAAACATCAATGGAGGACCCCCTTCCTTGGCCATTGCCCTCCCATTCTTGATAATTTCATCGGCAACTGCACGCTACATCAAATTTGCCATGCTACATTTATACTCTGGCTTACCCAGCTCATCACTAAACTAAACCCTTAAATACACAAGTTTTGATGTAATAGAACTTACTATCATTGTTTTGGGAATTGTACCATCACCAATATGCTTGTTGATGAAGGAACAAGCCCACAGGAACCCACTCCTTCCATACAAAAACTCATCAGAATGATCGGATGACAGCTTGACCTGTTCATATCACACCATCAAACTCATTCTGCAAACCTTTTTTCAAGTTCTCACCAAAAGGGTTTTTTTATTTACCAAAGTTGAAAGCGAAAGCAAAGATAATGAAAGCAATAACCTCTTCAAATTGATTTAGATAGTAAGTTCTTAATGATTCATCATCAGCATACTTTGCTGCTACAGCCCCAAGGGCACAAACACCGCCTCGCCCACCTAAAAATGTCACATCCCTGTATCACCATACGCAACAAAACACTCCTCCTTAGTTGAGTATCTTGCTTTATTTCAATTGTTCTAAAGCATAAAGTAGAAAATGCACCATGCTCAGTACATTGGGGACAGACAAAACAAAGCACCTGGAAGTTGAAGAAGCAGAATCGCAAGCCTTAACGATCTCTAAACAGAGGAGCAGATCGGTTTTGTTGCCAGTCACCTCATAGACCCTGAATAACAAGAAAGCGGTGCCGAGGGTGCCACTGTAAAGCGTGAAGTCTCGCACAGATTGCCCAGTTGTCCCCCATGTATCCATCACTATCTGAAACAAAGACCCACCAGGAGCATCAACAATCGCTCCAAAAAAGAAAACCCAATAGAAACAACAAACGAAAAAACAACTTTTCCCCCCTTCCATTTTCTGAATACGTTTAATGATTAATGGGTTGAGAAACAAAGAAAGAGACCAAACCAATAATAACAAGAACACAAGAGAAAGAATTTTGATTACGGTTTCTTTAAGATCCAATGCAGCGCGTTGGAAGCGTTGGGAGAGGGAGGAGTAAGGCATGGATAGAAGGTTGACGAGAGGATCACCGGACGTGGGCTTCTCTTTCTGGGATTCCGGTGTCGGCTGTTGCGGTGGTTGCTCCGGAGGGTCATTAACGGACGGTTGAGCTTCCGAAACGTAGTCTGGCATAATGTTGGGAAAGAATCGATCCGTCATCTTTCCGTTGATGTTGCGTTACGGATTTCGATTGATTTTCTCCTCCTTCGTAATAGTTGAGGGGTAACATGCCCAGAATCTTGATTGACGAGAGTGCGAGAATGGAAATTGGGGAAGAAGGGCTGAGGCGGATCGGAAGGATGAATGGGAGAGTAATTTGCATTGTTCCACGTCCAGGAAACGTGGCAGCTGCCCCTTACTTCACTAGATTTGGGCCCGCCCGTTGAGCGAATATATTTCGACAATAATACATAATCGACAATGGTAATTGTGTGAAGTAAGATACGTTTGTATTTGATATTTCAAAAAATAGCTATATCATTTAATGACTTCAAAATTAAAAACTGCATTATATATGTTTCAAACATTCTAAGTGATTCATTTACAAAAAGAAAAAAAAACTTATGTAATGAAGTCGACTCTTAGAAAATTTTACAAAACTACACTTTGATTTACCTCTTTTTGTCATAAATACTATAAATTTTATTTGTATTTCTTTCAACTGCTTTTCCATCAACAACATGAAATTTGAAGTGAATTTTAAATGTTTGCTATTGTACAAAGTATAGTAACCTTGACCTAAAAGAAATCTTCTTCAATTTCACTTCTTGTCAATCTCATTATATTTTTATGACATTACTTGTAAGTTGGTATGACCGAAATATCATCACATGGTTGGATTGATGTGTTTGATTGAAATTTAATGATTAATTTATTTGAATTGACCTATAATCTTCGAAGTTCTCAAAAGTCCAAACCCTTTGAACTTGAATTTTGAACTTGAATTAGAGGGTGAAAGAATTAATTTACCATTTGGGAATCATACCCAAATATCGTTACTCAAGAAGAAAGTAACCGTATTCATAATGTTTTAAACTTGAATCGTACAATAAAATTCCACATACCACTTGGCTAGTGTATAAGGTATCAAATCCTTATTGTTTGTTACTTTTGAAAATGTTCGTTCTTAGCGGGTTGTCTATTTGTTAGATTACTTTTATCATTGTGGAATTACTTTCTATTTGAATGTTTAAATTTAAAATGATGTATAAACATATATAATAAGATAAGTAATTTATTATGATTTCTACTCTGATCATAATACAAATGACAAAATATTAATGGCAACAAACCTAAAATTGCACCGTGTTTAATTAGTTCTAGTTTTTGTCTTGCCATGCCAAGCTAAATTCCATATACAAAGTTATCTCTTTGCCTTAAGACTAGATCTAGACCCGGCCTGTTGGTCGGATACATTTTATCAATGGTATAAACAACAATAGCAATTTTATGAAGTAAGATAAAACATTAGTTAAATGAAGAGAACCCAAATGATGTGAGGATTGATAAACCTTGAAAATCTCTAGAGTGCACCACTCGAAAACGATTATAACCATTCATGGCAAGCTTGATGGATCTTACAATCTGTTCCTTTTAGTTTGCAAATGAGTCGCCTCATTTTGAAATCTTAAATAGGCATAAACAATCTCATAAAAACACATAATTTGATAATATATAGCTTGAAAAGAAACATCAAACTAATGGATTACCCATAAGAATGTTGATAATTCTCATGTATGTACGCTTGTCTTATATATAGAGCACATTTTCTTCTTCTGATAGTTCATCTCTTACTTATGTGAACTAATTTATGAAAATGTAATATGACAAACAATGATTTTTGTATGGTTGAGCAGTTCAACATAGTTGGATAGATAATAAATAATTTATAGTTCTCATCTTTGGTCATACATCAGAAACTTTATTTTACACTTCACAGACTTATCAAAATCAACCAATCCTAAAGTGGTAAAGTGTTTTCCTCTCTCTCCTCTTTTCTCTCTCTTCTTTTCTCCGACGATCTAGGGTTTGCGATCGCTGCTTTGATGGCCGCCTCGCCATCGGGCTCGTCGCCGACTGGCGAGGGCATCACTTGGGCACAGCTTTTCGAAGTTGCTCCAGAGAATCGGCTAAATTTTCATCCCCCTGAGAAGGTGAAGGATGGATATCGTCTCCCGAAGGAGGTGAAAGAGAATGGAGCCGAGCGCTGGAAGGATTCGTTGATTGGCCAATTTGTGGGCAGTCGGCCTGAGATCCCGGCTCTTCAGACATGGGCGAACAGGTTATGGGGGAGAGATGGTCTGGTTAGGGTGTCAAAGTTTGGGCCGAAGCTCATCGTGTTCCAATTCCCCTCGGCGGCATCGTGTAATTGGGTGTTTCACTCGGGGCCATGGCATCATCGGGGGAACCCTATCTTCTTCAGGAAATGGCACTCGGGTATCTAGCCTCTAGCTCCGAGGGTGGAAACTCTTCCAATCTGGGTCAAGATATGGGGACTGCCGTTGGAGTATGTGGCGTAGGAGGGTTTGGAATGGGTTACGAGTACAATAGGCAAACCTCTATGGATGGATCAGAAGACTCGTGTGGGTGGTCAATTGGGTTTCTCTCAGGCTTGTATTGAACTGAAGGCTGACTATGGGTTCCCTTCTCGAATCAAATTCTATCCAGATGATGATCCAAGTTTTGAAGTAGGGATTGAGTACAGTAATTTGCCAAAGGTATGCGCTAAGTGTGGAGTCTTTGGGCATAGTTGTGGTGTGGTTCCTGGTTCAGAGAGAGTATGGCTACCAAAGAAAACAACAGTTGCTGAGATAGTTTGGGTCAGGAGCTACAGAAAGGTGAGGAAGTGTTTTGCGATGCATTGACTGATGAGGTGGTAGCAGAGAACGCAGTTCAGGCTATGCCAACTCAGGTTTCTGAAGAGGAAAGCAGAACAAGTGCCAACCCCTCTAGTCCTTTTCAAATTGGGAGCCCTCCACTGAGTTTTGCTCAGGTGGTCAGAGGGTCACCAAGTGAGGGGAGCCCTGTGGCACCTGTTCAGGAGGCTAAATTAGATGGTTCTCCACCAATCAGTGATGGGAGCTCTAAGATGAAGCTGGCTCAGGGAAAGGAAGGGGAGGGCGTATACAACTAGTAAGGCTGTGAAGACTCCTCAGGTTGACAAAGGGAAGAAGATTTGGGTGGATAAGCCCCAGGAGATTTTCCAAGTAGTTAGGAAAGGGGGTAAAGGTGGGAAAGGGAAGGTAAGTAAGAAATGAAGATTCTCACCTGGAATACTAGGGGATTTGTAGCTGATAGTAAGTATTTAGATATATGGAGAAAGATAAATAAGTATGATATTAGTATACTAGCAATACTTGAGCCGAGAATTAGAAGAAAAGATGAAAAAAAGATGATAAATAAGAGGTTTAAGGACTGACAGAATGAGATGACTTATAATTCTGTGAATCTGGGGAAGATTTGGTTATCTTGGAAGAAGGAAGTTCCTCTAAGAATCTTGCACTCTACTGATCAGTTCTTTCATGTTCTTGTGAATGATGTCGTGCCTTTCTTTGCTACTTTTGTATATGCTTCGAATGAGGAGAGGGATAGAAGGAAGTTGTTTGATGATTTGAGAAGGATCAAAGTTCAGGGGATGCCTTGGATGATTTCTGGTGACTTCAATGTTATTAGGAGCCTACTGAAGCCTCAAATGTAATGCATTATAGCTCTAGTATGAAGGATTTTGGAAGCTGGATTCTAGAGTTGGAATTGGAAGATCACCAAGCCACAGGTCCTTGGTTTACTTGGCTAAACAAGCAGGATGCTCGGCTTATTGCGAAAAAGCTAGACAGAGTTTTAGTTAATATTGAATGGTTGGATAAAAAACCGGGAAGCTCTGTTCATTTTCAGAAGCCAGGGATTTCAGATCACTGCCCTAGTTTGGTTGACACTGAGGTTGAAAAGTAGTCAATACTAAAACCTTTTAATTTTTTTCGGTTCTGGACAAGGCATCCAAAGTTTGACCAGTTATTGAAGGAAGCATGGGAGAGTAGGGTGTCTGGCCCTCCAATGATTAAAGTTTATAAGAAGTTGAGAATTCTGAAGAAACTGTTGAAGGAGTTAAATAGGGAGGAATATTCTGAGATAAGGGAAAGGGTCAAGGGGAAGGAGCTTGAACTTGAAGGAATACAGGGAGAGGCTCTTTTAAACCCATCCAGGGAGAATTTTGAGAGAGAATCAGAAGTCTCCAAGGAATTGCATGAGTTGCTTCAAGCAGAGGAGTCGTTCTTAAGGCATAAATCAAGGGAGCTCTGGCTTAAAAAGGGGGATTCAAACACTCCTTAGTTCCATAGGTCTCTCAAAACTAGGCAAAGAAGAAACACGATTACTATGCTAAAGGATGAAGAGGGTAATAAGGTCACTGGCTTATACAAAATGGGGGATATTGCTGAGGATTTTTATAAGAATTTGCTGGGCAAAAAAGACTCAGATGTGAGGGAGGAGTCTGATGAGTTCTACACTGAGCTTATAAGGAAGAAAATCACAAATGATTAGGGGCTCTGCACCACTGTCACCGCATAAGAGATCAAAGATGTTGTGTTTGCCATGAATGGAGACAAAAGTCCAGGCCAGGATGGATTTTCTGCTGCTTTTTTCCAACATGCTTGGCCAGTAATTGGACAAGAGGTAACATTTGCTATCCAATCCTGTTTCCTTGAGAGTAGGATGCCTAGGAAAGTGAATGCTACTATTTTGACCTTGGTATCAAAGATCCAGAACCCAGATGAAATGAGATTCTTTAGGCCAATTTCTTGCTGTAATACTATATATAAAATCATTGCAAAAGTAATAGCAAATAGGCTCAGAGCTCATCTTCCTCAATTGATAAGTTTAAACCAGACTGCATTCATAAAAGGGATATCAATTGGGGATAACATACTCCTTGCTCATGAGCTGGTTCATAAGTATGCTCAGAAGAATGTCTCCCCTAGATGTGCCCTAAAAATTGACTTGATGAAAGCATTCGACTCTGTGGATTGGCTTTTTATCTTTAAAGTTCTGAAACATATGGGATTCCCTGAGCAGTTTATTGACTGGACGAGGATGTGTGTTAGCACTCCTATGCTCGGTGTGGGTTTGAATGGGGGATTGGTTGGATATTTCTCTGCTTGCAAAGGTTTTAGGCAAGGGTGTCCATTGTCCCCTTACCTATTTGTCATTGCAATGAAATTTTTTTCATGCTTGATTGATAAGGAAGCACAGAAGGGGCACTTCCCCTTCCATCCAATGTGTAAGAAGAGTGGTTTGACACACCTCTGTTTTGCTGATGATCTGCTTGTATTCTCTGACGGATCTAATTATGGGTTCCAACGTTTGAATGAGATCCTGGCTCGGTTTAGGATGCTATCTGGATTAAAAGTGAACCCTAGTAAATGTGAACTGTTTTTTAGGGGGAATTTTTGGTTCTGAACAGAAATTGAGGGCTGACAGGTATGGCTTTGCATTGGGGAAATTCCCTGTGAGGTATCTGGGGGTTCCCTTATCCTCAGGGAAACTCACTGTTTCAGCTTGTAAGCCACTTATTGATAAGATAGTTGCTCGAATTAGCAGTTGGAAATCTCGGTTCCTTTCATATGCTGGCAGGGTGGAACTGGTTAATTCAGTTCTGTACAGTTTGCACCAATACTGGATGGCAGTCTTCCTTCTCCCAAAAGCAGTGATTAGGGAATAGAGAGCAACTATAGTAATTTCTTATGGGGGGTAGGTCAGAGTGGTAGGGTTAAAGCAAAAATTGGCTGGAAGAATCTCACTTATCCTAAGAAGGAGGGGGTCTGGGGCTAAGAGATTTAGCTAGTTGGAATGTAGCCTGTGTTACAAGACATATTTGGCTCCTTTTACTGCAACATGGCTCTTTATGGGTAGCATTGATTAGCTTATATAAACTAAAAGGCCAGGACTTATGGGCATATGGTGGTGGTTCTGGGTCTTAGAATTGGAAGAGAATTTTGAAAGTGAGGCATAAGGTAAGAGGGCATTTTCATCAGCAAGGGCAAGATGTCTTTTGGGACCAGGATAAAATGGACAAATACTCTATCAAAAGGGTCTGGGATACTTTGAGACCAAGAAGGCAGAAAGTGGCATGGTTCAAACTGTTATGGCAGGGCAGTTCTATCCCTCGAAATAGATTTGTTACTTGGCTTATTCTGAACAGAGCCGTAACAACTAAAGAGCAGATGGTAAAATGGGGATTTTCAGGTAGTCTGGGGTGTGTCTTCTGCAATTGTCAGTGGAAACCTCTGACCATTTGTTTGCTGAATGGTCGGCCTATGAGGTATCTGGGTCGACCTTTCATTTTGTTCGCTTCTCAAAGAGGTCGACCATTTGCTATAAAAGGTCAACCGCGTCGTTGAATCTCACAAAACTGAAACAGCAGATTAGGTCGACCTAATCCTATATGAGATCGACCGAAAAATGAGAGTTACAAAGTTATTATTATTATTTATAATCAACTCTTTTTTAATGAACGAGTTGCTATTATTTCACAATTTCGTTTTTTTACATTTGTGGAAAATACCCTCCTTTTAGCTGTCAGAAAATTCTGTTATTTTCCGTTATCGGAAGAAGGGGCGAGAGAGAGAGATCACGATCCGAACAAAACGATCCAAATGCAGAAAACCACTCTTCCCCACACAACAAACAGACTCTGAAGCAACACAGAGAAAACAGAGGCAAGACTCCCCAAATTCTCCCACATCCCCCCTCCAAATTCCACCAATGGCGTCCTTTGATTCCTTCGGCGTCGAAGGCGAACAACCGGTCCTCCCCTCCGCCGCCCACGTTCCTCCACCGTTCATCGACAACGATGACCAGGGCTTCATGTCCCACGACCACAATTCCTCCCACCATTTCGACGACTCCTCTGCTGCTGGCTTCTTCTCCGCCTCCTCTCCCCCTCCCCCTCCCCCGCCTCCAGGGTCGCACCCCATCTCCGGCGATTCTCCCGACTACAACGGCGGCGGCGGCCTCGATCCCCATTCTCAGGAAATGTACGGTTTCGGGCCCGCGAACCAGAGCACCGATTACGGATCTCCGTTCGACGCGATGGAGAATGCAAATGGTGGAGGTGGAGGTGGAGATGACGGTAGTGTTTTTGTTTCCGGCGGACCCGTTTTGCCTGATCATACTCAGATGGTGGAGGAAGGGTTCCAACGACGAGAATGGCGACGGTGAGTCTTATTTCTTAAAATTTTATTTCTACTTCCATTTGTTCCAAAAACAGGGGTTGGGGAATCAACTTCAGGGGAGAAGAAATCATGATCCAATTACCGAATAGAAGTTAATTCGCTCAAATCATATTGAATTCTATTGGTAAGAAGAAGAATAAGTGCTGAAACCTCGATGATTTACAGTCAGAATGCAATCCATCTGGAGGAGAAGGAGAAAAAGGAGAAAGAAATGAGGAACCAGATCATAAACGAAGCTGAAGAATACAAACGCCAATTCTACGAGAAGAGAAACCAAAACTGCGAGACCACCAAAGCACAAAACAGAGAAAGAGAAAAGGTTTGGTAACAAAGAAAAGAGCCAATTTTGTTTCCCCTCTGCCGAACGAAATCTGAATCAGTGAATCCTCTGTTTTCTTTTCCCCTGCTGCTGGCAGCTGTATTGGTCGAACCAGGAGAAGTTCCACAAAGAAGCCGACAAGCATTACTGGAAAGCCATAGCCGAGATCATCCCACGAGAGGTTCCCAACATTGAGAAGAGGAGATCCAAGAAAGAATCGTCCTCCGACCCGAAATCGGCCTCGGTGATTGTGGTTCAAGGACCAAAACCAGGGAAACCCACTGACATGGTGAGAATGAGACAGATCATCTTCAAGTTGAAGCAGCACCCTCCCGCCCACATGATGCCGCCACCTCCAGAGAAGAAGAAAGAAGACGGGAAAAAGGAAGGTGAAAAGGGAGCTGAAGCGGCCAAGGATGGGAAAGATGGGACTAACAAAGATGGTGCTGCTAACAAGGAAGAGAAAGACGGGAAGAAGAATGTGGATGAGAAGAAAAGCTCTGCCACTGAGGCAAATAATAATGGAGGAGGTGGTGGTGACAGCAATAAGAAGCAGCCTGGTTCAGATGATAAAGATAACACCGATAGCAACAAGAGCTCGTCTAGTAACTTTGCTGCTAACCAGTCCAAAACAGAGGACCCTCTTGCTGGAATTGGTCAGGTTGAGAAACAGGGGACATCTAACAAGTGATCGTCTGATTCATGGGAAACCCACATCAGTTCCTTTGATTCTTTGCTCCAACTTTGGTCTTGTCATTCTTTGATTCTTTGTTTTTTTTTTTTTTTAATGTTGTAGCCATTTCATTGAGGCAGAAATAAGGTGGTTACTTAATTGTTATAGGCTTATAGCTTGCTCAACCAGTCAATAAGATGGACTGGTGGAGAGCTGCAAGAGCTGTTCTTTTTTTTGGGGTTTACCTGATAATTAGGGTTTACATTGGTATTTGTAGGGCATCTCTGCCATTTTTGCTCCTATTAATTAATTATGTAGCAAACATCTCAACACTCAAATGTATTAGCTCTATTCAGTATTCAGCATTATAGGCCACCTGGACAAGGTCAGAATTTTGTGTTCTATTTGATTTTGGATCCATGCAAACTACTGTTTATCTTTTTGTGCTTCCCATCCTAATTAGAGTATTCAATCGGTAAACACCCCTGAACCACAAATTCACAACACAAGCAAACCCCAGAAAAATGCATATGGATCCATGGATACATTCAGTTATATCAACATGATGAGGAAGATAGCAGCTTTCTACTTCAGAAACAGTAAACTAGAACACAGATGTTCAAACCCTATTCTGATCATATGATGTTAGCGTCATTAGTGAAACCTTGGTTATGGTGGGAAATATTCACAAGTGTGCAATAGGGTGGTCCTGGGCAACAACTAAGTACTAACACATGGCCTTCCGTCTTTCCCATATTCTGGTTTTCTACTACCTCTCCATACTCTTCTGCTGCAAATTCCAATCGATGATTCGGATCCAATTACCTGACCTGAAGATCATATCCAAAACGGATTAGGAATGCATTGCACTGCAGATTCCAAGAAAATCATGCCATCAACTTCTACAAACAGCACAAAGGTAAAGCAAACACAATCCTTAAACACAATCACTATTCACCCTAAATCCCGCATAATACGAAAAGCTAAAAGTCACCTTGCTAAATAAAACTTTCTTGCTATAAAATAAGAATTTGTTACCAAAATCATACTCGGAATACACCAGACCCTAGAATTGAATCTTTAAGAACAATCATCTAAGAAAATATATCTATCTAGGTGCTAATCATCAATCCACCACTTATCAAATTGAGGGTTGTCGGTATGGAAGTCATCATTCACAATGCAGAAAAGTAAGCACAAATCAGTGGACTATGTGAACTAGGTTGCATGAACTGAAGAATGGTATAGAAAAGAAAGACCAGACCAATTGGCTTGAGCAAATTAGCAAATGGCAGAATTAAGTACCCTCACCTTCTCGTTGACTCTTATACTCCATGTGTCGGTTCTGGGTGCAAGGATAGGGTTACCAACGACATACCCAGGGGGGAAAACACGATGCCTCAGAAGTGGTGATCTTTCTGGAATGTAATCGTCGTCACTGTCATAATATGGATGTGGGCCAAGGCCTTTGAGCATCACTGCGAGGAGAACGGATAGTCCCTGAAGAATATAGGAACAGAAAGTTAACCATTTAAGTACGAAACAGGTATTGGAAGGGAATTCTGCTGGTCCCCCTAGATATGTAAAATGAATCACAGAAATGATAACTTGAATTCTTTGGGGGTGGGGGGGGTGGGTGGGGGGGGGGGGGGGGTAAAAATGAAAGTTATGAGACCAAGATATTGACCAGACTCAAAAGCTCAGACATTTGGGATTGATGGGTGATAAAATTTTGACCAGTCTTAGATCATAGAGGTAATACAGGAGGTGCTTGTTATGACTTGTAAGAAATTTATTTTACAAATGGACAAACTTACAAGATAAGTTGGGGATCCCATCCTTTATTATATGGTTGTTTTAGGGTTCAGGGTTAAATAGAGAAATTGTCTTCATCTTTCTTTTGTGGATAAGTGACTTGCTCTAAAGAAACGCCAAACAAATTCAAAGTAGATTTACACTATTAGACTTCAACTTAAAATAAGCCACTATAAGTCATAACAAACACCCAAGATCAATCTCACAAAGCCAACAAAATCCAAGCGGATTCTGGAAATTGACCTCAGAAACAGAAGACAATCAACAAATAAATGCATTGCTACGGCTTGAAATTGTGAGGATGATGGAGAAGATACCTGGACAGCCACAATTGACAAGCCCACCCACTTGCATATCTCAAAGTGCAACCGAATGAAGTCTTTGAACTTATCAAAACTCCCACTTGGGTCTTTTGGGAAGTCCTAAGAGAATTGGAAATCGCATGATTCATCAGGTCAGCATTTCAATTGTAGTAGCATAAAACTCATAGAAACAAGAACACTGTCAGTTTTTCTCTACCTTTTCCCAATCACGGTTCAGAAATACATCTGCGGTCACAGCAGCCTCCACCATTACAAGCACGAACATGAACATCATATACTATCCATTTGTCAAGGTGAAATCAGTGACACTTTGAACTTCGTCAAAAAAAATCAGTGACACTTTGAACAGCAGAATTTCAGCTCATGGTGAAAACATTGAACATTTTCTAAGAAAGATCTATCAGGATTCATGACATTCAAACTAACCAATTTCGGGAAAGGATACCAGATAAAGGCAACAACCATTAGCGGTTTCTGCAGAAACATGGCCTAAACATGTGATGACACATAAAGTAGCGCCAAGACCTAGGAAAGAGTAAATGAACCTGCATTCCACAAAAGCAAACTCATTAGCCATCCTTAGGAAACAAAAATCAACATCTTGATTGATTAGCAGTGACAAGACATCTAACTAAGATCAACAGATCCTAGCCCAAACATTTCCTGTGTTTCAGGAATTACCTCCGCAGAAATATCTTTCCAGTTTACACACTGTCATCCATGCCAATTCAGTCAACAAAATGGTACTAACTATTGAATCAATTGAAACCAAATCGAACCCACAAATCGCTTTGTGAGATCGATTTTCTTTGAGTATTTGCGATTGAAGACATTTTGTGGTGACTGGCTGGCTGCATTTTTCTAAAGCGAAAAACAGTTTTCAAGATTCATAAGCATTAATAAATATTCAGGAAGTGAAAGGTTAGAAAAAAGATATCAATCTGCCTGCTATTTTAGTGCTCTACTTCATCAGGAACAAAACACATGGACAGACAGGCAAAAGGGAAGTGTTTATAAAAACCAAACTTTCTATCAAACCATAGTCCATGAATAAGAGACACGAGATGGGTACCAAGTAAAAAAGTTTATGGCCCACTTGAAAAGCTTCCCGTTGGAACTAAGCAAACAAGCAACTCATAGTGGAGACATTCTTAACAGATGCATTTGAAACTAACTGCCAGCAGGGCCACCTTGTAATCCCTAACTTCAAGAACCAAAGCTAACCATTTCTCCTTACAGCAGCCAGACGAGATAAAATCTACGTGTGTCCCTTTCCCCAGCTTCAACTGATCAATGAGTGGTTCGAAAGCTTAGCAGAGATGCCTAAAAAGGCTCTATAACTTTGACATGGATTTGCACACTCAGAAACTACCCACGAAATCAGACACAACCACAATTCAAATCAAAATGTAGAGAGAAAAAATAGAGAGTAGAGAGATCAATATACCATGGAGCAGGGTAGTTCTCGTCTTCTCCAAAGGGGAATTCGCCAATTTCTCTCTGCCAAGCCTTGATCAACCAAACCGCATACAACACCATGGCCAACCCAACCATACCCACCACCGAATTCACCAGCTTGAGTATTGATTGAACGCAGCTCCTCATTAACCTCACCATTGCGGCTGCTTCTTGGTAGCACCACCAGCGACAACCCAGAAACCCAAGTTCAATGGGAAAGAAACAAAATTTCTTTTAGGCGAAGAAAACCCCAGATGAGAAGGTTCGATCTGGGGGCCTCTGATGCGCGTCAGGAAGGAGGAGCCAGCAGAGACGGGACAAGAAAATGATGTAGTTTCTTGCGAGGCGGAAGCTTCGTGGCCTTGTGTCTTGAATTGGCGTGGGAAAATAGTAAAACCCTAGCTAACTTCCAAGACTTCCAACCAACGGGGCAAACAAACAATGAAACAAACAAACAAAACTGAAGGGAGAGAAGAGTGTTTGGTTTGTAGTTTTGAGAATCTGCTTATTGAATTAATGTTCCTCACCCATTGGATTGGACGGACTGTTTCTTTGCTGGGATTTACGGATTCGCCGGGCGGATCTTACCTTTGCCACAGAGTTGGCTGGCGGTGGTGCTTTTTCTGTTTCTCTCAATGCGTTTCGATTTATATCAAACTTCTACGTCAACAAGCAAGTCTCCTCAGAGTTGAGTTGTGTGACTATAAAATACAACAAGTCATCATGTGTGTCTTTTTTAATTATGCATGTGGCATAATTGTGCATTAGACTATTACTATCATCAATATGTGAACCTTACCGGATTGTATAGGGCCAAACTGATGTTTGGGTTGCACCATACCGAATCAAATATAATGTGGTCCGATCTTTTGTCCCATAAATTTTATAATACTGAATAAAAATGGATAGAGATAATATTTGAATTGGACCAAATTAGATAGAATCATAGAAAGCATATTTGGTTCGATTCTTAGTTCTAAGATATATGTCACTATTAAATCGCAATTCTCATAAATTTAGTCTGATTCAAACTGTTGTACACCCTAATCAGTGTAACTAAAACCTAATTTTTGTTAATTATGGCTATGGCCATATGATTATTACATTGCAGGGATAGTTCACAGTTGTCATCAATAGTATAGTCTGTTTAGGAGGCTGAATTGCAAGTTTGGTCACCCAGATTATCAATTTGTTTCGAGTTTGCCACTCAGAAATTTTCCTTTCTTAATGGTTGCCGACTTTCACATTTTATTTCATCGTTGGTCACTGACGTTTGATTTTGTTAAGTTTATCCTATGTGGTAGTCAATAGTCAAGTTTGACCGATAAAATGATGTGACAATTAAAAAGTAAATAACTATTTTATTTTGTCAATACATGTGTTAGCGAGAGAAATGCTTTATTCCCCAATAGGGACTCCACATCGTCGAGTCGCAGTATAGCTATTCTACTAACAAGGTAAGTTGTGAGTATATACTCACATGGTGAGGATGGAGGCCACATGGGTAGATCTGGAAGTTTGTTATCGGTATTTTAGATATACCGAATACTGTACCAAATTTATCACTATTTAGTATTATCGAATATCGGCTTATTTTTTAGGAATTGAAATTCATTTTGGAGTGCTATTTGGTGTTCGGGATTACGGGATTGGGATAGGTATATACCGAAATACCGAGAAATACCGAAAATTGAAAATTAATGAAATATAGCACACAGCCTTTAGTCATTCCTCACTCTTTCACAACTTAGAAGCCCCAATCCAACTAATTTTTAACTTTCCAGTTTAAGTCATTCTCGTATCTCATCTAATCTCTTGTTATTTTCATAACACAAAAAAAGTTGTCTTTCACAACACTAGTATTAGTTGTCTCTCTGCCTCCAATTCGTCAAATTAAAGATTACTAATGACAAGAATTTGGGATGTCACCTCTCCTCCATTCTCCTTATCCATATCCTAGCTCTAGGCAAACTCAAGACTCTTTGTCCTAAATTAAATAATCAAATTTAATTTATATATTTAATTAGTAATTGCAAAGGTAATTAATTTCGTATTCGATTATACCGATTGGGATACCAAAATATTTAGGGATTGGGATTTGGATTGACTTTAGGGTGTAATTCGGTATTCGGGAAGGTCTCATTTAAGTGGATTTTAGTAGATTCTTAGTTGCTAGCCAAGCCAGCCGAGAGAACTCGTATCCAGCCTAGTAAAACTAATATCCAAAATGCATGAACTAGTAGTCAAGTCTGCTGGTTTTATGAAGTAGTACTAAAGTATACATGAGAGCACATACTACTATCTAGAGAGGACAGACTAGTATTCAAACATCACAAAACTAGTATCAAACTCACAGAATTAGTATTCAGCCAATCAATTACCAACTAGTATATCAGGGTTGCTAACTGATATCTACCATGAAATCAATTATTATTCCACATTCACGAACTAATATCTAGACAACACTTAATAGTATTCGTACATCACATAATTAGTATTCAGTGAATCAATTACGAACTAATACCCACATTCAAAACAACTAGTACTCAAGGTTAGCTAAACGATATCCAGCATGAAAACAACTATTATTCCACAATCATGAACTAATATTCAGACAACACAGAATAGTATCCATACATCACATGATTAGTATTAAGTCAATCAATTAGGAACTAATATCCACATTCAAAACAACTACTATTCAAGGTTTGCTAAATGATATCCTGCATGAAAACAATGCGTATTCCACACACGAATTAATATCTAGATAACACATAAGAGTATCTATATTGCACACAACTAGTATTCAGATAAAAAAAATCATTCACGAACTATTATCCATGGCATTAAATAGCACCGATCTACAAAAACAAAACACAAAAAGACAAGAAACAAAAAAAACCGAAAAATTCAACGAAAAAAACCCCCAAAAAGGCAAGACACCAAAAAAACCCAGAAAGCCAAGAAACCATAAAAATAGAACAGTTTGTGAGGAAAAGCCTACCACAATGAACAAAACCCGCAACATCATATCTTCATTAGAGGCACTTCAAACTCCAATGATTCAAAGATTAGCAAGACCAAAGTAGATATAAATTCCTAGAGAGAAGGAAGAGTAGAATTTTCAAAATAAAGAAGAGAGAGAGGTATTCTCAAAACATACGGATACTATATTTGTATTTTGGATATTAGTTTCTCGGCTGGATACTAGTTCTCTCAGCCCGTTGACTCTCAGCCAAAAAGCCACCAAAATCCACTTAAATGAGCCCTTTCCTGAGCCATTGAGCCCCAACCCTTGGATATCCACTCCCTCCATGTGGCATTCATATTCACCGTGTGAATATATACTAAAAATGTGAGTGTTAGCATATTAACTTTTTTCGCCGAGTCGAGCCAGAGTCTGACTTATTTCCTTCTAAGTGAAGTACAGAGTCGACATCGGAGTTGTCAAGAGTGATGGTGAACCTTGGGTCTCCGATTTCGGAATTGTTTGCGCTCTTACCCTGCAACGAAACCAAGAAGTCAAAAAGCAAAGGGGAAATTTGTTGCCGAGCAGCGGTCAACATTTTGTTGGTTACGTGTTTCCCCTCTTCTGACCGAGTTCACGCCGCTCCAGCCGATTTCAGCCACCAGGACATTGACCGAATTCATCCTTTCCCGCCTGTAATCCGCCGCCCTTGCTGAATCTTCAAGACGGGACACAAGGGAGAAAGAAATGAGCTTGTGTTTCAGGATAAAGCAGATCTGCAGATCCCCCTCCCTTCTGCTTAACGCGTCGTCGAATAAGAATCTTTTTCCTTGCTAGACCTACTAAGACTAGCCAGCCTTCATCAGTGACGTTATCTCCTTTGGTGGTCACTCTCAAGTCATTCTGTTTGGTCTACAGAGCTTTATGTGTCGATCGTCTTGTCTCTCAATTTCAGCGGCGTCAGGGAAGATTTCATCGGGAGATAGGCTCGAAGAAAAAAAAAGAATTTCTCAAACTCTTTATTAGTGGAGATCACACGCGGTTTGGAGAGGTCGACACCAACAACGTGGCCGATGTCGGCAGCGTGGTTGATGTCGGCGGCGTAGCCGATGAGGAAGACGGTGACCAAGATGAAGGCGGTTCCACCAGTGATGAAGGGATGGTGGTGGCCAAGTCGGGATGTGAAGCGATCGTTGTGGTAGTCGTCGGCTCTAACTAGAGGCGGGTGCAGAGAGATTTGAGGATTCTTGGAATTAATTAGATTAGAGAAAACGATTGGAAAAGAAGGAGGCGACGTGGTGGCGGAAGAGTAGATGATGATCTTGCGGGGAAGGGATTTCTATTTAATTTTATTTTGGTGAAGGGTTTTCTTTTTTCTTTGGCACGCAATGAGACGGATCCTGCCGACAATGGAGGCACTATGAGAGAAGGGTTGCACCGTCCATGCGAAGTATCTGGTTTGGTGGGCACTGTCACGGACCAACTCTTAGTCGTGCGGTACTTAGCACTCAGGTCTCGTTAGAGCACTAAGTCAGCCTAGCGCGAATTCACTCAAATTCACAAGTTGGGAGAAACTCTAGAGATGGAAATCTCTCAATTTTTGGATGAATGACAAATGAGGGAGAGGGATGCTTATATAGGCATCCTCTCCACTAAGTACAATGCATGTAGGCCATCGTTAATGAATGAACCTAAAAGTTCCCACATACATGAACTTGCCCCATATATAAACTAGTGATTGACCGTTATATGTACATGTTTTGGCCACCATTATTGAACCGTTTGAGAATCGATTCTCGTATTTTAAGCCGATTTCATGCTAGGTTGTGCGTTTATGTCATATTTCAGGACTTGGCGTGAAAATGGAGGCTTGGAAGCGAGTTTTGGGTCGAAAATAAGATTTGGCGCCTAGGAGTAGCTGGAGATCAAAATACCCGGTCAGGACACTCAAATACCCGACCGGGTATAATCTGCTGGGAGAGAGGGTATTCGACCGAGAGAGCAAAAAAAGAAACATAAGGGGGCCCGGTCAGGAACCCAAAATACCTGACCAGGTATTTTTACCCTAGGCCGGGTATTTCCCCTGAGCTGCTGCGCTGCGTTTCATAATACCCGGCCGGTCCTCTGAATACCCGACCGGGTATTTGGGCCGGGTATCGCGAGTTACAGCTCTTAGCTGCGAATTTTGGGATTTTGAATGGGGAATCAAGTTTTAGAGTAAGAAACAGAGGTTTAGAGAGAGAAAGTGACAAAGAGAGACCATTGAGCACCCTAGATAAAGTTCTACACCATTGGAGCTCGATTCAAGCCTCGAGGAGAAACGATTGATGACCCAATGCCAATTTCTTTCGCCTACACGATGATTTCCATATCCAGTATAGCTTTCCACTCTCTCTCTATGGAGTAATCCCCCTTTATTACTTGGGTATGTAAGAACCCTAGATTGTATGTTAGGATGAGTTGTATGACCCCCTTGCCTTGAATGATTGATTGATTTATATCCAATTGAAGTACTTTCTCTAAATTACTCGAGTCCTGATCACATTCTAGTGATTCCTGCTTTGACCTAGAAGGATAATCTCTGCATAGGTCAGCAGAGCACCTTGAATTGGAAGTAGTGGATTGGCGACCTTAGTCGGGAAGTCAATTCCTGCTCTGTACTGGTTTAGAAACCAGTAGAGGAAGTTATATTATGATTGCTTCAGTTAGCTTACTCCGGTGGAGGTTAGTCGCCCGCTGGTATTCTAACTGAGAGGGTCTGAAGCACTTTAATCGAGACTTCAGACTATTCAAGAACTTTCCGCAGTTTAAACATCAATTAACTTGGTTTAGGTGAATTACAACTTGGCTTAACTGCAATGTAGGGGTACTCATACCTGAGTGAGCCTTCTCAAACTTGAACTACAACTTTTATTGCTTTGTGGTTTGTTTAGTTTAGTTAATACTTCATTACAATTAAACTGCTAGATAACGAGAATTCACGGAGTAGTCATCACATTTAGGACCCAGGTTGACAATTAAGACTATACCCGCTATACTACACATTAGTATGTGGTTGCACTTGGCCACTTTCTAGTGTGACAGTACAGGCGAGTCAACTAGCCCCCATACATGAATCATAATAAATATGATGGATGCATGTACATTGGTAAATGAATCGGAAGATGCATGCATGTACCTACATCCTTCTAGAACATTCTAGAATCTTTCTATGACATTCTCCCCACCAAATTCATGGCGTCCTCGTCAAGGCGCCTTCTTCGCATCGGTGTCATTGTTGGTGTGGTGATGATGTGCTTGATGGCGAGTCAAAGATGGTCCTGGATCATGCACAAATCTCATGGCCCCAAGATGTAGTTCCCTCTTTTTCGTTGCCTTCTTTCGTCGAGACTTCGAGTTTCCCATCCGCTCCATTTTGGTCCTTGCTTTTGCGGTCGCGACTTGCATTGCCGAGCACGCCTTTAGAGCTCTGGGTGTCTCTCTCAATAGTGGCACCTTGCATAACTTTTCTCCTTCGAAGATGAGCATCAAATTATGGAAGGGAATCTAAGAAGCTTTCTTCTCGTCCATAAAGTCTATGTCGATGACGACCGGGTAATCGTCCATCGACACCACATGAAAGTCCGTCTCTCCCACCCATTCACCAAGGGTGATCCGCACCTTGCGAGCAACTCCATGTGTTGGTGTGACTTTCAAATTCACCTTCTTTAACCATCCTCTCTTCTTCTCGTATGGGATGCAAAGCCTCCGCGCTTTATCCACGTTGAGGAAGTTGTCATTGGCCCCAGTGTCCACCAATGCCTTTCCTTTTTTGAGCTTTGCCTCCATGAAGCATTGCCCCTTGTCTTCGGCACGAGGAGGGCCTTCATTCCCCTTCATTTGCGCCTAACAACTTTAGGCCGCCCAATTTTGAAGTTTGGCCCTCCACTTTTGGAGCCTCCTCCTCCTCTTCCGAGTTTTCTTCCATGAGCATCGCGGCTAACTTACTCGTCTTGGGACAATCTCTTACACGATGTGGATCTCACAAAGAAAAACAAGAAATAGGTTTATCAACCATTCTCCCCTTACCTCCTTTGTTTGAGTCACCATGTTGTTGTGCCCTCTTGCTATCATTGGAGTAGTCACCATGGTCTCTCCCACTATTGTTGTTGAATGCTTCTTGCTCTTTCGGCCACTGATACTAGACAATCGCCATTGCCGAGGCAAGGTCTTGCACACCTCGTCGTTGTAGCTTCAACCTTGCCCATGGTGCAAGCCGTAACAGAATGCAAACAAGGCCTCCTTGTTTGGATAATTCGGGATCTCAAGTAACAACTCCGAGAATTCTTTGACATACTCACGAATCCTGTCGGTGTGGGTGAGTTGTCGTAGTTTCGCACGAGCCTCCATTTCCACATTCTTTGGATAAAATTGCGTCTTGATTTCCCTTCGAAAATCTTACCATGTGTTCATCTCACTTGTGCCTCTGTCAATGTCTACTTGACGTCTTCTCCACCATACCATGGCTGTATCGACTAAGTAAAGTGAGGCGGTGCACATCATAGCCTCGTTGTCGTTGATGCCCGAATCCTTAATATTGTTCAAGACTCCATAGGAAGGTTTCCAATTCCCTCGCGTTCCTCGACCCCCTAAATTCTTTGACCTTGGAACATCCATTCGTGGGGTAGATTGAATTGTGGCAGTTCCGTTAGCCACGGCTCGCTTGACGAGATTGAGCTTTCCTCGAAGCTCGTCGAACTCCTCGTTCATGTTGGTCACCTCTGCCTGAACGATCTCCTTCAAAGATTCGAATGCATTAGTGATGATGGTTAGAAACTCATTTCGAAAAGATTCAAACCCCACCTCCAACTCCGTCATTCGGGCGGCCGCACCTTGCACGTCGCTCTTCAAACTTCCCACACTTTCCTCCAAGGTTTGCAAATCCTCGC
The DNA here is from genome assembly GCA_946122785.1 of Linum tenue. Classification (NCBI taxonomy): domain Eukaryota; kingdom Viridiplantae; phylum Streptophyta; class Magnoliopsida; order Malpighiales; family Linaceae; genus Linum; species Linum tenue. The sequence goes on along the minus strand of CAMGYJ010000010.1, from coordinate 18,374,055 downwards.
GGACTTGAGTGATGTATGTCTCCACGTCTTCAAACATAACGATGTGGTCAGAAACCTTCGTCTCTTCCTTTGAGAGCCTCTCCTCGAGAGCAGCCAGGGTGCTCACGAGTAGATTTGTCGCTCTTAGGCTTGGTTGAGTCTTTCTTGGGCTCGCGTCCTTGTTGCTCCTCATTAACAACTTCAGACCTGGATCCAACCATCTTCCCGAGGTTCTTTCTCACTTGATGAGTCACGAACCAGGCTCTGATACCACTTGTCACGGACCAACTCTTGACCATGCAGTACTTATCACTCAAGTCTTGTTAGAGCAATAAGTCAGCTTACCTCGAATTCACTCAAACTCACAAGTTGTGAGAAAACTCTAGAGATGAAAAGCTCTCAATTTCTGGATGAATGACAAATTAGGGAGAGGGCTGCTTATTTAGGCATCCTCTCCACTAAGTACAATTCATGTAGGTCATCGTTAATGAATGAACTTATAAGTCCCCCATACATGAACTAGCCTCATACATGAATCATAATAAATATGGTGGATGCATGTACATTGGTACATGAATCGGAAGATGCATGCATGTACCTACATCCTTCTAGAGCATTATAGAATCTTCCCGTGACAGCGCCGACTGAGGCCCTTGAGCACTTGTTCCTAAATTGTAGAGTGGCTCATGAGCTTTGGGAAGTTGCTGGCATGATGTAGACTCGGCATGACCTTCTAGAGACTAATTTCGCACTATTCTTTCGTCGGTGGGTGGAACGCCATGGTGCTCCTAATAAGATCCTGGGGCATTTGGTGCATTTGGGAGTCTTGTAACTGAGCCACGTGTGATGGCATCCAATATACGATTACAGTTCTTCCACGTTGGTATTATTTGATGGTTTATGAATGGCGGGATTTGGAGGCTGCGAACCAGGGGCACCTGACACTTGTCTGAATGCTGCGAGAGCCTCCTCGACAAACTTCTTTCTGGCTCCTCTGTCGGATCGATGGTGCTGTACAGTCTGGCTCCCATGGTGCGTCGCGTATGGTGGTGTTTGATAGGGCGGGGATGGTCGTTTTGCGTTGGGTTTTCGCTATGTAGGGTTGATTGATCCTTACCTTGTGGAGCTCATAGCATTAAGGAATGTGGTTCGATTGTGTGCAACCCATGGCTGCACAGGTTGTGATGGATAAGATTCGTGGTAATGTCACGGTGGATGCTCTTGGAGGGGCAATTCTCTAGGAGATTTGTGGTTGGAAGCAGCAAATGTCTGATTTCTCATTCCGATTTATAGGTAGGCAATGCAATTGGGTAGCCCATTTGGTGGCTAAGAAAACTCTGTCATTGTGTCCTATTAGTATTTCCTCTGTTTTCAGAACTAGACCGGAGACTGAATCGGAAAAGTTAGTGGTTTAGGGTTCAGTGGTTAACCGTTACAAAACCGTTGGTGAACCGTTGATAGAATCGTTCATGATATATAACATATAAGACTTGTATATTACACTAATTTAAGAATGAAGTTATCATTCACCATAAACTAATTCATATCATCATCAAAATATCTAATAAATCATTCAAACCTTCTCACAAAAAAAATCATAATTATTTTAATTCAAATTAAAAATTATGGTGCCATTCAATAGTGGAGAACGTAGAGTAGACAACAAGGTTGAAAAATGAGAAGAGAAAGCGTATATAAACTTAATAACTATAGTTTGATGGTATTAGTTTAAGTTAAAGTTTTTTTTTTCTTATAATAGTGAACGAGTGGCCCAGTTAAACCGTGGTGGTTCAACTGATTTTATATTGAACCGTGAAAAACCGTTTGGTCCATCAATAACCGTTCAAGCAATTAACTGGACCACTATCGTAACTGGTTTGGTGGTTCTACTGGCCCAACTGTTGATCCGGTTCAGTTCTTATAACAATGAGTATTTCGGGGTTTGATTTTCGCGCTTGGGCGATGTCGGTGTTGTAAAACTTCATATTTGTCATCTTGGTAATGCAACTGCAAGTGAGCTATTGAAAAATGATTTGGTCTAGGAGTTTTTTTTATATTTTATATTTCGAAATAATTGACGAGGATGGTGGAAGTATGATGGGGGAATTTCAATAATTAATTTTTATTGTTGTTATAACTGCTATATCACCAGTTTAACGGTCAAATTTGACTTTTGAATGTCACATAGGACAAACTTCATGAAATCAAACGGTGAGTGACCAACAAGGTTCAAAAAGGCGCTAGGTGTAAGGCGGGCGTTGAACATTTCCCTTGCGCCTAGCTCGCCTAGGTGTAGACTAAGTGTGCCTAGGGGTTGGAAGAAAAATACCTATTCGCACTGGATGATGAATGAAATAATTATTTACAACACTTCCTCGCTTCAGTTAAAATTATTAATAACTTACACAACACTTAATGACTTGAGCAAATGAAAATATTGCAATAGAAAATTGATTTCGTTGTTGATGTTAATTTTGGACTTTAACATTGACTTACTAGCTCCATCTAGTAATGTTTAGGAAAGAATTATATGTCGCTTTACTCCATGACGTGTTCCAGTATCTAACTAGGCGCGAAACCCCTAGGCGAGGCCTTTTGCCATTGCCTTGCGCCTAGACGTGTCTAAGCGTAAGATTAATCGTGCATTTTTGAACCATGGTGACCAACGATGAAATAAGATGTTAAAGTCAGTGACCATTAAGAAATGAAAAAATTTCAAGTGACAAACTTGGAACAAATTGATAAACTGAGTGACCAAACTTGAAATTGACCCCTGTCTAAGATAATCAATTAGTCATAGCATTATGGTGATCAAACCCGAAAAAGTTAATCTACTAACTTGAAGATTCGTTAGCAGATACTAACTGATATCCAAAATACATGAACTAGTATCCAAGTACTAAAGTATTTAGAGAGCACAGACTAGTATTCAAGGTTTGCTAACTGATATCCACCATGAATCAACTATTACCCAAATTCACAAACTAATATCTAGACAACACAGAATAGTATTCATACAGCACATAATTAGTATCCAGATAACAAATAATAGTATTAAGATAACACATAAGAGTATCCATATTGAATATTAGTTGGTTTGATTGTCTATATTAGTTGGTAATTGATTGACTGAATACTAATTATGTGAGTTGGATACTAGTTTTGTGATATTTTGAATACCAGTCCGTGCTATTAAGATATACTTTAGTACTATTTCATAAAATCAACAAACTAGTTAGTATATATATACTAACAATTTAACAATTTATACAGTTAGCCGAATAATGAATAACTGTGTATCAAAATCCGGGGCACCGCAACCCATACAACCATATTCAACCATTATCGGACACAACTGGTTCGGAAGCCCCGGCATGAAGCCGCAATCAATGACACAATAATTCATAGGCCATCCAATGACAGCTGTTTTTGGAGAACATGTGAAACAATGAGGGATTTCATATAACCATTTTCTATTTTTTTTTATAGAAGATCATTTTGTAATATTAAAACCAAATATAACCATCATTTTCGTAGTACGAGTTCAATGCGTAGCATGCCAGATAACACATCAGCGGCGCATACATGGAGGTTTAGGGGTGTCTCGGGACACACCTACAATTTGGAAAAAACGATTATCCAACTTTCGATAGTAGTTTGTATATGGGTAAAAAAAAAATAGTGATAGTGGAACACCCTTAAAATATGGAAAATGATTATTCAACCTCCTATAGTATTTTGCATATGGGTACAAATAATATTTAAGCGATAGGGTCTATGTGATTTGAACTTGGGAACACTGCTACTATTAGTAAATATAGTTTCAATTAGACTACAACTCATTTGTAGTTATGTTTTAGATCAAAATATAATAGTAAAAGGCTATTCTTATATCCAATTATTTTCAAAACCTAACGATTAAACCCAATTACGGGTTACCCTTGTCTAGTAGGATATCTCACGAGAGATTTGTTGAGCAGTGTATACACCAAATGTATTTTACTATTCTTTCATAATACGGAACATGTTTGAACTTTTATCCTAACTTTTACTAGTTGAATATTTTCATATTTAATAATTATTTGATTTAATTTTTAATTTTAATTTTTTTTGAAGAGGACACCCCTATTTAAAATTTCTGAATCCGTCACTGTAACACATAATCCAATTTAAACCACCATTGGTACTGCAAATTCAATACATAAACACTCAATACTAAAACGAAAATGCAAAGTTAATAATTATTTGCGGGACACCTTCATCCTACAATCTCCACTTTCACACAAGGAAATGAGTACTTGAAAGCAAACTCTGCCCGGTGGAATAATCAACAATGAACACACAAACCCTAAATGTTAGAATAAATAAAAGTTAGTAATCATTGCGGGGACAACTTCCAGATACCATCTCCGCTTTCTCCCAAGGAAATGAGTACTGCAAAAGAAACTCTGCCTGCCCCCATGTAATAATCAAAGACAGCACACACAATCGAATTTATCAAGCATGTCTTCCACTCTCTCTAATGGCTTCCATCGCTTCTTTAGATCTCGACAATCTTCAGCACTTGATTTCACCAAGACATGCAACCCATCCATATAAACAATCAATTTTGCAAACGAATCTTTCTAGTCTGACTATCCCTCTCAACTTAAGTACCTCCGAACTTTTGACGAAGGGTTACCAAGTATTACTGTGTCTTTGTCGTGCTGCGACTCGGGATCAGGCCATAGATAGAAATGAGTTATAACAGCCATCCTTCAAATCCTCCATACAGCAACAGCACGTCCTCCCCGAATCGTGGATTGTCCATAAGGTTGTCAAGCCGCGGGTCGACCCAGACCCAGACCCGGTCGAGCTAGTAGGTCATGGGTCAATGGGTCACCCATTTTAGCCCGATTTATCCCGATTACGATGATTCATTGTCGGATGTCATTCTCAAAACCTGAAAATCACAAAATTGTATCAAACCATAGCTATATGAAAGGAAGAAACCAATCTGAAATTCTTCTTCCACATCAACATCAAACAATCCTTTACCAAACAACTTCTTCCTAACATCTTAAACATCAAACAATCGAAACCAAATTCATCTAAAACATCTAAAATAAAAACATCACAATTCTCGTTCTTTTCCTTTAAATGGAACCAAGTCCCAAACCCAACAAGCCCTGCCCCCTTACCAAATGAGTTTGAATTGCAGAGGAAGAACCGTCGATCAGCAAGGACAAGGGTGGAAGGTTGAGCTGCCAACCGGAGATGGATGGTCGAGCTCGACTGGAGGACACCAGAGAAGTCCGATTTTGACTGGAGGACACCAGAGATGGAGTGGAGGCAGAGGAAGCCGAGCTCGAGGCAGGGGATTTCGAGCGGTGAGGCAGAGGAGGCCGAGCTCGAGGCAGGTGAGACCGAGCGGTGGAGGCAGAGGCGGCCGAGCTTGAGCCAGGGGAGACCGTGCGGTGGAGGTGGAGGGAGATGGCGGCCAAGCTCGAGGTAGACTCTCTCCGCCGGCGACCAGACGCGCACCGCCGAAGAACCCTCGCATAGCGATGGCGAGCGGCTACGGGAGCGGGGAGACAAAAACGAGGTCGAGGGCGTATGGTGTTCCCGACCCTGTTCTGCTTCTCGTTCTCGCCATCTCCCAACAAAACGGCGGCGCAAGTTTCCTGACCGCCTTCTCCCAGCAGAAACGGCGCCGCTGTAGCCTAAAACGGTGGCCAGGACGAGCGACCCGCTGACCTGCTCTAACGGGCTAACCATCCGGGTTTTACCGGGTTTGACCAAATCCGGGCTAACTATAAAATGGGTTAATATGGCCCGTTTTTTTAAGCGGGTTCGGGCTAACCCGGATTGACCCGCGGGTTGACAACCTTGTACATGACTACAACTGGGGAGCTCTCATGTTGCTCCGTTAGACCATCATAGTTGACAGGACTTTTATACGTGTATTTTTATGGTGAAGATTGTGATGATGATCCCATGGCTTGCAATTCAGTTGACGAAAACTTATTCACTTCGACAATTACTAACAAATACATGCTCAACAAGATCAAAGCAAGCATATTACCAAACGACATCGAGCTTGTGATTCCTTCAGCACACTACATTTTCCTGATCAAGGAATGATCCCAAAACACTACAAGATTCGCCTACATACCATGTTTTCCAACAAACTTGGCCTCCCTAAATCGAAATTTCCAGGGGTGTTTTAGAGATAAATGATATTTTCATTTATTTATTTATTCGTTTCTATATTTTTCCCACTACACTTTTAGGTTCCTATACCTGTGGGACGTGTATTGCAATCAGTTGCTAGTGCTCCTTATTTGTCTTCCCAATCATGTATATTAGTTTTCAACTTATCAATGACAAGATCACTTTTGATTCTCAATAATCACAAAATTCACAATATCCAAAATGGTATCAGAGCTAGCAACGATCATTTGTAATTTGATCCATACCTTCTTACCTTCTTTGTCTTCTCTTCCTCTTGTTTCTGTTTCCGTTCACCTTCACTCTCCTCTGACGGATTACCAATATGGCAGGAGATGCAAATGCATCAGATTCAAGCAAAGGATCCAAAAGTTCAGAGATCCAGATCATTACCTTCAATCCGGCCGCTCAGCTTCCCTGGAAACTGACGCCGACGAATTTTGCTTCATAGAGATCCCAGCTGGAAACTCTCCTCATGGGGCTTGATCTGATCAGATTCATAGATGGAATCGCTGTCTCTCCTGCTCAATCGATCACAATAGATGCTGCCACTGCACCAAATCCAGATTATCACAATTGGTTCATGCAAGACAAACTCATCCTTCATGCCCTGCGATGTTCAATGTATGAATCTATTTATTCTTTTTGTCTCGGTTGCATCGACGGCCCGTGATACTTGGTTAACATTGGAGAAGCTATATGCAAGCAATGCTCAGTCACGAATCATTCATCTGAAAGGCAAGCTAGCAAAATCAGCCAAAGGCGATCGTGACATCCTCTCTTTTGTCAATGATCTTAAGGACACAACTATGGAGCTTGCTCTTATTGGAGAGCCTGTGAAGGACCTTAATCTTTTTGTTTATTATCTTTGTGGCCTGAGGTGATAAATTCCAGTCATTCTCCGCTGCCGTTCGTGCTAGAGGCTCAGGTCTCACTCTTGAAGATCTAGTTGACTCACTGATTGAATATGAGTCTGGCCTTAAAACATGACAGTAGACTGCCGTCCCTACTGCCTTTTACACATAAGGACAGCGTCCTAGCGGCTCTCCCAATCCTCGATCTCCTCGCCAGCGGACTTCTCCAGCAGCCTACTCTGACAGCTCGTCTCTACGTTCACACCCCGGTGGGCTCCAGCGGGCATCTGGCCCATCTCGTCAGGCCTTCTCAGGCCCATCTTCTCTTGGCGACTCATCTACTGCCTCTCCTCGCCGGGCTCGCCTAACTGCAGTACTTTGAGAAACCTGGGCACACTGTGCGCCAGTGTTTCCAATTGTTTCTTCAAGCCCGCCAGACTCTTCTTCGGCACCGCCAAGCTCGGGCCCATTCGACCAACGCTGCTCCCTCTTCCCGGCCATTAGGAATGGCAATTTCGACCTGACCAGTTTTACCCGACCTGTTTGACCTATTTTGGGGCGAGTCCGACCCGCCCCGTAGGGGAGGCGGGGCGGGCATGGGTAGTCTCATCGACCCGACCTGCCCTGACCCGCCCCATTCTCGACCCGTTCTTGTCTAAATTACATGAAATCTTAGTCAAATTACTTTGAATTTTACTTTTATCGCATCATATTTTAGCTATAATAAAGTTGTAAATTAGTGAAAATCTCAATTTCTCCAATAATTTAACTACAATTGTCATAATATTGTTTTTTTTCTTATTTTTATAATAAAAATAACGAATATTTCTAATGTTTATCAAATAAATTGCATACCCATTGGGTCGACCTGCCCCGACCCGCGACCCGTGATCAATTACCCGACCTGGACCCGCCCTGCCACGGGGCGAGTCTGGGTACCAAGAAACCCGCCCCGGACCTGCCCCATTGTCATTCCTACCGGCCATATGCCCCAAGTTCAGCCCCGCCAAATCCATGACTGATGGATTCGGCCGCCTCTCACCATGTCACAGCCGAACTTGAGAATTTATCACTCTATCATACTATGCCGGACCTGATGAGATAATTATTGGCAATGGCTCAAGTTTGCGGATTAGTCATATTGGCTCTTCTCAACTCTCTACTGGTCCTCACACTCTTTCGTTACATGACGTTTTACATGTTCCTGCTATCACAAAGCATCTTATTTTTGTGGCTCAATTATGTCGTACTAACCCAATGTCCGTGTAATTCTTTGCCACACATTTTGTTGTTAAGGATCTTCGCACGGGGCGCAGCTGTTGAGAGGGGAAAATAGAGGTGATGTGTATGAGTTGCCGCCAAAGACAGAACCTGTTCGCATGGCATTGGTTATCACTCGCACTTCCACAAATTCATGGCACTCGAGGCTTGGTCATCCTTCCGATCAGTCCCTCTGCAGTTTACTTCGCTCTCATTCCCTAGCAGTTTCTTTTGCATCTTCTCTTAGCCATTGTGATGCCTGTCTTTCAAATAAATCTCATAAACTCCCTTTTGGCGTTTCATCCCTTTCGAGTACTAGACCTTTTGATCTTCTCTATAGTGATGTTTGGGGTCATGCTCCTGTTACCTCAATTGATGGTTTTCAGTACTATTTGATTATTGTTGATCACTTCACTCGTTACACATGGTATTATCCGCTTCGTCGCAAATCTGATGTGCTTCAAGTATTCTTAGATTTTCGCACCATGGTTGAGAATTATTTTTCTACCACCATTCGTCGCATTTACACCGATGGTGGTGGTGAATTTCACAAGCTTTGTTCTTCTCCCCACACTCATGGGATAAGCCATCTGCTTACTCCTCCTCACACCCCAGAGCACAATGACTTGGCTGAACGTAAGCATCGACACCTTGTCGAAACCGGTATCACTCTTCTTCATCATGCTCATCTTCCCTCTCTTTTTTAGTCTTTTGCTTTCTCCACCGCGATTTATCTTATCAATCGTATGCCTTCCTCCGCCACTGCCACCATTGATTGGTGTCACTGAAACGCCAAAACACAACACCAAACTGCGACCAAGTGTAATCGCAGTCTAGGAATGCAGTAACAGGCAAGTTCTATTATCAACCCGGGGTCTAGATCTACTGCTTACTCCGTGATTATCTATTATCTAGCCAACTAATTCGATTGATTGTTGTTTAAACGAAAAGCAGTAAGAAAGCAGGAAATGGTTCGGTTTTCTAAAGCAGGAAAGAGTCACTCGGGAATGAGTCCCCCTAGCTCCTTAGTTAGGTTCAATTGTAATTACCATGGGTTGATTCACTGTTGATTAGACTGCGGAAGATCCGACAGTAGCTTGGAATCTCTTAAGCTGACCAAGCCCTCTCAGTCTAACTACCCGGCAGACGACTAGTCTTCACCGGGATAGAAAGCTGAAGCAATAAGCACAGAACTCCACTACTGGAATTTAATTCCAGTACAAAGCAGTAAACTGGCTAACTCTCGTATAACCAATCTCCTACTATCGAATGACGAGGCCCTAACAACCTAATCAGATTCTATCTATCTCAGGTTGCAGCAGAAATCAAGAAAAGCTGATCAGACTTCAATCAATTCCATAAACATGCATCATTCGATTAAAACCAAACAGTATAATCATCCCAAGTCATTACAATCAAATCCCTAACACAAGGAACTAGGGTTCTTCATACCCAAGTGAGAGAAGGGTTCTACTCCATAGAGAGAGAAAGGAAAACAGAAATCAGAGTAGTCATACTCATAAAGATGAGGAAAATCTGCTCTAGGATGTCAATCTTCACTCCTGGGGACGCAATCTGGGCTTCAATGGTGAGAAATCCACTCCAAATAGCTCCTAGGGTTTGTTCTTCGCTCTTTCTCTCTCTAAAACTCTGTTTTTGCTCTCCAAACTCGAATCCCCTTCTCTTTTGGCTGAAATCTGCCTAAAAGGGCATCACTGGGCAAAACACGATCGAGGGCACGGCCGTGCTTTGCTCCAGCCCGCCCGTGCCCTTTGCCACGTCTCTTCACCATGAATGCAGCCTCTAAATACTAGAGTTCACATATGGGGTGTCACCACTAACTAATCCGGAGGTCTTAGACACAGGTTCAGATGACTGGCTAGGGTCTTGGACATGGGAAAAGGCATTTTAGGTGGTGGAAGTAATAGCACAAGTTTCCACATTTCCAAACCCAACAAAATCACAGTCAGGCAAACCAATAACTTTCTTTCTGCTATTCTGCATTACTCAAATTCTTTAGGGCACGAGAGCGAAGGAGGTTACATAAATGTTAGCATTTCCCAGCCAAACTGCTAAGAAACAATACTTAATGGGCACTATTCAGATTTTTGGTGGTGGCTCTCTTTTGCTTTTATTTTTTTTCTTTGATTTTCATTGTTTATTTTTTTCATTCCTTAATAGAACCACCACCTTTGCACATTTCTCAAACAAATGCCCAACTTTTAAGCACTACCTCCAACCCTCACATTACATTTAGCAGGAACAACAGAAAACATGTAAAAACCACTCTGTGGAACCTTCCAAAAGATGCAAAAGGGTGATTTTTAAATGTAGACCGAAAGAAAGGATAACACACGGCTCAAAGGGGCTGACTAGGGGATATGACACATCAGGACAGTCAATTTGGTCGTGGTCTAATCCTATGCCTCCATCATCTTAGCTAGTGACAACGTGAATGCTACACGTCATGGAAGAGGGATCTATCGCACAAGAAAGAAACGAGCAGGCTCAAATCTCACATGGCTACCTATATGCTCTATCTCACATTCTGATTCCCTGAACTAGATGCATAAATGACTGTCAAAAGCAAGTGATCAAATCCAAGTCACAGTTGGTAAGCAAACAGTTGAAAACTGAACCCCTACACAACTCTACTACACATCTCAGTCATCATAATAGGCTGTCTTAGTCACACTCAAGTTGTCATGCATCAAGTCAAAAGCCATTCAATTCACTAATCACATCCACTGTGCCAATACGATCAAACATCAAGCAAACAGCAGTGCTTGGAGCCCTCAAATCTCGAGATTTGGACAGCGGACTAGGCTCCAAGCACTCATACACACGTTCCAATTAATACAAAGAACCCCCCCCCCCCCCACACTTAAATGCGACAATGTCCTCAATGGAGCAGATGGAAGGGGAACGATGTTACTGTGAAATGAGATCAAGAACGGAGATTGGGAGGCAGACCAGTCAATAGCAGGGGACTGGAAGGGGAACCAGTCCGAGGCACAGAGCTAAAGTCAACAAAAGACACACACTGGGTGAAAGAACCGGAGTTCCAAGTCTACAGTCCAAAATAAAACAAAACCAAACGAAACAACAAGAACATGGAGTCTCAGTCTGGAAAACAAATGAGGCACAGAGCTAGCCACTCGCCACTAGAATGCATCGCCACCATCGCCGGAAGGTTGGGGGTACTCGTCCTCATAGCCCGGGGACTGCACAAAGGGGTAGTGAACGGCGTTCGGGTCCAGACCCAGGTAGGACATAATGTAGTGCTGGCCGGACATCAGACGACAGCCGCGGTCCCGCTCACGATCGAGGCGGGTGTGAAGGCGCTCCTGGCCGGCCAGAATGCGCTCGTTCTGCTGAGTGATGGTCGCCAACTGATCAGAGATGGGCACCACGGGAGGAGGCGACCCTGGAGCAGGAGATCTAGGTGCAGCGGAAGGGCTCGCGGGAGCCTGGGTACGAGGAACAGTACGGCGGGGAACCCGACGTCCCCCAGCTGCGCTGGACTCCGGCTGATCTCCCTCTGCAGGCGCAGGTGGGCGGGGGAAGCCCAAAATCTAGTGCAAACGCCCCTGGCGAGCCACCAAATGCTGGGCGCGGAGGGTGGCCTCGCCGAGCGGGGTTGGTCCTCGGACCTGGGTCATCCCGGTGATGTCGACCCCGTAGTAGCGGGCCAAGGCGGTGATCACCGGGCCACAAACAAGGTCGCGATCCTGGCTGGCGGAGGCTTTGCCAAACGTCCGGGCAAGCACAGAGCCCAGCTGGATGGTGTCCTCAGAGCAACCAATCGCATGCATGAAGAACAGTGTCCTGAGTGTGACCCGGTTGGCCGAGCCCTTGCTGGGAGTGTAGGAACAAGCGAGCAGATGGTTGAGGATGCGCCACTCCGGCCGGAGGAGAGAGGCCCGCGTCTGGCTGGCGACGTATTGCTCGTCCACGTGGTTGGGTTGGCAGATCCGCTGGAAATACGCTTGGCACGGAAACTCGGTGGGATCAGTGATGTCCAAGTGCAGGCGCCCATTGCTGGTGTGGGGGGAGTTGAGCCCAAGTGCAGAGGACAACTCCCAGTAGCTGACGGAGTGCTCCACCCCGCCGAGGGTGAACTGAACCGCATCAGCATGGTCGGCGGACCCCTTCGAGGTGTGGCGGAAGGAAGCGTAGAACTCCCAGACGAGCTCCTGGTAGGTCGGCTCAGCGAGGCAGAGAAGGCGCCGCCAACCATAGGAGCGAACAACGGCCTCCATCTGCGGCCTGCCATGAAGCGCCTCGAACACCTCAAAATCGAGGTGCAGGTGCTCGGAGATGGTGCGGTTGCGGTTGGTCTGCAGCAGATGGCGCTGGGTGATGCTCAACTGGTCGAGGTAGTCTTCCATGATCCTGCAAAGCACAAGGATTGACAAGCGGAAAACAAGCTCACAGGGTCAATGTTAGTCAAAACCACACCGGGAGCCCTCATATCGAAAGATATGGACAGTGGACTAGACTCCCGGTGAAACAAGCATACCTAGCACACGAGAATCACACAACCAAACTCACCAGGGACCCTCAAATCGAGCGATTTGGATAGTGGACTAGGCCCCCGGTGAAACAAACACCAACTCCGAACCAAAAAGCACCAATCCATCCACCACACACAAAACCACACAGACCCGCATACAATGCCAACATGCAAATGGTAGGCCGAAAAACTGAAATCCCGAGACAAAAATATAGCATGCAAAGAGCGCTATCGGCCTACCAAATCGTGCCTAAATCATGCCACAATCACAAGTTCTTCACCTAACTCTAGGTATCGATTCTCCAGAAATAAAAGAAAAGGCAAGGAAAACACACCTGGAGACGCAAGTAGATACCGTGAGAGAGGTGAAGAAAGTGGAAGAAAGCACCCAAGTCGCCGGAAAACTCGCCGGAGACTCGCCGCCGGCGACCCAACCTCGGCCAAACAAGCCCAAAACTTTGGGGAATGTGCTCCTCGACGCCAGGAGCGTGGGGGTGGTTGTGGTTTGTGATTTGGAGGTCGGGAGAGGGAGTTACGGCCGGAAAATCGAAGGAGAAGAGGGGAGGGCCGAAATTCCGGCGAGGGGGGGGGGGCTGTGGGAAGTTGAAAAAAATGAATCTGGGGGAGAGAGAGGTAGAAAATCGACTTATATAGGGGGGAGTAAAACACGGGCGGGCTGGAACACGGCCGTGTTCTGCCTGTTCCCCGTCCGTGTTTTTACTGCCGAGGGCAGTTTTTCCCCCCTATTAAAACACGGGCGGGCTGGGGGTAAAACACGGCCGTGTTTTAACCCCCTGCTGCCCGTGCTTTTACTGCCGAGAGCAGTGCAAGCCGATTTTTAAAACACGGGCGGACAGGGGCCAGAACACGGCCGTGTTTTGAACCCCTGCTACCCGTGTTTTTATTGCCGAGCTCAATTCGCTTTTTTTCAAAATTCCAATTTCAAACCACCAAGACTCATTCGTGCCCCGGCTCTAAAATTTACCCAATCACACATTAAAAAGAACCGCCCGAGGCACGAAATACTTTCCAGACAGACTCCAGACAGACTCAAGGACTCAAAAATCGACAAAAAATGAAATAAATAAATAAAAACAAAGGGTAGAAATGCAAACCGTGGTGGGGTTGCCTCCCCACAACCGCTTCTTTACCGTCTTTTAGCTGGACGCCAGTAGAGGAATTAAGGGTCCTCGAGCTTGATCAGCAGCTCTGCGCGCTCGATAGCACCTCCCAAATACAACTTTAGGAGGTGGCCATTCACCTTGAATGGCTCGGTTTGAGCATTGCTGATCTCCACCGCACCGTGCGGGAAAACTTGGGTGATCGTGAAGGGTCCTGACCACCTTTAACGGAGCTTGCCCGGAAAGAGTTTCAGGCGTGCATTGAAGAGAAGAACACGATCACCTATCTGAAACTCCTTCGAGCCCCTCAACCTCGCGTCGTGGAGACGCTTGGTGCGCTCTTTGTAGAGCAGGGTGTTCTCGTAGGCATGGTAACGCCACTCCGCCAACTGCAGCAGCTGCAACTTACGTTCTGTACCTGCAACACTCAAATTCAGATTTAGCAGCTTAATGGCCCAGAAGGCCTTGTGCTCTAGCTCTACCGGCAAATGGCACGCCTTCCTATAGACAAGCCTATAGGGAGAAGTGCCAATCGGATTTTTATAGGCAGTCCTATACGCCCAGAGAGCATCATCGAGCTTGGTGGACCAATCCTTGTGGGACTGATCCACCGTCTTTTCAATTATCCGTTTTAGCTCCCGGTTCGTCAGCTCGGCCTGCCCATTTGACTGGGGATGGTAGGCCACCAACACCTGATGCTTAACGCCATATCGAGAGAGGAGTTTAGTGAATTGACCTTGAAAATGGGTTCCTCTATCACTAATAATGGCGCGAGGTGTCCCGAACCGGGAAAACAGCTGCTTCAGAAATGAGCAGACCCGTATTGCATCATTGGTGGGCATGGCTTGAGCTTCTGCCCACCTCGAGACGTAGTCCACTGCAACCAATATGTACAGATTGCCAAAAGATGGAGGGAATGGGCCCATGAAATCGATACCCCAAACATCACAAATTTCACAAATAACAGAGATATGTTGGGGCATCTCATCCCGGGAAGAAATGTTACATGACCTTTGACAGCGGTCGCACTGTCGGGCGAAGGTGTCAGCATCCTCCCAGAAGTAGTGCTTCAGATCGGAGAAGAACTTGCGCTTTGCATGAGTAGCCATCCCCTTGGGTAACTGCTTGCCCACCAGATAATTGGCAAAGTCAGAATACCAAGGGGCCACGCTGTCCACCAGTGTCATCGCCAGCAATCGCTCACCCGGGAAGGAGTCGTCGATCTCTTCCACGAAGTTGTCCACCGGAGGGGCGTCCAACCGTGAGAGATGATCTGCAGCAACATTCTCGGCTCCTTTCTTATCCCAGATCTCGATGTCAAACTCCTGCAGCAGCAGGATCCAGCGGATGAGCCTAGGCTTTGCATCAGCCTTGCTCATCAGGTAGCGAATCGCCGAGTGGTCAGTGTAGACCACCACATGGGAAAGCACCAGATAGGGTCGGAACTTATCAAACGCATACACCACACCGAGGAGCTCCTTCTCAGTGGTGGTGTAGTTCTCCTGTGCATCGTTCAAGGTCTTGGACGCGTAGTAGATGGGCTGGAAGTGCTTCTCGCATCTCTGACCCAGAACTGCTCCGACTGCATAGTCACTCGCATCGCACATCAGCTCAAAAGGAAGAGACCAGTCAGGAGTCACCATGATAGGTGCATGGGTAAGCTTCTCCTTCAGAGTCTCAAATGCACTTGTGCACGCGGGAGTGAACTGGAATGGTGCATCCTTCTCCAGCAGCTTGGTCAAAGGCAGGGCAATCTTCGAGAAATCTTTGATGAAGCGCCGGTAGAAGCCTGCATGACCCAGAAAGCTGTGAATCCCCTTCACAGAAATAGGGGGAGGTAGCTGACTGATCGTCTCAATCTTCGCGCGATCCACCTCAATCCCCTGCTTGGAGATCTTGTGCCCGAGCACAATACCCTCACGAACCATAAAATGGCACTTCTCCCAGCTGAGTGCCAGATTAGTCTCCTCGCACCTCTTCAGAACGAGTTCCAGGTTATGGAGACAGTGAGTGAAGGAGTCTCCATATACCGAGAAATCATCCATGAAGACTTCCATGATCTCTCCAACCAGTCGGTCGAAGATCGCCAGCATGCCATCCAGGAAGCAATAAAACTCATGGCCAGCCAACCTTTCCAGCATTTGATCAATGAAAGGTATGAGAAAATGATCTTTCCTGGTGGCATCGTTCAGGCGCCGGTAATCGATGTAGACTCTCCAGCCAGTCACGGTCCGCATCGGGATCAACTCCTTCTTCTCATTCGGGACCACAGTCATCCCGCCTTTCTTCGGGACCACCTGAGTGGGGCTGACCCACTTTCTATCAGATATAGCAGAGATGATCCCTGCATCCATGAGCTTCACAATCTCTGCCCGGACCACTGCCTCCAAGTTAGGAGACAATATCCTCTGTGGCTGCCTGACTGGCTTAACCTCATCCTCCATCAAAATTCTGTGGGAGCAGAAGGATGGGCTAATGCCTCTGATGTCTGTGATCTTCCATGCCATGGCCCGGGCATACTTCTGCAGCAGAGCCACCAGCCTGCTCTTCTGCTCGGGTGTCAGATCCGAGCTAATAATAACCGGGAGCTTATTCCCCTCCCGGAGAAATGCATACTCCAGGTGAGATGGGAGGGGTTTAAGCTCCAACTCTGGTGGCTCCTCCAATGATGTAGCGAGCCGGGGCGAGATGGGGATTGGCTTGAATGGTATCTCTCGCCCCTAGACCGCAGCCTCGTCCAGCTCCGCAAGCTGCTCCTCCAGCTGCACATCCTGTGATGCCTGTTCCCCTAGCAAAAGACAACGCTCAAGGAAATCATTAGTACCCGCACTCGTGATGGCGAGTGCGGTCTCAAAATCAGCAACAACATCACAGTAATATAGATCATCATGGAGCTGGGGGTGTTTCATATTATCAGAAACAGAGAAGGTGATTTGTTCACCCCCAGCTCTCAAAATCAGTTTTCCATCATTCACATCAATAAGCGCCTTGGCGGTGGCGAGAAAAGGTCTACCCAGTATCAATGGCACATCAACATCCTCATTTATGTCCAAAATCACGAAATCAACAAGATATGAAAATGGCCCTACTTCGACTATCAAGTCCTCTGCTATACCCCTAGGATGCACAATGGATCTATCAGCAAGCTGGATGCTCATCCTAGTATCACTGGGTTCACCTAGGCCTAGCTTTTTAAACAGTTTATATGGCATGACATTTATGCTAGCGCCTAAATCTGCCAAGGACTTCCCTACATGCAAACTACCGTTGACATGAAGAGTGTTCACCGTTGACATGATTAGTAGTTTGCATGTAGTGAAACTCCCTAAATTCGCCAAGGACTTCCCTACACTCTTCGTTGAGCATCACCGTTGACAGCTCCCCAAGCTTCCTCTTGTTGGTGAGGAGATCCTTCATGAACTTGGCATACTTGGGCATCTTAGATAATGCCTCCATGAAGGGCATGCTAATGTTTACCTGCTTCAACATTGCCATGAATTTGGCAAACTCAGTCTCCAGTCGGTCCTTGTGCAACCGAGTAGGAAAGGAAAGCTGTGGTACATACTCCTTCACCACTGGTTGCAGTTTAGGAGCAGGCACCTCAACCTCCTTCTCCATTTCTTCCTGATTAGCTGGAAGTGCTGAAGCAGGGGTCTCTCTCTCCACTGCCCGAACAGGTGGATCGGCAGTCACCTTGCCACTCCTGGTCGTGATGGCACTGCAGTTGGCATTCGGGTCTTGCGGGTGAGGGATGGTCTGACCAGGCAAGGTATCAGAAGTCCTCTGAGCTACAGCCTGGGCAACACTCCCAAGCTGGGTCTGTATATCCCGCAGCACAGCCTGCGTGTTTCTCTAACCAGCTTCTAGCTCCAAGAATTTGCCTGAAGCTTTCTCCATGAATTGCTCAATGTTATTGAACTTATTTGCACTGGAGGTGGCCAGAGAACCCACCAAATCTCTCAATTCCGCCATCTGGTTACTCTGTACTGGGGCTGCAGGTGCTGCCCCTGTCTGCTGAAATGGTCGCACCTGTGACTGAGGTGGAACTGGCCCCTGTCTGGGCTGGTAGAGTGGCTGTTGTGGCTGCTGAAATTGTCCTTGTCTGGGCTGGTACGGAGGCCTCTGGAAACCAGGTGGTCCCTGGGGAGCTGGTGGTCTGGGATTTGCCCCAGCCCAAGAAAAGTTAGGATGCTGGCGCCACCCCTCGTTATAGGTGTTGCTGTAGGGGTCGAAGCGCCTGGCATTATCGATGAAGTCCACCTACTCCTGGGGAGTAGACGATTCCCTCATCGCCTAACAGTCCTCCACGGTGTGATGGGAGCTCTCACACCACTGGCAGTGCATCTCATGCGGCTGTCCTATACCTGCAATCAAACCAGAGCGATCGATAGCTGAAACCAGCTTCGATACCACCTGCACCAAATCAGATGACTGGGTGCCCACAGCATGCACACCCCGTCCTGGTGCTCGTCTCGATCTCCTGGAAGTGCCCCAATCGTACCCGTTCTCCGCCATCTCCTCAAAGAGTTGATTCAGCTGTGGCTGTGTTTTGGTCAGCATGTTCCCGCCACAAACCGAGTCAATCAGCTGTTTGTCCTCCGGGATGAGGGCGTGATAGAAGGTGCCCACCTTGAAAGCATCATTGAAACCATGATTGGGACACCTGAGGAAGAGACTGGTGTATCTCTCCCAAGCATCCCTGATGGTTTCATCCTCATCCTGAGCAACATGGGTAATTTGCTTCTGCAGGTCAGCCGTCTTGGATGGAGGATGGTAGCGGGTGAGGAACTTGTCCGCCAGGTTGGCGAACGTGGTGATAGAGCCCGGAGGTCGAGTGTCTAGCCACTCCATGGCTTGCCCCTCCAGAGTGAATGGGAAGTACCTCAGCTGGATGGCGTCTGCTGGTACCCCATTGATCTTGATTCCATCGATGAGCTCGTGGAATCGCCTGAGATGTGATCGGGGGCATTCACCCTCCTTGCCACGGAACACCACTGAACCGCGCAGCATGGTGATTACTGAGGTGCTCACCTCAAAATTGTTGGCTGGGACATGAGGATGTTGAATGGGTGACCTCATGTCCGCAGCTCTAGTGGTCCAGTAGGATCCCATGGTCTGCTCATCTGGATTGATCATATCCTGGTTCTCTGGATCAGCCATCTCTTCTTCTTCTTCGATCTGCAGCTGTGATAGCGCCTCCTCCGCAGCCAGTCGCGCCTTTAGAGCCTGCTTGAAGTTCCTGCAGGTTCGTTCAAGCTCCTGGTCTAATGGTAGTAGATCTCCCGACTGGCTACGGGTCATGCACTACCTGCACACAATCAGCAGAAGCAACCCGTGAAGGCACACAGGTGGAAGAGAAAAAATGCAATAAAGAAAAAGCTAGAGTAACAAATTCTCACGTTTCCCCAATAACCTAGAGGGTTCCCCGGGAACGGCGCCAAAAACTTGACACGCCAAAACACAACACCAAACTGCAACCAAGTATAATCATAGTCTAGGAATGCAGTAACAGGCAAGTTCTATTATCAACCCGGGGTCTAGATCTACTGCTTACTCCGTGATTATCTATTATCTAGCCAACTAATTCGATTGATTGTTGTTTAAACGAAAAGCAGTAAGAAAGCAGGAAATGGTTCGGTTTTCTAAAGCAGGAAAGAGTCACTCGGGAATGAGTCCCCCTAGCTCCTTAGTTAGGTTCAATTGTAATTACTCTGGGTTGATTCACTGTTGATTAGACTACGGAAGATCAGACAGTAGCTTAGAATCTCTTAAGCTGACCAAGCCCTCTCAGTCTAACTACCCGGCAGACGACTAGTCTTCACCGGGATAGAAAGCTGAAGCAATAAGCACAGAACTCCACTACTGAAATTGAATTCCAGTACAAAGCAGTAAACAGGCTAACTCTCGTATAACCAATCTCCTACTATCGAATGAAGAGGCCCTAACAACCTAATAAGATTCTATCTATCTCAGGTTGCAGCAGAAATCAAGAAAAGCTGATCAGACTTCAATCAATTCAATAAACATGCATCATTCGATTAAAACCAAACAGTATAATCATCCCAAGTCATTACAATCAAATCCCTAACACAAGGAACTAGGGTTCTTCATACCCAAGTGACAGAAGGGTTCTACTCCATAGAGAGAGAAAGGAAAACAGAAATCAGAGTAGTCATACTCATAAAGATGAGGAAAATCTGCTCTGGGATGTCAATCTTCACTCCTGGGGACGCAATCTGGGCTTCAATGGTGAGAAATCCACTCCAAATAGCTCCTAGGGTTTGTTCTTCGCTCTTTCTCTCTCTAAAACTCTGTTTTTGCTCTCCAAACTCGAATCCCCTTCTCTTTTGACTGAAATCTGCCTAAAAGGGCATCACTGGGCAAAACACCGTCGAGGGCACGACCGTGCTTTGCTCCAGCACGCCCGTGCCCTTTGCCATGTGTTAAAAACACGGTCACTGCCCTGGGAAAACACGGGCGTGTTTGATGAAGGACACGGCCGTGTTTTGGTCAGTCCCGCCCGTGTTTTGAGCTGGTGTAGGACAATTGTGGAGACAGCCTCGGCAGTAAAAGCACGGGCCAGGAACACGGTCGTGCTTTGAATTAGGTGCGCCCGTGCTTTGGCTCTAGCTCGATCGAATGACTTCCAAATGCCCCGAAACTCGTGCTTAGCCTTTCCTTCGACGTCCGGGACCTGAAATGTGACAAAGTAGCACAACCCGGCGTAAAATAGGCCAAAAATACACGACTATGCTCCACAAACGGATAAGATCTAAGGGTGCAAACATGTGCAATTTCATCGTTATCAGTCACCTTCGAGATGGTAGGATGCCAAGGACACCTTTTGGCCTTCCGGAATGGCTTGGAACTCGAAGAACTGTTCAACACGGGAGAACCAGATAGTTGGGTCTTCTCCCGCATAGGTGGGGAACTCCAGGCGGGCAGGTTTAGCCCCAAAGAAGGGCTGGTGGTCCTGATCATCAAAATCGTCGGGCTGAGGTTGGCGGAACCGGCCATTGACGGATCTTTCTCCATCGTCGAAACGTCGTTCGTCAGATTTGGCTGCACGATCTTGAGCGATCTAGTTGACAACGAGCTAAATGGCTGCCAATTGATCTATGATCGCCTGGATGCCTGTTTGATTCTCTTGGGTGGCTGTTTCGAGAGCTTCGATGCGTTGAGCGTGAGTTCTCATGACGGGCTCTTATACCAAATGATACGTGAAGGATTTGGATCCCTTTTCTTGGGGGGAGTAGAACAGGTTTCTCCTTTCTTGGCGAGAATGGCCAGAGGTTTTTTGTTTTCTAAAATTGCTTGCCTTCTATTCCATTTATTCCTACCTTAAATACATGAATTAGAAAGAACCTACCTAAGTGGAACAAACTCCACGTTTTCCACTACTACTACGACACTTTCTCCACTAAACGTGGAGGTGCTTATTGATAACTCACCTCTAACTCTAACAACCTATTACCCTCTAACAACTATCGTAATTATCCACCTAATACTACTAATAATAATTAATCCAAATAAGTGAAATCCAATAAATCTATCTGCATCATGGTTCATTTTTTTCCAACCTTATGTATTTAATGGGTGATTGAATGGAATAGAAAGGCCAACAGAAAATCGTGTTGGAATGGATATCTCCCTTTTCTTGGCGGGAGTAAACCAGATTCTCCTTTCTTGGCGAGAAAATACCAGGATTTCTTCTACTAATTTTTTGCTTGCCTTTCTATTCCATTCAATCACCCCTTAAATACGTAAGGTTGGAAACAAATGAATCCTAACTCCCACGTCTAGCTCAACCTAACTAAGCGGAACAAACTCCACCTTTTGCTCCTACGTCTCCTGAACTTTCCCCACCAAAAATGGAGAAGCTTATTCCACTAACCACTAACTCTAACAACCATGATGACATATTTCTAACACTTCTAACTAGAATTATTAATTAAGTGCAAACTAGGGATGGCAATGGGGAGGGTTTGGGGCGGGTTTGTCTAAACCATCCCCATCCCCATCTTCAAATACCAAAATCCATACCCGCCCCATACCCATGCGGGGGAATGTTTTGCAAACCCATCCCCATACCCTTGGATTTCGGGTACCCATGGGTAATACCCATCCCCGTACATCCAACGTTATTATACCTAAAACTTACAAGAAAAGTTTTAATTATAACCATAAACAAACCTATTATATCATGAAGTCAACAAAACACGGTCATTTTCTAAATACGATTCAAAGAATATGATCCTAAAACATCCATTAATACATAATATAGACTATAATATTTTTTAAATTATTATGCTCTAACTCTTGATACATTTACCAAGTAATAATTAACTAACGTAATCTTGTTGACAAGGGGGAAAGTGAAAGAGTGGAAGGAGAATTGAGGGAAATGAATTAGGTTTTGATTAAGGTGGTTACTCAATTGCATTTATACTATTTATTTTCTCGAGTTCATCATCATTGATAGATTACAATTTAATCCACATATTTTTTGATATGTGAAGAAATTCTCTAGGTGGGGCGGGTATGGGTATGGGTATGGGGCGGGGGAGGCTAAACCATACCCGCCCCATACCCATCAAACTTTTTGCGGGTTTTACCCATACCCGCCCCATATCCAGTCAAAGCGGGGATTCCCCGCGTTGACTGGGTCGGGGGCGATCGGGTACCCGCGGCCATGGGTTTAATTGCCATCCCTAGTGCAAACCCAACAACAATTATCCTACTACGTGGCTTATTATGGCCTTATCATTACCACCCCCTGAAAAACGGCCATGTCCTTAAGGCTGAGTTTGGAAATAGTGATCGTTGAAGACCGAGGTCCGGTTCCACGTAGTCTCCTTCGCGTTTATGAATCTTCAAAATCCGTTGAGACACTCGAACAAATCCAACATCGACAGCTTCTACGTACAAGAGCTTCATCTCTATGGCGAGTGAATGGGTTACTGGAACACGATCAAATCCTTCAAAGCTATGAAATTCATCTTCCAAATCCATCCTTCCATGCATTACTTCTCTAACCCACGTATTTACTGCCCTTTTATTATCCCTCCCAATAATAACAATGGACCACGAGGCACTTCCATCCCGTCAACCCTAAATGAAAAACAAACACTCCCAAAATTCCAAATCAGTTCGCACATCTCAACCCCACTAGTAGCTTCATTGTACGAACCATCCCCAGCTCCTGATTGGCTCGTTGCTTCCCAGTCAGGCATGTTGTTGTCCATAGTCGACTTCTTCAACCACATGACCTTCCCTAGCTTCACTGGCCTCAAAGTCTTCTTGAACAAACCCACGTTCAATTCCTTAAACAGCGGCCTGGTCACTGACTCCGAGAAGCCAATTCCATCGAACTGCAATGCAATCTCGACTTCAACCTGGTGTTGGATTGTCGAGGCCAGCTGTGCTTGCTCGTACTCCATCCCGAGCTTAACCACGACCCTCTTATCATAATAAAATAGTACAACATCATGTGATCAAACTCTTTCCCTTTACTGATCTTTGGTTTCGCCACAACCCCGTCCTTTAGTCGTAACCTCTTAATCCCTATTGTCTGCCGATACCACCATGTACGCTTCCTTGATTTACCCTCCTCAATATGTTGAGAATGGAAGGACTCCCCTAATGCCAATAAAACTCGCACTCCTTTTGAACTAAGGCGCTGACCCAAAGAAGTAAACATATTAAGAACTCGCGTCCCTATATGATGAGTTACCTTACTCGGACGCAATTGACGTCAACCTCCATCTTTCTTTGGCCGAAATTTACACTTATTGAAATTAGCTTTGCAACCATCAGTCCTGAAATTATCACCGATTGTGAGTGGCGCCGTGTGGGAGATCGTCCCTGACAACATGGTTACAGCAACCACGGCATCAGAATGCGTCGAGTTTAGTAACAACTCTAGTGCGGCCGCCTCCTTGATCACCAGCTGGTTTGGCTCAGTCTCTTCTGCTGGGACTGGTTGTTTGTTCGTGATGATGGCGAGGAAAAACTGGGGTTCTGCGGGTAGGAGAGGATTCTCTCCCTCTTCAGCGGCGGCTATGGTTTTGACTTGCAGCGGTGGTGGTTCAGAGGCACTCGTCGACGCGACAAGAGGGAACAACACCAACGACAACAGCGGGGCAGGCTTTCCGCCGACAGCATCTTCTTCCTCGTCCTTTGCCGACTCGCTAGAGCTTCAACTTGCGGCGGTGGTGTGCTCTCAGCGGTAGCAGCTACCTGTTGGGGTGGTACGGGTAGGACGGAGATCTCCTCCTCTTCAATGGCGGCTAGGGTCTCGACTTGCGTTGGTGGTTGTGGTGTTTATGGCTTGTATTTGTCACAGGTAGCGATGACACGATCTAGCATTCAGATTGCGCGATTGATGAGTTCCTCCTCCTTTGATTATGTCTCTGAGCGCATCATGATCGGAACCCGGATCAACGGCTCTGATACCAAATGATACGTATTGGATTGGATATCTCCCTTTTCTTGGTGGGAGTAGACCAGGTTTCTCCTTTCTTGGCCAGAAAATACCAGGGTTTCTTCTACTAATTTTCTACTTGCCTTTCTATTCCATTCAAATCACCCCTTAAATACATAAGGTTGGAAACAAATGAATCATAGCTCCCACGTCCAGCTCAACCTAACTAAGTGGAACAAACTCCACCTTCTGCTCCTACGTCTCTTAAACTTTCCCCACCAAATATGGAGAAGCTTATTCTACTAACCACTAACTCTAACAACCATGCTGACATGTTTTTAACACTCATCCGAAGCTTCCTCCTCAACATCATCTGGCCCCCTTTCGGACACTAGGCCACCAGCCCAGCCCATCACTCCTCCGCCTGGGCCTCTGCAGCTCGCCCAGCTTCCACCTCTTGCTCGGGTTCATACTATGCGAACTCGGTCCCAGGATGGATTTTTTCGGCCAAAGAAATTGTTTCACACTACAGCTGCTCCGGTCCCAGCTCGGTCTTCTCCGCCACTTGAGCCTGCCTCTGTCAAGGAGGCGCTACTGTATCCGGAATGGTCTGATGCGCTCACTGCTGAAAATCAAGCTCTTCACGCAAATGAGACCTGGGATCTTGTTCCCCGTCTCCCTCATTATAACGTCTTGGGAAATCGATGGGTCTTCCGTGTCAAAAGAGATGCCGATGGTTCCATAACTCGATTTAAAATGCGGTTGTTTGCCAAGGGTTACCATCAGCGTAACGGCGTTTACTTCGGCGATACCTTCAGTCCTAGGGTCAAGCCGGGCACTGTCCGCACAGTTTTTACACTGGCTTTATCCAACAATTGGTCAATTGCTCACTTCGACGTCAACAATGCGTTCCTCCAGGGTCCTCTCCAAGATGAAGTCTACATGGTTGAGCCACCCGACTTCAAGGATCCAACGGGTCCTCATCATGTGTGACGTCTCAAGCGTGCTATCTATGGTCTCTGCCAGGCTCCTCGCACTTGGTATATGGCGCTCAGTACATTCCTCCTCGAGTTCGGGTTCACTAAAACACTTTCTGATTCATCACTTTTTGTCTATAACCGTGGTGGTGTGCTGTTGTATTTCCTTGTCTATGTGGACGACCTTTTGCTCACAGGAAATAATGCCCACCTACTCTCTACATTTCGTGAAGCTCTCTCACGGCGGTTCTCCTTGAAGACCCTAGGTGATGTCAACTACTTTCTCCGCATTGAAGTTATACCAACTCCGACGGGCTACTTACTATCTCAATATAAATATATGAAGGAAGTTCTTCAACGCTTTGACATGCTGGATGCCACGCCTCTGCCGACTCCAAAGCCTTCCACTGCCTCGCTTTCGCTCTCTGATGTCATTCCGCCTACCGACACCACTCATTTCTGTCAAATCCTTGGCACTCTTCAATACTTGGTCTACACTCGACCTGATATCGACTTCTCCGTCAACAAATTGTCCAGTTCATGCACGCATCTACTACTTCCTATTGACAATATGTCAAACGCCTGCTCCGGTATGTTGCTGGTACCCTTGACCATGGTCTTGTCATTCATCGTTCTCTGCAGCCGCTAGTAATATCAACCTTTGCCGATTCATACAGGGCTGGTAATTTGGATTACTGGTCTTCTACTTCGGTGTATCTCCTCTATCTCGGCTCCACTCTCATCTCTTGGAAGTCTCAGAAACAATGAACCGTTGCCCGATCCAGCATTGAGGCCGAATACAGAGCAATTGCCCATGCCACTGGCCCACTGCGGAAATCGAGTGGATCCAGAATCTTCTGGCTGAGCTGCATCATCCACTTCGCACCCCTCCCACTCTCTACTCGGACAACTTTGGCGCTACATATTTATGCTCCAATTCTATCTTTCATTCACGTATGAAGCATATGGCCTTGGACTATCATTTTCTCCGTCAACTTATTCAGGCCAATCGTCTTGTGGTGCGCTACATTCCTACTGCTCAACAGCTCGTGGACGTCCTCACCAAACCCCTGCCTGCTGCTCGCTTCCATCTTCTACGTTCCAAGATCGGCGTTGTTGATCCACCGTCCGTCTTGTGAGGGCGTATTAGAGATAAATGATATTTTCATTTATTTATTTATTCTTTTCTTTATTTTTCCCACTACACTTTTCGGTTCCTATACCTGTGGGATGTGCGTAGCAGCAGTCTGTTGCTGTGACTGAGGAATTCTTGAGTGCTCCCGGAGCACCACCTCAACCGTGCTCCCTCCCAATAAATATGCGTCGCCTGTATGATAATAAATAATAGGTGATACTGATATTTAATTAAAGTTTAAATGCGTAATTAAGGGTTGTTATCTTTGGTTAGAGAGTTCTCATCCTTGGGAAAAAAATGTTAAATTATTCATTTTAATTTGGAACTCCATGTGCTTTTATAGCTGAAGATACTTTTGGTATTTCCTACGGTAAATAGCTAAGGCATTGTAATGAATAAAATACAAAATCAATGATCATTAGGTAATATCATTTTACTAATATATCATGTAAAAATTATAAAACTACAATTATTGGTTACATAATAATTTAATTTTACGTATTATGTAAAACTTCCGTAATGATTTGACACTTACGTGTTATTTGTTACGTAAATATATCATCGGTTACGTAAGACTCATATAATGTCATTTTACAACTACTATGTAAGATACAGATAGATTGTAAAATATATAAAACGACAATTAGTTCTTACATAACAGTTAAATCATACGTGTTATATACGACTTCTATAATGACTTAACACTTTGACGTAATAGAGTGTTAATAATCATTGCGTAAAACAATGTGGAATCACTATTATATTTTACATAATAATATTTAAACCACGGACTAGACCAGAGCAGACCAAGAGATCAATACATCATATAATACAGACCATAGACCAGACCAAAACATTTTTAACGGTCTATGGTCCAATCCAAACTATACGATCCATTTTGATCCATGATTTTTGAAACAGTCTAATCTATTTTCCCAACCCTACTTCTTCATTCACATTTGTCTATTTCAGAAAATTAGCCCCAAACTCATTTCTTTTTTTTTTTTTGGTGGGGAACGGGGTGCTAAAGGCACCCCAACCTTCAATCAATGCTTACTAAACAAGGAGTGAGAACTCCAATACAGTCAAAGTACAGCCAGTAGTTCAAGAGCGGACTAGGGAGCATCCACGAAGTGATCACCAGGAGAACGTCCATGTCCAAGAGAGGCGAGGTAGTCTGCGACGACGTTCCCTTCCCGGTACACATGAACAACTTCTACCTGCCACTCGAGAGCTTGTAGCCGACGCACTTTCGAGACCAAAGCCAAATGAGGATGCCGCTCCCCTGCGCTTCCAATAAGTTGAATAGCTGAGAGGGAATCAGTTTGGACTTGTACCTGCCGGAATCCCATTTCCCAAGCTGTTTGCAATCCAAAAACTATGTCTGCCAACTCTGCCTTAGTAATTGATCCTTCTCCCAAGTTCCTCGAGGAAGCTCTCAGCATACGGCCGTCGTCCCGTCTAATAACCCCTCCCGCTGCCACGTTCCCACTAACCACCGATCCATATGTATTAATACATACCCAACCTGTCGGGGGTGGCGTCCAAGCAATGAGCCGCCGGGTAGTGGCTTGGCTTCCCGCGAAGACCCGGGCAGCCTTAATCTCCGCCTCCTCAATCTGTTTCTCCATAGTCACCACTCTGCAGGTTAGTGAGTGTATCAACTCTAGCTCCTTTTCAAACACCAGTTTATTCATGTTCTTCCAAAGAGACCAACACATCACTGCAAACCTGGTTGGTGCCACATGCAAGCTGCGGCCAGCAAGATAGTGTAGGATCCATATGCTCAAGTCATTTTGGAAAAAAGTTTCATCAGGCTCCTCTTGTAAGAACTCCGCCCAGGCAGCACGGGCATAGGGGCAATCGCGTATGACGTGCATGGTCGTCTCCTCGTCTCCTCCACAAATTTGACAAGTGGCCACAGTGGTTAAGTGTCTCCATCGCCTTTCACAATTAGTGAGCAGCCTCTGGTGCGCTACAAGCCAAAAGAAAGCTCTAATCCGCTGTGTTGCTGGGAGCCGTCATAGCGTCCTCCACATAGGATGCGAGCCGCCGGGATTCTCCCCCACCTATGTCAATGTATATGCCGACTTCAACGAAAAGCAACCATCTGGAGTTAAACGCCAGACTGCCACGCCCCAAACTCATTTCTATTATACTGGTAACAATACTTCCCAAAAGTAATTATTATTTTCATGGCTTATTGTCTTTGGAACAATCGTGCCGTGCCAACCCAGGGAGACGAAAAAACAAATAAAAAGGGAAAGTCTAGAATAATTATGGAATTAATCATTAACTTGAGTTGCCGGTATAAACCTTTTCCTTTTAATTAGTACCATACAAGTGGCGCATATTTATTGGAAGGGAGCACAGCTGAGGTGGTGCTCCGGGAGCACTCAAGAAGGGGATTGCTAAACTGAATGGCAAAACATCGTTCTAGATTTTCTATTTTCGCCCTATTTTAAAGTAGAAAATTACAAAATTGTCCTTCATTAGACAAATAAATTAAATACAAAACCTCACTGTTCATTTTCGGGGATAAAAACTCCATGGCAGCCGGGTCACTCACCCACCAATCCGGCCACCATAGTCCCTCCACAGTCCACTGTCGTTGCCTCCTTTCTTCTTCCCCACTGTGTTCTTTTGTATGAAAACTAAATTGTTCTTTTGTATGAAAACTAAATCCCCCTCTATTGGAATAAACTACTCCCTGCAATGTGTTGTCTTGTCTGAATCATCTTTCCCCGAAAATCAACTCCCAGTCGCATCTTACCTTTCTCCCCACCTCCGATATCAACTCCGATCCCGGTCTATCCCTTCTCCCCATCCTCATAATCAACTTCCCTCGTATGTCCCAGGTGCATATGTCCATTCTCCCTATTATGATCATCATAATAAGGACATTGTTGGAGGCGGTCGGTGGGAATCGGCAACGGTCAGCCGCCGGTAGTGGAAATAGTGGCCGGCAGTAATGGCGGCAACCGTGACGGGTGGGTCTAGTTGTGTTATGTTTTTAGAATTAAATATCTTTTTTTTTAAAAAAAAATGAGATAAGGGTAAAAGTATAATTTTCAACATTTAAATTAAGGCGATTACAGATAAGTAGGGCGGCATTTAGCAGGGCCCTAATCAGCAAGAAGGGCAGAAGAAGGAAAATAATCCTCCTGTAGCTAGTGCTCCTTATTTGTCTCCCCAATCCTGTATATTAGTTCTCAACGTATCAATGAGAAGATCACTTTTGATTCTCAATAATCACGAAATCCACAATATTCAAAAGGGTGAACTAAGGGGTGAACTAAGGGGTCGTTTGGAGGTTGAGATTTGAAGTGAGGTATTTAGCAAATACATGTAATGATAAGATTAAGTCGTTTTTTTGGTTCACTTTGAGTTAGAATGCATGCATTACCTTTTTGTTGGGCCCACCTACAATCACTCAAAATGAATGATTATAAATCTCTACTAAAAGATGAGATTGTTAATGAGGGATTGTCTACCCTACTTTTTGTTTCATCATTGCTCTTCCAAACAAAGTATTTTCCCAATACATGCATTGAATCAATACATCAAATGATAATACACTAATTGACCTAATACATCAATTTGAAGAATCACAACTTCCAAACGACCCCTAAATTTCGCATTATGCTACAAATTGTGACAGAATCTGGCTTCATTGCCTTGTCAGACCATCACTCCATCAGGTAAGCATCCCAGTGCATATGATAACAATCCAAGAAACCATGTTCCTCATTCACCATTTCATCAACTCCTCTCTATCAACCCCCAATTTCCACAGAGCGGTGCTTAGTGTTTCAACTCATTCAATTAAGAATCCAACTAAGCAGTCCCAGGTCAAATTAATAACTTACCGCAGAGAAGAGATCATTTCGCTTCACTTGAGCTGCCTTGGGCTACTCAGAATCGAAATCCAGGTACATTCTGTAGGCGCTTCTGTCCGACGAGTAATAACCTTGCACCAAGGTATCCACTTGAAACCCCATTTTCTTGTATAGTCCCACAGCAGCCAGCCTCAAGGGATCAACGTGAAGCGACACCCGTTGCACGCTTCTCGTCCTGCATTTCTGAATCGCCGCTACCAGAAGCGCCACCCCATGTCCTTGCCTCCTCCAATTTTCCTTCACTGTGGACAAAGATCAAAGACGACCACACTTATCCCTTGTGGGACTTTCATCGAACAGGTCATACGCATTGACTTTAGTCTTCCAGGGAGAAGAAAGGGAGATGAGGGGTAAACAAAAATAACCTGCGAGCTTGGTGATGGAAGCGGACAGTGAAGAAGGCCAAGAATACATGACGTAGCCCACAACCTCGCCGTTGATTTCTATGTAGAGCAGCCCGGAATTTTTCTTCCTGAGCTCTTCGTCGAATGATCTGGCGAGTGATTCGTGCTTCGGGAATATCTTCCTCTCCATCTTCACCACTTCTTCCACAACCTTGGCCCAACTGCCTGAATTTTTCTGGAGCTCCAATACGGCTCCACCAGCACTCGCCATGGCTGGGATAGCAGCGCGCGCTTCCGATCGAAGAAGTGACGGCGCCGCGTTCTGTTTCCCGGAAAAGAGATTTTGCATACCCCATATCGCTCAAATTTCTACAGATCGCAATAGTTGGTCCAGTGGGCTGGCCCGGCCCAGCATTACTAATACTCAAAGAATGGGCTTAACGTTCTTCCTCTACCGAGCTTTTCAAGGCCCGGACTCAGTGTCAGTCCTCCAAATGAAAACGTTTCGGAACTGCGAATTTCAATTTTCCTTTTGCACTTGACTAAGGAGAGCAAATTATCAAATCAATGGCCTATCTCCACTGACTGGCCGTGAACGACGGTGAAAGGGGGCAAGTGTGGCCGGCGGAAGGCGATCCACGACGAGAGGATGATTCTGGCAGCTCTGTCGCCGGCAGTTGCTGTTCTTCCATTCCCAGCAAAAAGGAAACTTCCACTTGCCGAATTTCGCTCTTCACCCTACTTCCTCCAATCCAGTCGTCGTTGGCGTTCCTCTTTCAAATGTTGTTGCCGAGAAGGCGAAAGTGTAGCCGCCGACGTAGTTGAGGTAATTTATTAACTGCTTGTGATCAATTTGGAAGAATCTTGATGAATTAATAAGTTGATTTCACGGGGTTTAGGCCCGGAATTAGTTTTTTCTAGCGAGGTTTACTACAGTTGATGTTTGCAGTGGTTATGAATTTTGATTTTCCCCTGGTTGTTTTCATTGACTCAAAGTAAGCAGGGATTTTCAGTTCTTTCGCCGGAGGTACCGTGGAATGAAGGGAGTACATGGAGCATCTTTGCTACGTACATGTTTTCTCTGCACATCCCTTTGGGTATTGGGGGATCGTCTATTGTTGCCTACGTATTGCGGCAGCCTGCTCTTGATCCTGAGGTTCAAGTAAGCTTGGTTTGCTTTCTTCTATGTTTCGGGATCTCGAATTTGCATTTGGGTATTTCGGTTGGACAAGGGTATGACTTTGAATGTTCTTATATGACATGCGAGTTGAATAATTAGAATCAAGAATAGATACCAACAGATGCCTTCCTTCCATGTGATCATTAGTTAGGGTATAATCTGCTTGATTTTTGTTGCCTCTTTGTGCAGGTAATATCGCTACTTGTCGTCCAAACACTAGAATTAGCAGGCGCTTTGCTTCTGCTTAGTACTGCCGCTAGGCCTGAACACAAGCTGACTAATTTCTTCCAAGTCAAGAAAACAGACAAAGAGAGAAACTGGGTGTTGGCATCAGCTTTGGGCTTTGGGTTTCTTCTCCTGATGATTCTCCTGACATCATTAGTCACCAGCATATCATCAGGTGGCGGCAGGGTTGGTTTCGCCTTGCCTTCTCGTTTGGAGATCGCCATATTTTGAACTTTCTGTAGTTCAATATTGGCTTTTTTTTTCTCTTACTCTTTTCTGTTTAACTTGTCTTTCAGGCAGCAAACAGCCCCATAGTGAATGAGATCATGCAGAGCAGCAACGCAGCAAAAGCTGCTTGTGCTTTTGTATACTGCATTACCACTCCCCTGCTGGAAGAAACGGTCTATAGAGGGTTTCTGTTGAGGTCTCTCGCCTCCAGGACAAACTGGCAGCAAGCAGTGCTAGTTAGTTCTGCCGTGTTCAGCGCTGCCCACTTCTCTGGTGAAAATTTTGTGCAGTTGTTCATAGTTGGGTGTGTTCTGGGTTGCTGTTACTGTTGGACAGGGAGGTTGAGTTCTTCCATTGCAGTACACGCTCTGTACAATGCCATCATACTGATGGCTACTTAATGTGGTGTCTTATTATGAAGAGCTTCAAGTGGGAAAAAAAGGCATTTCGAATGGCTTCCCAGATTGTGGTTTTGAGAAAAACTTCAACTGTTTGTAAGTCACGTTCAGTTCACTGCTACAAGTTTGGTCCAACTTAATGATTGGTCGTGTGGGTGAACTAGCTCTTGTTCTATATATCTTCATCATAGTGGCAGAGGCATTGATGCATTTCTGTCTGTTGGTTGGCCACTATCGTAGCAGAGTCATTAAGGCCAGTTAGGGATCTGTTAGTGGTGCCATGGACCAAAAGATAAGCTAGTAAGCTAGAGGGTTTAAAAGGCTAATGATAGATTATCATGCTAAAATAGTATTTGAAGAAGTGTGTAAGTGGAAGTTGATCCTCATTCCTTAATGCGAACATAAATTCCAGGTGGCAACCACTGATCCCGGTTTCCTGGAGGCGTGTTTCGTTTTAACATTGTTAATGGTATGAAGTATGAACAGCTTTCCAGATTTCATTTGCCGATTCCAAGACTTGTACACTCTGGTTTCTGTGATGCTTTTTTTCCTTTTAGCTATCGTACTAATTTAAAGGGCGAACGGGAATTGATCCTTTTAGTTCTCCACTCATTCACGACTTAGAACCAAGTTGTGGAGAACCTCAATTGTAGAGTTTAAAACTAGAATGATTTTTACCCAAACTACTAGAGTTTGGCAGGGTTCTTTGACATACTAGCAACTGGATTTTGGTACGTTGCATTTACGAGCAATTGATGCAGAAATGGTAAGAGCCGGTAAGTATGGTAATTGTATCGGCTTCGAGAGCCGGCGCTCCGCGCTTTATGACAGTTCTGTTTTATGTACGTCCCCGATCTTATATGTTATTGCGTCAAACGAACTATACAACAATGAAGTGAATTCGCTACTATAAGAAGCGAACTCTACAGTGATGAAGCTGGTTCGCTGCTTTGAGAAGTGAACTGTAATGTAGTATGTTGCAGTTTGCAGCAATTTGGCTTAGTCGCTTTAATCAGTCGCAATCATAGCATAAACCCTTATAATAAATAAAAGATGCAGAACACTTACTACTACTGAGAAGTGAAAATAAATTTCCACCTACTGGACCTAAGTCGAATGATGAACATACTCTATTGTCATGACAACACAAACGTGTCATAAAAATCTTTGTATAAATCTAACATTTGAAATCATTACAACAATGGGCAACATCGTCTTTCTTCAGGAGCTGCTCATAAATGTACTGTTTTAACCAAAATAAAATGGAAATTTTAAATATATGCGGTCAATAAATAAATTGATTACTACAAAAGCAAGACAAATTCAAAAGCTATGGATCATTTGCACCAGGTGTGAGCATAAATTATGAATATAACATGAGGCATATCCAGCTTTAACCTATAATCTTGTGCAAGAAGTATGGGGTCGTTTGGAGAACGGGATTTAGGGCGTGGATTCATTGAATCCGTAGATTTTGTAAAAAGTTATATTTTTTTGTTACTTTTTGTATTATGGATTTTAGCTATAGAGATTTCAAATCTCTAAAATCTATGGATATCAAATCTCTCATAATCAGAGAGATTCTATATCTTGATTCATGAGATTTTTTTCTCCTACCTTTTCTCTTTCTTTTATTTATTTATCATATTCAATATATTTACTAACAAAGTTTTTAATATTTCTCGAACTACTCTAATTTTTTATTAAGGATAAACATGTTATTTAATATAAAATTTTTATTTTTATTTTCATTGAATGTTAACAATCACAGTTACCAAACAATAACCATTTTAAAATCTATTTTCAACAATCCAAAGAGTTAGAATCTTTAGATTGTTGACAATCTATAGAATTGAACTCATATTCTCCAAACGACCCCTATATTGTCCATAATCCTTCTCTTCCTGATAAAAGTTTTTTTTATTCAAGCTAATAACGTGAGGCATATCCAGCTTTAACCTATTTGTAAGTAACTTCGAGACACACTTGTACAAGATATTCACACAGGAAATGGGTCTAAAGTCCTTTAACCTCTCTGCATTAGGAACCTTTGGCACTAAAGAGACCGCAGTAGCATTAATACCACCTATCATCCTGCCAGAAGAGAAGAAGTCAATGACCCCAGCTATGATATCGCTGCCAATAATATGCCAGGTATGCTTGAAGGAGCCTCCAGAAAATCCATCAGGACCAGGGATTTTTTTACTATTAAGATCAAAGATCACCTTCCTAACATCTTCTGCACTAATGTCTAGACATAGTAAATCAGCAATCTCCTATGAAACTTGATTATTTATTAAAGATCTCAAAAGCAGATCATTAATCTGAACCTCTTCATTGACCACTCCAAACATTTTCTGATAATAAGTCACTGTCTACTCTGAAATCCGATCAATCTCCCAAAGTTCCTCTCCTGCATCATTCACCAATCTCCAAATAGCCTTCTTTGAATTCCGAATTTTCACAGATTGATGGAAGAAGCCAGTCCCTTTATCACCCTTCGCTAACCAATCCACTCTTGACTTTTGCCACAAAAAAAAACTTTCTTCCATTTACCTCAACTCATCATACTTAACTTGCGGCTAAATTGCAAGTTTGGTCACTAGAATTACTTAAAAAATTCACGTTTGTCACTAAAATTAATTTATTACATATGTAGTCACTTAAATTAGGTTAACAGTTCAAGTTTGGTCACTGGCTGTTAGTCTCCGTTAACTTTTGCTTATGTGACGGTCAACTCTCACTGTTGACCGTTAAGTGAATGACGTGGCAATTCAAAAAATATTAAAATATAATTAATTTTTTTCCACCAAATTATTAATAAAATATAAAAAAATCCCAATTTCTTTAATTATTATTTTCCACTCGTTATGCCTGCAGCGACCGGAGGGGAGAGGAACGGAGACAGTCTGTGTTAGAATTTTCCGGGTGAAGGAGAAATACGCAATGTCGGGTCGGCCCTAGTGTCCTGTTTCCCAAGAAAAAATCAAATGCCACCGCCGGTGCCGAACTCGTTTCCGGCGATGTTGATTTGATGTTTCGCGGTGGAAACTCTTGCGGTGCCGTTTGATCGGAAGCACCGCTGATTGCTGAAATCGAGAAGACCGTCAAATATCCACCGGGCGGTGTTGATTTGATCGGTGCAACTGACTTCTGAAAACGATGACGATCGTCAAATATCCACCGTCGTGCGATGTTGATTTGATCGATGCGCCTCTAAATGGTGAAATCAACGTGACCGTCAAATATCCATCGTCGGGCGATGTTGATCTGATCGATGCACCTCTGACTTCTAACCAACGCGACCGTTACTACGGTTCGCACCTCTCCAAACTACGTTCGAACGAGGGTGTTTGAGTTTTGGGAATCTACGTTACGACTACTCCTATGGAGATTCCTGTGGAGAGCTCCGCGACTACGACTACTTCTACCAACTATGGAGATCCTTCCTGGAAGGAGAGCTCCGCGAAGGAGTTACAGAGAAAAGGTAAAGTTTTGACAGATTTGTTTCTGTGTTGATTTTTTTTTGGTCCCTCTCTCTCCTTGCTCCGGTGATTTTATTTGAAATCAATTGCGTAGTTTTCACGCTCTGCGAAACTGTTCCTCAACTGCTTCGTCGTAAACTCCCACGTGTCTTCACTCTTCTCCACGGAGTCGTAGCCTTCAACTGACTCGCGTTAGTTCTCCAATCTTCCTTGCATCACGTGCACACATCAGCTTTGTACCACCACGGTTCGAAACACGACACCGCCATTAATTAAACAACATTGTTGTTTCATCCCACACCCCCATTGGACTCCCAACATCGTTCATCGAAGCCGTTTAATACATGGTGTTATTAAACTTACGACACCGTTGAGATCCACGGCGATGTTGGCTTCGCGGCACCGTTTAACTCCGTGACATTGTAGACTCTCACGATGCCATGCTGCCTCGATGAGCTTAGATTCGGAATGCAGCTAGACTTGACCTGATCGCCACTGTATTGCTATCAAAATCACAACCTCATTGCAACCGCAACAACGACGTTGACACCCACCAAGGTGTCTTTGAGATCTCACCCTTGCAACACCGTTGAACTCCTAGTATTTAGTTTGCGGCATTGTCGAACTCGTGACCGTGGCATCGTCATTCTCGCGATGTCGTTGTCGAACTCGCAATGCCGTTAAACTTGCGGCACCGCTACGTATCGCGATACTGTTATCTCGCGGCGTGGTTGCACTCACGACGTCGTATTAAAAATAATATTTTAGGTGTAAACAGGTCCGTACACCGTGAAGAATCTCAGCCCGGTGATGGATAATCGATAGATGTGGGTGATTTCTTCTTCGACTTTTTTGGTAATGACGTAGAGGCTCGCCAGCTGATCGGTCTGGTCCGATTCGGAAAAGGGGATTTCTCGTTCAATCCGTAGACGAACTCTTAATGTTATGGAAATGGTCTCGATTGAGCTTCTTCGGGGCTTGGTTCACTGATCTCAATTTACAATGAATGATATACCATGGGCAACCCTCAACAGGAGTGGCCCACGCCTCTTCCACAACTTTCATAAACTCTGGATGTGCTTCCTATAACTCAAAGTATTTAAAAGCTTTAGGTATTGACTTCAGAGCAGGAATCGTTTCAACTAGAATACCACAGTGATCAGTGAAGGGTGCCAATAATGACTCCATCCTATAATTTGGAAACTACTCAATCCATTCCTCATTAACAACTGCCCTGTCTAACCTTCGTGCAATTGATTATTTTGATGATTATTCACCCATGTAAACCAAGGTCGCATTGTTTGATAATCAAACAACTCAGAATCATTCAGCCAAGATTCAAAACCAGTCATACTAGAAGTCTTCATTGTCAGGTTAGAAGTCTCCATAGGATGTACCACAACATTAAAATCAAGGGACTTCATGCGAGCCATAAGTGTCAGGAAAGTAGATGTAGTGGTGTTGGTGCGTCGAGCGTGAGACGAATCCCTTCTATTTAGGCTTTGATGCAATCAATTTTGTGTGTCCCTCTTTTGTCTTCGTTTCTGGAATATGTCCGGGGAAGAACACACCAAGAAATGCAAAAGATAGAGTTCGATCAAAATCAACCCTGCACAATACTAAACAGATTGTATATGGACTTAGACTCAACTAGTGATATGAAATGTGCTTAAAACCCTATGGGACAAAGACCTTGTCTTACTCTTTAAAGAAACCCACGACCAATTGATATGATCCTGGAATCGACCAAATTTCATCCAGGATTAATCGTTAAAGAGGCCAAGTCGAATTGCAAAGAAGAAGCTGAAAATTGTCCAAGTCATTTTCCGTGTTCAAGCAGCCAACTTTGGATGCACGTTTCTCTTAATTGGCTGAATGGAAATTCAAGTTTAATGGCTTGTGTTGAACATGGAATGATTATCTACACATTGGTATGCTTTGTTGCTCCAGAAGAAGTCATTAAGGTTGTTTTCCAAGGCCTCAAATTTGCTACCTCAAAACTGGAAAACTGCCAGAAAATGACTAAGGCAGAAAACTGTTATGTGAAGCCTACTTTGGAGCTCAATTCAAGGAGCATGGATGGGAGTCAAGTCAAAAGGCTTCCACAACAAGAAACTAGGTATGTTTGTGAACAAAGGGAAGGAATTGGATGAAGAATTGGAGTTCGGGAAGGCCTCGAACAAAAGGCGCGAAGTTAGTACGAAAGCTGCATTTTGACTGTTTTGCGGGCAGATCACTTGTGCGCCAAGAAAGGAAGTTTATGGCCGAATTTTGAGTCCTTTTTAGAGTTTGTTTTTACCTTAATTGTTTTCTTGTTCATCTAGATTTGTATTAGGTTTTATTGGCTATAAATAGCCCTCCATTTACGTTGTAAAGACATAAGACTTTGTTGAATAGAAATCGAAACCTTTGGGTTTTTGCAAGTTTGCGTACTTGTGTGAGCTTTGGTGGATTCCAAGCTCGTTGAGCTCTTGTATCGATCAAGAACGCATTGATCGTGGTCGGGCATCTACCTTTATATCATTCGAGCCTTCTTCCACGTGAAAGATTGCACGTTTGATTCCGTTTTATCCAAACACCCAAGAACATCCTTGTTTTTGGTTCAAATTTCGTTTTAATCAATCCAATCCTTGGATTGATTGTGTTGCTGCGTACTTTGGTAAAAATCCAACCCCCCAGGGTTGCATTACCAATTAAGGACAATAAACCTAATACACTGCTTCAAGTTCAAAACGCTACCGTATTACTAACTTATTCTAGCACTTAACTTTCAGCTTACAAAGATCAAACCTTCCTCCTGCTTCCTGTTCTTCGACACACTCAATAACATAGAGGGGTCGTTTGGATGAGGAATTGTAACGGATCAATTTGACACAATTGTCTCGTTTTGAGACAATTATACCAAATTGCCTCGTTTGCCAGCAAAAAATTTGGATGGATCAATCTGCCTGAGGTATTTTGAATTGATCCGTTTTGAGTCAATTTCAATTACCTGGAGTGGGGGCAGGTAATTCGAATTGACTCGTTTTAATTGCCTCTTTTATAAAACGAGACAATTGATCAAACTGACTCATTTCTAGATTGACCCATCCAAACGACCCCAGAGTTATTTAGTTCACAAACCAGCAATAATGAAAACCATAAATTGAACAGGCACACTAGGATTTTTACGGGGTTTCTGGTGAAGGGATGAACTAGAATCCCAACACCGACTAGTCCACGGTGGAAGACTCACACTCTTGTGATCTTCGATGTACTTCTAAGCAATGCAGTCAAAATCGCGCTTTAAAACTTAAAAACTTACGATTTTAGGCTTTTAGGTCACAAAAACGCTTTCGTTTCCATATAAAAACTTAAGTGTATGAAATCGGACTCAATTGCGCTTTAAAGCTTAAAAGCTTACGGTTTTACGCTTCTAGTTCACCAAAACGCTTTACGTTTTTACGCTTTTTAGTTCACTAAATGAGTATTCTTTTCATGAAATTAATTATAAAAATTATATTTTAAAAGTAAATCACCAATAATATGATACATTTGAGATTAGAAGATACATATCAGGTACTTGGATGCATTCTCAACTTCAATAGAGTAATCTAATTCACCAGCTAGACTTTTCCCAAATTCATTAGCATAGAGGGAAAAATGGTTTATTGTTAAAATTTATGTTTACGAACTTATTATTATGATGCTATAAGTTGTTCTACTTTAGGCATGAATCGCATGTATTTATTAACTTATCTGTGCATTCATATTTTGCATAGCATATGTCCTACTTAATGGATTTTTAGTTATTTTTCAGTATGCGTCAAAAACTTACGCTTTTTCGCTTTGATTCTACGCTTTACGATTTTACCCCTTTTCCGCTTCTAGATAGAATCGCGCTTTTGACTGCATTGCTTCTAAGGATATGGAATTTCCGTACATACAGTAGAGTATTCAAAACTGCAGCTCAATTTGCTCCCCGCACAATTGAAACTCACTCGAGCTTTACCCTCCTATCAACTACCCTGATGACAGGAACCCGATAGCCCTCTATCGATTTAGAAACACCCCTGTTTCTGACCAACTCTTTTCACTCGAAAAATCTCTTACAAGCCCTATTGTATTTCTAATTTCTCCCATAGAAGGTTACCACTCTTAATGTTGTTGTACCCCTTTTATACTGAGTCCATCATCTTCAGCCTTCAAGGAATTGTGCCGTTGCTTGATTGACTCCTGTAGAGTGGAAATTGATTCACTTTCCTTCTTGGTTAGGTAGTCGTTGGAGATAGATTGACAGGGCCTCCACCTTCCTTTTCTTGGGGCAATTCTATCGGTGGCTAGTTGTGCAAACTTGGTCAGTTACAATGAT
Organism: Linum tenue; assembly: GCA_946122785.1. NCBI lineage: Eukaryota > Viridiplantae > Streptophyta > Magnoliopsida > Malpighiales > Linaceae > Linum > Linum tenue. The sequence continues at coordinate 18,333,470 of CAMGYJ010000010.1, read as the reverse complement.
CGTGCACTTCGTGTTATTCCCAACACTATATGCACCTAGGGTTGGGAATCGATGCGATTTCGGTGAACCGCTCCGAATTTTGCAGTTAACCGCAACTAGCCCATTTCAGCCCGCCACAACCGCAATGTGCGATTAATGGTTAACCGCGATTAACCGCAATGGTAACCGTGACCACCAAAAAGGGGAAAGAAATCGCGGTTAACTGATAACCTCGAGGTTGCCGGCTTCGAGCTCGCCGGGAGGAGGTGAGAGGCAGAGTCGTTGCTGGTTGCCTGGCTGGCTCAATGCGTTGAGCAGAGGGAGAAGGTGAGATTCCTCTCCGGCTACCTGGCTACACGCTGGCGGCAAAGCAGTTTGAGCTATGGAGGGTCGAGGACGGTGCACGGTGAGATTCTAAGAGATTTGGTGGCGAGGGTCGAGGGACGAGGGTGAGACGCGACACGTGATAGACCGAGAGTTAGGTTCTACCGTTCAAGATATAGGGGGGGGGTTTTGGTTTGTCAATTCTATACATAGACAGAGACGAAGTGGCCGAGTTGGGGGGAAGGGAAGGGCGGGTCTGGCCGCCTGAGCTGTCGTGGGCTTGCTGCATTGCAATGCTGGTGGGATGGCCTGGAGGTCAGGTTACAATTCGGTTACCATTGAATTCGGTTTCGGTGTGGTTACACCGCAAACCGCAAAATAGGCAATATCAGCAACCGCAAGTCTTCAACCGCAAAATGCTATGTTTTTTTGGTTTGCGATTAACCGGAAACAGCACGGTTTTGGTGAGGTTTGTGGTTTAAACTCAAAACCGCCACCGTTTTTCCAGCCCTACCTGCACCAACAGTCTCCCCCTCAGAGCTTGGCATCGACCAAACCTGCGAAAAGAAACATGCAAACCGGCAATTCTTGTACAAATAGTATTCACTCAATAAGACTTGAACATAAATCATTTAGACCAAGTAGTCTATCGAAGAACATCTAGTTTATAACATCAAACAAACTGACTCTAGCCATGCTGCAATGCAGGTTATTTTTAGAACAGAAAAAACATGACTATAGGCACACAGACTAGTAGCCTTTTATTTTAAGACCAGAAGACAAACAAAACTTCACCAACTCCCCTTCAATCAATTACTACTTAAAAGTCATAGTCTGGATCAGATTCATAGTCAGATATGGTTCCTTCAGATGGTTCCTCGAAAGCTGAATCCTCGCTCGGGCTTTGCACCCTGTTGTTGGAGCTAGCATTGCCAAAATCTCTGATTTGAATAGTCTTTCCAGCTGTGGTGGGATGCATACCAGTATCCTTGGAGGAGCTCTCATGCCTCCCGACGTTCAACTTCCTCTTTCCATTGTCTGCAGGTGCCTTTCCTGAAGCTTTCTTCATGATCCTGGCTACTGCTGCCAGATCATTATCGATGTTTTGAATGAAAGAATCGTTACCTTCTACTATGGCAGTTTCAAAGATCTCAGCCCCATTTGGACGAAAGTACTCGTCTCCCCCTTGGGTGGTGCCAAGCTTCTTCCGACACCTACACTTGCATCCACCCATCGAAGCACGTGTTGAGCGTGGAGCGTGTCAAGGACATTAGCAGTAGAGAGTTTCTCTTCAAGATCGATACCAAGGCAATGGAGGATTCGAGTAATAAAGGGAGCGAATGGTTGGTACCCCACGTTTCTATGGTCGCCATATGCAAGAAGATGGTTGAACATGAGATGAGGAAAACTTAGCTTCGTCCTTTTAACAACATTAGAGAGAACCCACATGTCTAGAGAAGTGACAGTTAGTTGATTGGTGGAGCGGGGAAGGAAGACTCGGGTGAGATAAAAATGGAGCACTTTGAGATCATCCGAAAGATGTGAAACAGTGGTGGAGTTTCCACCGTTGAAGTCCCCTGGAGCCAGACGAGCCTTCTCACGATGCAGATCAAAACGATATAGGAAGAATTCATCTTTGTTGATCAGAGAATGACCCTCTGTGGAAATACCAAGAAGGCGAGAGAGCAACGATACAGTGAGGATTATGGAATGACCATAGACAGTAGTTGTGAAGAAGCTAGGTCGATGATTTCCATCCCATCTCATGCAGTCATAAAAGAACCTCACATCTTTAGGACAGTATATGAATCGGTGATTCTCGAGCAATGGACTCCAGCCGAGTCCTCTGATAAGTTCAGCAACTCGGAGGCGATAACGATTGAATGTGGTGGGATCAATGGTAAAGGATGGGAACATACGACGGTGACGAAAGTTGTGCATAAACCTAGGATAATCCTTCAGTTTCGTGCAGTAGCTGTTCGTGAACACAGACGCTTGGGCAGTGACGAGGGAGAGCAAAGGATTGAAAGCCATTGGTATAAAGATCAAAGAGGGCTGGAGTACTTTTAGAGGTTAAGGAAAACGAGTGAGGATAAATTTAGTAGTGGCTGAGGATTTTATAATCAAAGCAGGTAGTGGAAAACTTACGAAGTTAGAAAAAAGGATTGATACTAGAGGATTTTGAAAACTTACTTATGGTAAAGAGATCAATAGTCACAGATTTCATTCAATCAGCAACAGAAATAGAAAGACATAATTAAACAGAGAATACTATCCTAGAAGAATGGACGTGTAGAAGCATCTCGATTAGTTTATACCATTTGTAATTGGTAACGAAAAGGATTGTTGATGCTCTGCTTGTACACAAGAAGTCGAATCCGGAAAATCGAGATACTTACTTGTGAGTGACTCCGAGGATTTCCTAAAGAATAGAACAACATAGATGGCAAGATTTTAAATTAGGAAGAACTTACCTCATGTACTTCCTCTGTTGTAAACATGCCAAGTTCGTTTCTTGTTCCTATGAAAACATCAACAACTAAGGGTTTTGTAAATATATCAGCCCATTGGAAACTAGTCGGGACAAATTCTAAGGGAACCTTTTCTTCTTGAAGTAATTCTCGAATGAAGTGATATCTAATATCTATATGTTTAAGTCCTAGAATGCTGGATAGGGTTCTTAGAAATATTTATGGCACTAGTATTATGACAAAGAATTGGCACATAGTCAAATGTTAGACCATAGTCCAAGAGTTGGTGTTTTAGCCAGAGAATTTGAGCACAACTAGACCATGCAGCTATGTATTCAAGACTCGACTCAAACGAATACCTAAAGTGGGAGTGCCTGCTAGATACCGAAAGATGCGTTTCACAACAGAAAGATTACTTTCTTTTGGACTACTTTGAAAACATGCACACAGACCAACACTGAAAACAATGTAAGGTCTACTGGCTGTAAGATAAAGCAATGATCCAATCATCCCTATATACATTTTCTCGTTAACTTCCGTGCCTGAATGATTAGAATCTAGCTTAATGTTCGAGGCCATGGGGGTGTTAGCAGTCTTAAGAGTCCCTAAATCAAAACGCTTCAGCATGCTAGTTAAGTACTTGTTCTGATTGATAAAGATACCCTTAGAGCTTTGACAAACTTGCAGACCTAGGAAGTAAGTAAGCTCACCCATGAGACTCATTTAAAAGGTATCATGCATACTTTGTTCAAAATCACTAGGAAGTAAGTAAGCTCACCCATGAGACTCATTTAAAAGGTATCATGCATACTTTGTTCAAAATCACGACACATCTCTTGAATTGAAGAACCATAAATGATGTCGTCCACATTAACTTGGACTAATAACATATCTTCATCTTTGGTTTTAATAAAAAGCGTTTTGTCTACCTTGCCTCTTCGAAAACCAGATTGTAATAGAAAATTGCTTAATTTGTTGTACCAAGTCATGGGGGCTTGCTTAAGACCATACAAAGCCTTTTTTAAGTTTGTACACATGATTAGGAAATCTGAAATCGTCAAAACTGGGAGGTTGTGACACATACACATCCTCTTTCAAATCCCCATTTAGAAAAGCGCTCTTTACGTCCATTTGAAACAATTTGAAACCTTTTGACGCAGCAAAAGCATACAACAACCTAATAGCTTCTAATCTGGCTACATGAGCAAAACTATCATCAAAATCTATCCCCTCTTCTTGGCAGTAACCTTGAGCTAATAAGCGAGGCTTGTTTCTAATAACTAGACCTCCTTCATCAATTTTATTTTTGTAAATCCATTTAGTTCAAATCACATTCACACTTTCAGGCCTAGGAACTAATTCCCAAACATTTGCCCTTTCAAATTGATGTAACTCGACATGCTTTAATTCATTCCAAAACTCATCTAGTAACGCCTCTTTAACAGATGTCGGTTTAATTAGAGAGACGAAAGCAATATGAACAGGTAAAAGTTTAGATCTAGTAGTCGTACCTTCGCTGATCTTACCTATTATTAATGATGGAGGATGGTGTTTGCTTATGTGTGGTAGAGGATGGAATTCTTTCTCTGCTGTAGTGTCCATTCCTTCTTTTGTTGTTCCTTCACTGGGAATTGAGGCAACAACATTATTGACTTCTTTTATGAGGGAGGTGTTGCTTCCCAAGCCGAAATCATCAATATCATCATCTAGATCAGAAGCAATCTCAAGAGCAGAATCATCAAAAAACACATTAATGGACTCTTCTACCTTAAGAGTCCTTTTATTAAATAATCTGTAGGCTTTGCTGGAAGTAGAATATCCTAGAAAAACTGCTTCATCTTACTTAGCATCAAACTTGCCTAAGTTATCTTTGGTATTAAGCATAAAGCACTTACACCCAAAAGGGTGAAAGTACCCCAGACTGGGTTTTCTACCTTTCCAAAACTCATACGGAGTCTTTTCAGTACCCGACCGGATAAGAACATGATTTGTTACATAACACGCAGTGCTAATGGCTTCGGCCCAAAAATACTTTGGGAGAGAGTAATCATTCAGCATAATGCGAGCAATACAATTAAGGTACGATTTTTCCTTTCAACCACACCATTTTGCTTAGGTGTTCTAGGGGCAAAATAATTGTGGTGAATGCCTCGATCTAAACAGAACTCATCAAACATATCGATATGAATTCACCACCATGATCACTTCTTATACCAACAAATTTGGTTTGTTTTTCATTTTCGATTTTGCAGGACATATTTTTAAAGTTTTCAAATGCCTCGTCTTTACTATCCAAAAACAAAGACCACGTAAACCGAGAGTAGTCATCAACAATAACAAAATCATATGACTTGCCACCATAACTAACGACATTTGTGGGACCAAACAGATCTAGATGCAGCAACTCAAGGGGCTTAGTTGTGGAGATGACTTGTTTAGTTTTAAAGCTAGTCTTAGTTTGTTTACCTTTTACACAAGCATCACAGAAGAACTCCTTCTTACTGTTAAGATTTGGCAGCCCCCTTACCAGATTCAAGTTAACCAGCCTAGAAAGTACTCTAGCATGCACATGCCCTAGACGTCTATGCCAATCAAACTGATCGTTTTTGTTTAAGGAAGCAAGGCACATTTCTTCTGAAACATCATTGTTGTCTAAGTTAATAACATAGACCTTTGCAACCCTTTTACCATGTAATAAGACTTCACCAGATGCAATATTTTCAATATAATAAGAGTCAAACTCAAAAAGAATTTTATTCCCCTTTTTGCAGTTTTCATTGACTTAAATCAGATTATGTTTTAAGTTTTCTACTAGCATGACATCATAAATGTATGGACCACTACCAACTATACCTCTGCCTAGAATGTTTGCAGAGTTATTGTCACAAAAAAAAAACCTTCCCTTCCTTACCTGGAGTGTAGCTTGTGAAAAGTTCAGAGTTACCTGTCATATGGTGTGAGCACCCGCTGTCAAGAATCCAAGTGTTGGTCTTCATGCTCACTTGAAGACACTCCCGCATCAATAGAAGTATTTGGTTTTTTGAACCCAGACTTTCTTGGGCATTTGTTGATTATATCTTGTAGCATAAGTAGTTTGAAAACTTAAAGAAGCATCATAGTTCTTTTTTCTTTCACTATGCATTCTTTTCCTGCAATCACGAATTAAATGTCCAATTCTATGGCAGTAATAACATTTCCTTAATCCCTTGATATTCTGACTTATATTCTCTTCTGAACATTCTGAAACACTGTGTGATTTTCGAGCCTTGTCCTTAAGTATTTCCAGCTTTCTTTTTCTAAAACAGCTAATGACTCTTCCAGTTTTATGCATTTCTCCTTGTATTCATTAGCTACTTTTCCAGGTTGTCATGTTTGAGAATTAGTTCACTGTGATCTGCCTTTAGCTTAGTATAATTGATTTTGACTACTCCGAACTCCAACTGAATACTTTTAGTGGTTCTAGCTAACATATCATCATCACTATAATAGTCTGATTCGTTAAACGATTCTGCATCAAAGTGACTTACCTCGGCAGATTCAAGATATAATTCTATAGATACCCCACCCTTTCCAAGAGTATCGATTGCCATGAGACACTTCTTCTGGCTCCTCCATCATATTCATCTTCTTCATCCTCGCTGCAACTCCAAGTTGCCGCAAGAACTCTTTCTTCTTCCAGAATGGGCATTCTACCTTTATGTGTCCTGGCCATCCACATTTGAAGCATCCACTTTGAGTTTTCTCATTTTGATTGTTCTCTCTTAGAATTCTAGGATTTCCCTTGAATCCTCCATGTTTTCTAGAAGGATTCTCTTTCTCGTTCTCCTTGTCTTTGTATGAATTTGGAAGGTTTCCTCTTCTTCGACCCCTTCTTACCATCATAAGTTGCGTGATATGCTTGCTTAACATAGCAAGCTCGTCGTCGTCCATTTCATCAAAGTGGTCACGGGCTTCTTCTTCCTTAGCCTACACTTTGAATGCCAACCCTTGTTTTTATTTTTTTACAGTGAGCTCGTCAACATCAAGTTTGCTCAAATCATTGGCTTCCTCGATTGCAGGTAACTTCGAGTTCTATTTCTTGGGAAAAGACCACAGAATCTTCCGCACGAAGTCTCCGCTATCATAAGACACTCCTAGATTTTCCAGACTGTTCACAATGTGCGTGAACCGTTCTGCCATCTGCCTGATGGTTTCCTCTTCTTCCATCTTGAAAGTTTCAAATTCAGTTTTTAACATGTTGATGCGAGAAATTTTTACTTGAGAGGTACCTTCATAAGTAACCTGAAGCTTATCCCAGATCTCCTTCGCAGTTTTTCACCCGACAACTTTGTGATACTCTTCTGGCCCCAAAGCACAATACATTAAATTAGTCGCCTTGCAGTTTTGCTGGAATTTGTCGAAGTCTTCGTTGGTCCACTTTTCTCGATCGGCCTTGAGCTCGAAGGGACCATTGATTACCCGATTCCAGATTTTTTGGGTCTGTAGACCCGATGAAAAGATCCATTCGATTCTTTCAATAGCCATAATTAACACCTTCGAATCGTGGGGGACGAATTTGTGAGAACCCATCAGCAAGATACAGAATCGTTCCATTTCCGCTACCTGACGCCATTGCTTCTCCGGAGATAGAGGACCTTATTCGACGGAGTCGGGCTCTTATACCACGTGTTGGTGCGTCGAGCGCGAGACGAATCCCTTCTATTTAGGTTGTGAAGCAATCAATTTTGTGTTTCCCTCTTTGTCTTCGTTCCTGGAAAATGACAGGGGAAGAACACACCAAGAAATGCAAAAGATAGAGTTTGATCGAAATCAACCCTCCACAATACTAAACTAGTTTATTACCCGGTCCTTGACCAGACGTAGTCACGGAAATTGACTCTTAGATTCTAACTGATATTACTCGTTAACATGTATGTGTCGATGGTCGGAGGTAGGTCAACAACACCATATATAATAATATGGTGGAAAGTCATTATCTCATTGCATTACAAAAGAAAACAGTAAACATAACACTATAATGGACAATCCAAACCAAGCCATTAGCCTTAAATATAGCCACTATTGCCATGCACCATGATGCCCCTAGAGTGAACATGAAAAAATCAAAGGAATGCTTACCTAGCTCCAATTATCGATGGTAAAAATGGAAGCCACCAAGAGATTTCTTAAGAAAAATCCAATTTGGATAGCCCTTAGACCAAAAACCACAGTGACACCAAAGGCGATGAATCCCTGGCTGAGAAAACAAAACCCAGCAATGTCCAAATCAAGTCGATGGAATGTGTCAGCCAATTTTTTTTATTTATAGTGTTGTTAATTAAAATGACAAAAAAAAAACAAAACATGCAATCTGCTGTAGAAATCTCATATACAAACAAAAGAAACAGGCAAGCAATATATGCATGGAAGCACCAACACATAATAACTTTTGCCAATATCCCTACCACTGTGAAATCCTACCAAATCACTCCTAACCACTCTGCTACACTAAACACAGAAATGACTTACAACTCTGTACTTTCTATCACTTCAATCTGTATATGTCAATCGTCGTGAACCATCCCCATTATCACGATTATTATCCTTCTCGACAGCAAACACACTGATTGGTCCACTCTTACTCCTTCTTCTTGGCAGCTACATGGCATTTTGCATCGGTGCACATTAATTCAAACGACCATTCCTTGTTGCAATTTATGGCTTGGGGTAATATCACTTCAGTCATTATACAAATTTACATAAAATGAAAGGAATGATCATTATAATAGCCTTGTAAAATTTAGAGTACCAATGGCGATTCCTCTCTTCTCCTTGGTGGTTTCATCAATAAAATGAGATTGATGACTATCTCTACCACCAAACACATTCTATATGATCATAGTATGGCCTTTTTGTATAAACCATTTCAGCCTTACCCATTTTTGCATCGCAACTCCAAGAGCTAACTTGCTGGGGCTCTCCTTTAGGTAAACAACTTGTATCGACATCAGGCATGAAAACAAAAATTGCTTTGGTTGAGATACTATCAAGATCTTGTGATACTCTGAAGAAGGCTAAACCACTTCTTAGGCATTGTCAACCTCCAATCAATTTGACATGGTTCATTGCTCTCTTACCGTCTAAATTAAAGAGGAAGCTCAGGTTAGCCTCTTTTATATCTTAACTTGACAATTTCTTAGAGGAGATACAATCACGATTCACAATTCTAGAACAACCACCTCAGATTGTACAATCTTATGGAAACAACACTAATGAAGCACCTAAATTACAATTATGTACATGTTTCCTATGAGGGTGTACATGTGCAGATTAAGAAAAATATAAGGATTAAGGAGGGAGCTTACTTGGCACGCGATTTTGATGAGCACAAATCTCGTCAATAAATTCCAGGTGGATATGTCCAATCGATCGTGTCTAGACATGGGTATATATCAACATGCTATACTACAAACACAAAGAGTTCGGTTTGTCCTTCCCATGACAGCATATGCTCACCATGTATTTATTCCTTGCAGAGAGAATATCGTTATCACTCGTGCGTTTTGTATTGTAGTAATTAGAACCCCACTTTTAAATCTGGAAGCAAGTGACCACTATCACGAAAGATCATATTGTAAAAACTTATCTGCAATCATGAGTTTATTTCACTCAAAAGAAACGATGTTTTATATGTTGAAGATCAGAATTACAGCTTGAATAGTTCAATTCGGCAATGATCTCAGCTCCTACATATAAATTTTGTGTAAAAGTGGTATGATTAAAGTTATTCCTTATGTTAACACTAATAAGAATAGTCTTTGTTTACTGGAACTAACCACAAAAACATTCCAAATCAGAAAAATGATGATACTGAAAATGAGTATCACAACAAAAGCAACCAAAAGTATAGCTATTTATCTTTAATCAACTCAAAAGTCAACCTAGAAGATCAACCAAATGAACTGATGTTAAGAGATCACACATTACTGTCAAAGAAACTAAATAACCCATCACCCATATCTTCAAGCAAGAACACTCAATCTTTCAATATTTACCCCTCCAAAAATTGCTTTGCGTAACAATATAGGTGAAGGAGGAGGTTAGGCAGTTGTCGAGGCCGATGGAAAGTTTGGAGAGATGGCGATGTTTGACCGTTTAGTAGGCCGGGACACTGTTTATCTTTAATCAACTCAGATGTCAACCTAGAAGATCAACCAAATAAACTGATGTTAAGAGATCACACATTACTGTCAAAGAAGCTACATAACCTACATCAGTCAACTCTACAAGCAAGAACACTCAACATTTCCATATTTACCCCTCCAAAAATTGCTTTGCGTAACAATATAGGTGGAGGAGGTTAGACGGCGGTCGAGTCTAGTGGGAAGGTTTGGAGAGACGGCGATGGTTGGGCATTTAGTGGGTCGGGACACCATTTAGACCCGTTTACATTAGTTGCGCATTATCAATCCGCATTCGACAAACCAACATCACTCAACCTTTCCATATTTATCTCTCTCTTGAAGACACATGTGTCCCATATTCACTCAAAACTTCTATGTTCAAAAATATTATTGCTTTATGGTAGTTATATTATTTAAGTCTAAATCAAGAATTCTGCATCGCTTCTACACATTCAATACTACAATTCGATGCGCAATATTTGCACCAATGATATTAGGCTTGCGATTTTAAAATTATTCTCCTTTTATAAGATAAATATAAATAGAAATAGAAATAATTATTAAAATCAAATTAAAATAATCAAAGCATGAAAATAGAAGTATCAAATACAAAAAAAAAAAAAAGGGGGAGCTAGTGGCTTAGCTAACTGTGATGAAAAATTCCTATGATTTTTCAGATTTTAACTTGCTTTTAATTTAAAAAGTTTAAACAAATTGTTTAGTGTAAATGGTTATGTTTCTTGTCTTTTCTCAAAGAGATCACAATTAAAATCCCGTCACTTATGTATTTTTCCTGTAAATAAGCAAATAATAAATGACTGTGAAGACGAATCTACCCTTCCTACTTTTGCTATGGATGCAAGAATTTTGTAACGCGGAAGCACTTTTTCCATTTCACTATTATATTAGGTGTAGCGAAAGTAACCTGGGTGGTTGAGCATTTAGTGGGTCGGACACTATTTGAGTCTGTTTAAATTAGTTGTGCCTTTATCATCCGTGTTGGGCAAAACAACAAAACTCAATCTTTCCATATTTAGCCCTCTAAAAATTGCTCTGGCATAACAATAAAGGTAGAGGAGGTTAGCTGGTTGTTGAGTCTGATGGAAAGTTTGGAGAGACGGCGATGGTCGAGCTTTTAGTGGGTCGGGCTCTATTTGGGCCCGTTCACATTAGTAGTGTCTTTTCCATTCGCGCTTGGAAAACCAACATCACTCAACCTTTTCATATTTATGCCTCTCTTAAAGACACATGTGTCCCATATTTATTCAAAAGTTATGTGTTTAAAATTATTGTTACTTTATGGTAGTTATAACAATTAAGTCTATGTTAAGAATTCTGCATCGCTTCTACACATTCAAGAGTGCAATTCGATATGCAATATTTAAATCAATGACATTTCGGTTGCTAACCGTGGTGGACAAGTCCTATGATTTTTCAGATTTAAGCTTCCTATATGTTTTTAATTGAAAAATATCACACAAATTGGTTTATTGTAACTGGTTATGTTTCTTATCTTTGTTCGAAGAGACCACGGTACAAATCTTATTATTGATGTATTATTTTTGTAAATAATAATGATAAATGACTGTGAAGACGAATTTACCCTTCCTACTTTCACTCTGGATACAGGGAATTTAAAATGGAGCTTCAAGTTTTCTCATTTGGTTTTAAACTATTCTATAGACAGATTGTTTCTGGACTTGGACTCAACTAGTGATACAAAATGGGCTTAAAGCCCCATGGGACAAAGACCTTGTCTTACTCTTTAAAGAAACCCACGACCAATTAAGGACAATAAACCTAATACACTACTTCAAGTTCAAAACGCTACTGTATTACTAACTTATTCTAGCACTTAACTTTCAGCTTACAACGATCAAACCTTCCTCCTGCTTCCTGTTCTTCGACACACTCAAGAACTGAGAGTTATTCAATTCACAAACTAGCAACAATGAAAACCAGAAATTGAACAGGCACACCAGGATTTTTCGTGGTTTTCAGTGAAGGGATGAATTGAAATCCCAACACCGACTAGTCCACGGTCGAAGACTCACGCTCTTGTGATCTTCGACGTACTTCTAAAGATATGGAATTTCAGTACATACAGTAGAGTATTCAGAACCGCAACTCAATTGGCTCCCCGCACAATTGAAACTCACTCGAACTTTACCCTCCTATCAACTACCCTGCTAACAGGAACCTGATAGCCCACTATCGATTTAGAAACACCCATGTTTCTAACCAACTCTTTTCACTTGAGAAATCTCTTACAAGCGTTGTTGAAGAGTTTGATGATGCGGAAATACGAAATGAACATAGAACACAAGATTTTACGTGGTATCCTCGATCGATTGATTGATCGAGACTAATCCACGGTGAGCTCGGAAGAGCTCACAACTGACGTTTTATTGAACGACTACATTGTGACGGCTTGCTTACGACAATCTCCATAGTTAAGCTTATATAGACGTAGAGTTAAAACCCTAATGACACCAAGTTTCCTTCTTTGACAAGGACAAGGAAACAAGGGACTTGGAGGACAAGGAATTAATTATTTTTGACTAAATAATTAATATCCTTAACCGCTGTTGTATTTCTATTTCTCTCCCAAAAAGGTTACCACTCTTAATGTTGTTGTACCCCTTTTATACCAAGTCCATCATCTTCAGTCTTCAAGAATTGTGTCGTTGCTTGATTGACTCTTGTGGAGTGGAAATTGATTCACTTTCCTTCTTGGTTAGGTAGCCGTTGGAGATAGATTGCCAGGGCCTCCACCTTCCTTTTCTTGGAGCAATTCTGGTCGGTGCCTAGCTGTACAAACTTGGTCAGTTGCAATGATCGTGCACTTCGTATTATTCCCAACACTACTTGCACCAACAAGTGGCAGTTTTAGAAACAAGGGTTAGGAAAAATAAAGTAGAAGATATATTGAAGGATTGCTTTGTGGGATGGGAGAAGGAACTAAACTATGTTGGCTCCGATTTGGGGCGTATCTGGCTCTTTTGGAAATCATATATTACATTGCGGGTTTTAAAGCTGGGGAAGAACTTTACTCATGCTATGGTTGTTTGTTCGGATCGTATTCCTGTATTCTTAACTACTGTGTATGGCTCTAATGAGGAGACTGATAGGAGGAACACTAATGTGGAGATCAGTAGATATACAGAGAAGCACAACTGCACAAGCCATGTCCACTAGTTTCGGTTATACTCAATAGTTTAAAAGAGAAAGTTTTATTAATTAACATTATATATATTATATAACTATTGTTGTATTTTACATAAATCATTGTAAAACATTAATAAAATTTATTTTATATACTTTTAAGCTTACTTATCTAGTTGTATCTATAAATTATTATGTGAGAATTAAATTTTTTTAATTATTTCTTCCTAACTAATATATTTTGTATTGATAATTTTTATTTATTTTATGTATTTTATTAAAATCGACATAACCAATACAAACACTAATTATACTACGATCGTACTATTCCATTTGCAAAACCAACACACAGGGGCGGACCCAGGAGGGGGGCACCCTTAAAATTTGGAAAAGCGATTAACCAACCTTAGGTGGTAATTTACGTATGGACAAAAAAATTATAATTAATAGTTCGGGACACCATGAAATTTGAAAAAACGATTATCCTACTCTCGTTTGTAGTTTGCCTATGAGAATATAAGTGGTAGTTTGGAAAATTCAACCCGGGACACTACTATTATTAATAAATATAATTTCCATTAGGCTACAATTTTTTTTTTTGTTATTCTATTCTAAACACTTTGTAATAGCAAAATCATATTCTCTATCTTTAATTATTTTCAAAACCTAACAATTAATCTAATTACAAACTACTCTTAATTTGTATTGATTTTATGGTTGTAGGACAAGTGCTGAAAAGTGTCTTTTCAGTTTTGAGTTACTTCAAGAACAAATTTAGAGGTCGAATATGCGTTAGTTCGTAAATGAGCAGTGTAGACACCAAGTGTATTTGACAATTTTTTTCAGAATATGAAAATAAATCATAGAATTTCTGGATCCGCCACCGCCAACACGCTAGGTAGAAAAGCTGTTTGACAACTTAGCAGTCCACTCCATAGTTGTAACTCGTAAGAATTGCTAAACTTAATCTTCTTTCTCCTCCCTTTTGGAGGAGGAAAGGGAAATGGATCAGGTGAGTAACTTTATGGTGAGTAACTATGAGTAACTCGCCCACATCAGCATGACATCAGCATCCTCTCTCTCCTGGAAAGCCTTTAATTTTCCCCTCCTTAATCTTTGACGGACGATTTCTCATTCGTTTTAAGTCGAAATTTAATTTTTTTTGCACAGTTAGATCAGATTAATTGTGCTCTTCAAAATGATATCCACTTTGATATATTTTTCGAACAAAAAAAAATTGAGCCATTTTTTACCAGTCTATACCATATGGTATTGACTGGTATTGAAATAAGAGCATACCTATGGTTTGAAAAGCGTACCATGGTGGTATGAACAAACCAAGACTGTAGGATGATTGAATACATGATAGTAGAAGTATATTAATTGTCATTTACGACTTTTAACATTGTATACCATAAAATACCACCCCGTACCAGGGTGGTATTGTATGGTATTTGGTGGTATTTTTTGGTCTTGTAATTTGTTCACCCAGAAATTTGTAGATCCAATAGATCATGATGAACTCGTCCCTGCTGTGCAAACGTTTTCAAAAACGAATGAAAAACGAAGAAGATACCATATGGTATGCAGTTGGTACCGAGAGGCCAAAATTTTTTTCCCTCAAAAAATATTGAAAATTGATCTCATTTTGTAGAGCACGATGAACTCGTTCCATCTGTGCAAAAAAAATTAAAATCCGAGTTAAAACGAAAAAGATATGAATCAATTAAGAAAGCTAGTGAAAATAAAAATGGTCTTTAATTCTCCATCCTTAGATCTGGATTTTCTAAATGAAGGGTCCAGATTTGGTTATTGATGAGTGCATAACCCATGGTTATGCACCCTATCTTGAGCCCGAGGAAAGGGCCAATGGAAGGTCACTAGCCAACGTTCTTTCCCACTTTTCAAGGTTGGCGCACGAATTCATATGCCTATTGTTAACGGTTTCATTTGTCGGACAGATTCTTAACAGCTCTACTTCTATATCAACATGGGTCTCCAATTTGGCACTCTGATCGACATATGTATCCTTTTTTTCTTTTTGTTTCCTTTTACCCTTGAAATTGAAAGGCTAGTTTTTACAAGCGGAGAGGAAAAAATAAAAATAAAAAGAAGAGAAAAGTGGTGGGCCAGAGAATGTGGTCGCTTTTCGTTGCGGACTTGGTGGTGGTGGGAAGAAAGATGAGTAACGGAAAATGCCAGCCAGCGTGGTCCAGCTACGGAGGCCCACGTTCCGAAGCAAAGAGCGTCAATGGGAAAACGGGGAAGCTCTCAATCCAGCTCATTCTTTTCCCCATCCCCGCAATCAACGGCCATGGAATGGTGATTGGGTCCACGTGTAGCGCCAGATGCGCGCCTCTCGTTTGACAGCAATATATACATAAATGCATTGGCCCTGACCACCCTTGAATAACTTCATAAGCAAGCTGCTGCTCCTCCTCCTCTCCCATTCTTCTTTCCCCACCTTAACCGAATTGACGCGAGAGAAAGAGAGAGAGAGAGAGATGGGAGGATTCGAGAAGCAGGTGAAGGAGAGGGCCAAGGAGCTCCAGGTTTTGTTGAAGAAGGGAGTGAAGGTCGTGGGCGAGTCCTGCAAGAAAGGCTGGAGCAAAGTCAAGCACTTCAAACGCTAGCTAGCCAATAGCTTAGCTTAGCGCTCTCTCTCTGGTTTTCTGGATTCTTGTATTTTGCTTTGTCTGTCCAGATTGAATTCTGCTTCCATCTAGTTTTGTTTGCCCCGATTTTTGTTTTCTAATTTTCGTACACAAGGGATTGGTTTTGGCCGCCGCCGGCTGCCGGCAGCGGGTGTTCTGTTTTTGGTATGTGATATATTAATTGATTGGGTTCTCTGTTGGGCTTCTTCTCATCACTTAGCTGCTAATATGAAACAAAGTTCGACTGTTAATTTCAAACTAGCCCGGGCTAGGTAGCATACGCCACACAGCGGTCTGTCATATGCCTTCCTATCCCTGCTATAGAACGCTTTTTCTCAGTTCAATGAAGTTTCATGTATCGAATTGAGCAAGAGCGGTGCTTTAATTGGACGGCCAGATCGCTAATTGCACAGCCAGATCGCTAAACAGATGCGCCCAACGCAAGCAGTATTGAGTTGAAACTCACTACGGAGATGATGATGACTTCATGACACGAGTGTTGTTCCAATCCGCGAAACCTAATTACTAATTAAGGAGTGGAGATGGCCGTCTTCGACTCACAAAAACACTAATCAACTCCTTCACCACATGGTCGAGTGATGGAATGAGTGGGAAGCGTGCACATGAGAAAGCTTCCATGCTGAAGCCATCCCTTACAAGTTACAATTAGGGATGGCAATTTTGCCCATACCCATGGGTATTTTACTATCCAACCCAATTGGGTTGGGTATGAAATCCAAATATATGGATATGGGTAAAGTTTGATGGGTTTGTACCCATACCCATTTACTTTGGGTTGGATTTGTACCCATGCCCAAATACAAATTACAGTTTGGTACCTAAGCTTAATAGATATGCATATTTAGTACCTAAATTTAATTTTTTTTGCATATAAGTCCTCAAAATATCAATGGAAATTTACGTTTTGGTACCTAAATTTTTTGGTCTTACATTTTGGTACCTAAACTTTTCAAGTTTTACAAATAGGTCCAATTTTTGCATGTGTAGTTAAAACACACTCAAGTAAATGGATATCCATATCCAACCCATACCCATTTAGATAATATCCATATCTAACCCAAACCCATACACACATCACCCAAACCCTACCCATAATAAATGGGTCTACTTGGGTTTGGGCAAAATTACCCATGGGTGGGTAAATTGTCATCCCTAGTTACAATACAACTCCGCCATATTACACTTACACCCAAAAGATCCTAGGAGAAACTAAGGTGGTAGAGGTTTGTCCAGCTCAACTAAGATTTAAGTCAAAAGAATTTGATACAAATTTGTGGTTATGACTAATTCAAATAGAGAGAGGAGAAATAATGAGTTTTTTTTTTTTTTTTGGTTACAAAGATCTACGCAACACCGTGGAATTTATTAAAAGGATTGAGCGATTATGCGATATACTTGTGACGTCATGATATAACCAACAACTTAACTCCAAGTCGCACACATTGTAGAGATGTATACCAAAATGAAAAAACTAAAAAGTGATTTTTATTAACTTGGTTGTCAACAACACTAGTAGACTATCTATACACATGAGGAATCACCACTTGTCAATCAAAAGTCAAAAGGTTAAAGTAGTTTGTTTTACCATAAATGTTGTCGATGGGTATTTATACCGCAGACTTTGCCTGGATCATTAAATGTCAGACCAGTGAATGAGGTAAATCTCTTCACCGAAATTATATATTTTTCCCCGTCCGCTCGAAGGTGTCGGACGTCGACCGCTCGCCAGCGTTGGACGGTTATTACACATCCAACGCCGACGAGCAAACGACAAACATCTACGGGCAGACCCCGTTCGACCAGTGCAGGCGGACGGCGTCCCCAGTCGACGAGCTGACGGCGTCCGATGTCGGCGAGCGAACGTGTCTGATACTTTTTGTGTCGGTATTTTGATAAATATATTTATGTTAATGTTTATTTTAGAGTTAATTGATGTTTATGTTGATAATGTTAGCTATTTATGTTTATTTAGAGTTAAAGCAATTGCACATAGTGTTAGTTATGTTTATTTTAGAGTTAAATGATTATTAATTTTAAAGCTAATAATTTAGATTTAATTTATTAATTTTAGTTTTATTTTACATAGTTAATTTCGTATATATTTTTAATTAAGTAATTGTATTTTGTTGTAAAGCTAACTAGTTGATTGTGTTTAATTTTATGTCGTAGAGCTAATTTTATTTAATAATTTATATTTAATTAAATTACTTATTGTTAAATTGTCATTATTTTGTAGAGTTAATTAAATTATTGTGTTTAGTTTTATTTGTAGAGTTAATTGATTTTAGTATTAATTGATTCATTATTTAGTTGTGTTGCATCATATAATTTGTCTCTAACGAGTTGTGAAAACATAATTGCAGGTAGACATGGCTTACAACTTTGAACTAATAGATGATTACACAAACTATTTCCTCAATGTCGTCCAATATTCCAATTTCGAAGATGCTATAACAGTGACAAAAAAACATCGCAATGTCTCTTGGTTTCTTTCTAATTAAGGGCTCAATGAAGCCACATGAGTAGTATAACAAAAGAAAACTAGGTATGTGTTATATGTATTGCGATAGATACAGTAGGGAAAGGAAGTCATACAAGCCGGATTTGACCAAGGAGAGACGTGGCAATATATGTTCAAAAGGGCCTAATTGCATGTTCAGGGTTAAAATCGTAAAACTACTTGTTGATCAAGAGGCTCTTAATGGACCGATATTCTGGGAGATACAAGAAGTGATTGAAATGGAAACCGATTTGAGGAGATGGTATCACAATCATGAGAAGATGCTTTATCCAGAGGGCCATAGTCAGATGACAAAAAACCAGTCATGAGGATAAAGAATCTCTCAAGCAGATGAGAGATGCTGAGATAAGTCCAACAAAACAGAAGCAGACAATGAACATGCAAAAGGATGACAAAGGGCATCACACCAACATGCAATTTTATAATCTCGGGTCCAAGTCTAGGAGAGACGACATGAGTGAGATGAATGCAGTCTAGTATGCGTTGCAAGCAACTGAACGTGAGAATTATCATATAGAGGTTATGAAAGACGATAATGATGTGATTACCCACCTTTTGTTGCCCATCCAACTTCCATCTGAATGTTGAAGGTTTGGCTTTACGTGATTCTGATTGACTCAACGTATAAGACCAATGCGTATAAAAATACGGTGGGTGGAGGTCGTAGGTGCTACTCCCATTGGGAAGAATTTCAACATATGTTGTGCTCTCATGAAAGAGGAGACAAAAGAGGCGTATCATTGGTTGTTGGTGTGCACAATGCAGTCAAAATCGGGATTTTGATCGTAAAATCGTAGAATTTTAGGATTTTACTTAGGCATTCCGATCCCGATTTTATATTAAAATCGGTGGACCTTAAAATCGTTCAAAAAAGGGATTAAAATCGTTAAAATCATAAAATCGTACCAAACTCGGGATTTTGATCCGATGTGAACAAAATAGGCAGTTTGAGCCAATTCAAAAGAAACAGAACTGTTTTGGTGGAAAGGGCAATGACGGGGATCTTCTCAGATATTTTTCCTATTAAAAGAACATTTGAAAAGGAAAAAAATAACCTAATTAGGGTTCGGTCAATCACTTTTCCTTCCCCTTGTTTAACTCATCGGTAAAGTAGTTGTCATAATATTTTAAGTACGAAAGAATTAACATCATTATTAACAAATTAAATGATTAATGAATATATTTGTACCAAACCAATGACACTAAAATTCTTATTGGAGTTCATTTATTCTTAGTTTTAAATCATGCTTAGGAGACGATGTCGGCATACTACTTTGAGTTAAACTACCTAGACATAACATGAAAAACAAGAGCCAAACCCATGAGCTCTATCCCTTCCTCATAAAATATTTTGAGTTACGCATTAAATAACAATTAAAATGATAATTTTGGAACATTAATCTTGAAAATTATCATTTTAAATGTTATATGTCTTTGTGTTATTAATGATTTACCTTATTAATATTATTATATGTTAATTTCTATGTGGTACTTAAAAAAATTGCTCGATCCACGCGTGCCCACTGCCATCATCACCGACCATGAAGGTGGAATACTTGCTAAAGTTTCTGGCAAGGTTGTGAACCCGCGGGTCGACCCACTTTGACCCTGGCCCGGTGAGAAAAATGGGCCGCACGCACCCGTCGGGCCGACCGCTATAAGGTACCGGGTTGGAGGTCAAATTGTGTCATTTTTTTAGTTTTAAATCATGCTTAGGAGTTCTATCATGCTTATTGGAGTTCATTTATTCTTAGTTTTAAATCATGCTTAGGAGACGATGTCGGCATATACTACTTTGAGTTAAACTACCTAGACATAACATGAAAAACAAGAGCCAAACCCATGAGCTCTATCCCTTCCTCATAAATTATTTTGAGTTACGCATTAAATAACAATTAAAATGATAATTTTGGAACATTAATCTTGAAAATTATCATTTTAAATGTTATATGTCTTTGTGTTATTAATGATTTACCTTATTAATATTATTATATGTTAATTTCTATGTGGTACTTAAAAAAATTACTCGATCCACGCGTGCCCACTGCCATCATCACCGACCATGAAGGTGGAATACTTGCTAAAGTTTCTGGCAAGGTTGTGAACCCGCGGGTCGACCCACTTTGACCCTGGCCCGGTGAGAAAAACGGGCCGCACGCACCCGTCGGGCCGACCACTATAAGGTACCGGGTTGGAGGTCAAATTGTGTCATTTTTTTCTTTGGTTTGCGAAATGCACCTATTTTCGATTTTTCTTTCGCCTAACTCAATCTTTGGAATCCTAAGTCGAACATTTGAATATTGATGTTATATAAGTGTGTAAATTTTCACTATATGTTGGATCTAAGTACGACATGTTATTTTGGTGGAATACTATATGTTATAACTCATATGTTAGATAAAATTTGATATAATTTATCAGAATAAGAACAATATAATGACTCTTTCCATATTTCCGGGCTAAACCGGACTAAAACGGTTGACCCAAAGCATATACCTGCAAAACAAACACAAAATCACAGGCCAAACAAGCCCAAGAAGAAGGCCCATCAAGCCCATAAAAGACAGATGGGACAAGCCCGTGAGAGTGGCCCGGTTGCACGACTTATTATATATAAATTATATATAAATGTTTTTGATAAACTTGAAGCAGGGCAAGCTGGTACTCGGTTACTGATGACAGCTGCTGACACGCGCCAAATCACCCCACCGCTGCGACCTTTCCTTAGACATAAGGATAAGAGAAAAGCATCCCTTGACCCACCAGCTCGACCAAGTCCGAGTCAGCCCGCGAGTTGACAACGTGTATTCTCCTACACTCAGCATTTGCTATGTGTTTGGCACATCGACACTAATGTGCATGCAAAGTTTCTGGAAATATTAGGGAAGTCAAGATGGATTTGGTTAACGAGGCTTACAATGAAGGTTGGTGTCCTTTGATTTATTCTTGGTCCAAGCAAAGTATGTTGGTCGCATTTGGCCGCTTTAAGGCGGGATGGAGCAATGACGAGCCACATCTGCTGCAATACATAGAGCGAGTGTGGTGGCCGCATTGAGAGAAGTGAGCAGTTTGTAATACCAAAAATGTGTTTTATCTAGGAAATACGAGCACAAACAGGGTCTCTAGTCGGAGTTATCGATTGTCGCTACTAGCAACCAGAACAATCCCAACCAAATCGACCTGCCCTGGGATTAGCAACCCTATATATATATATATGGATTTGGAGGATAGCCGCCAATGGACAACAGAGAAGGACGATGGAGAATAAATGCCTCGTCGCCTTCTTGTTGGTCCATTTAGGGAGAGAGTGGGCGATGCGACGAGAGGAGAGGGAGAAGTTTGGTCGTCTGTACCAGGGAGAGGAAGACAGTGGGGTATTCGACGAGAGGAGGGAGAGGTCTGGGAGTTTGCGGTTGTAGCGGTGTACCGAGACTAATTCAGTCATCAAGTGACGGTAATCCCAAAATCGAAGCTGACATCGCACACATATAATTGATTGTAGGTGTGGTAAATAACAGCCAGTTTAGATTAAGTTGTCAATTTAATTGTATGACAAGCAATCGATTGTCACTCCTAACAGTGATTGAGCAGATGCCTAGATTACAGACAAAGTTCCACTATACTACACCTATCAAGATGCCCTCTCATGATCCCTCCACAACTGCACGTCCTGAAGGGGAGAAAACAGATCCGTCTATCGGGACCTGGACCCATCTTTTTTTTTTTTTTTTGGGTAAAAGGACTCCATTCATGTCTAAATCATATTAATGATATCCCAGTCCATAGCAATTCCCATGGTATCGTAGTTCAGCGAGTATCATAAGTTCGGGTCACATGAATCGACCTCAAACGTGCCAAAAGGAACAAAATGGCCCATGTGAGCCAGGGAGTCAGCCGCACAATTACTCTCCGTATGTCTAATTACAACCTCCCACTCTCGATCAAACAACCTACTAATATACTTAACAAGCCATCCATGAGTATGATCAGTATACACATTGTTTCTTATGAGTGTAATTGCAGTTGAGGAGTCAAGATTAAGTTCAAGCTTTCTGAAACCTTGTATGCAAGCAAGATCAAGGCCTTCTGCTGCCCCTTTAAGTTCGGCCTTGGCGATTGAGCAAGTTCCCAAGTTGCTGAGAAATGCTCCCTTGCATCTTCCCCAGTGGTCGTACAAGAGTCCACCAGCATCAACATTCCCAGTCGAGGTATCGACCAAGCCATCTGTCTGGACCTGCAACCATCCTTCTCTTGGAAATTTCCTCGTTTGTCTATTTCCAAAGAATCCAGCAAATAAGGCCAAAGTCAATACCTATCTCTTCTGCCCACAGGTTGCTGGTCAGTCAAGTATGAAAGTCCACATTGCTGTTTTTTTCCTTAAGTTTGTCTTTGAACTGAATCCATATCCCCTCCGTCTTCTTGCAGTTTCGTAAGATGTGCTCCACTGTCTCTTCCACTCCAGAACAGTGCTTGCAGTTTCCATTATCAGTAAGATGGCGCCTCTCTCTCTTTGTTGGTGAGGAGTCTGTTGTCTGAGCTTTCATTTTAGGGTAATGTTTATTTTTTATTCAAACCTTTTTCAGATTCTTTTATGCTATCCAAATCTATTAAAATACTATTAATTAGTCAAATATTTCGTAATGCATCAAAATATTAGCCATTTTTATGTTATCGTTAATAATTTTGTAACTTTTTTCTTAGTTAAAATACTGAAATTTTGCAATATTGACCTTCATGTGTCTCTTCCAAATCAGTGTCATGTTGTTAAGTCAATATTACTAACAAAATTACTAACTGAAAATTAATATTTAACTAATTCTTAGATAAGAAATAAACATTACTCTTCATTTTAATCCCAGGATAAGCTTTCATTTTAATCCCCAACAGAGTAGAAGTTGTACTACCAGGCCCACTACACAATCCGCCGATTGCGGCCCATAGAAAATTGGAAACGGGTTTCTAATCTCATCCACAAAATTCCATCTATAAACAGAATAATTATTGGTCCTAGTCCTACTAGGGGTGGGCATTCGGTCGGTTTGGTTTCGACCGAACCGAAATTATGAATATCGGGTCCCCGAATTCTCCCAAATCTCAAACCGAATTCGAACCGAATTATAATTTGGTTCGGTCGGTTTAAACTGAATTATAATTCGGTTCGGTTAGGTTTTTTACCCAAAACCGAATTTGTTAAAGTACTTGTATCTTCTCACTTTTAAATTATTTTTAGGGCAATGTCTATTTTTTACCCAAACCTTTTTCAGATTCTTTTATTTTAACCAAACCTATTGAATTCCTAAAAATTATCCAAACGTTAACTCTCCGTCAACTTTTCTGTTAGTAATGCTGACTAAGTATGACCATAATGAGTTGACTTCCTACGTGACAGTCAGAATACCATCATTTACTATTTTTAATAAAAATATTATAAAAAAAAAAAACAAAATCCCACCCCTCACGTGGACGAAATAAGTAACGGTAACAGAATGAATGCCCAGACTTTGATAAATTATAATACGTTTGGATAATAAATAGAATTTCTATAGGTTTGGTTAAAATAAAAGAATTTGAAAAAGGTTTGGGTAAAAAATAGACATTGCCCTTATTTTTACCCCTAATAAAAACAATAAATATGTAATTATATGCATCATCAATGATAAAATCAAACTTTTCAACACATAAGTCATAAAACATTTCAAATATTTAAGTCTAAAAACAACTACAAACATAAAAATCCACCATTTGGAGCTTGCGATTATAGTATTTCGGTTTTTCGATCGGAAATTCGGAAATTCGGTTTGGTTGAGAGAACCCTGATTTCCGAACTATCCATATTTTCCTTCCGAATTCCGAACCGAATAGCATTAATTCGTTTTCGGTTCGGTTTAATTCGGTTTCGGTTCGGTTCGGGTTTACCGAACCGGTTGGCCACCCCTAAGTCCTACTACGCAATAAATAAAATTTCTAATTCAGTACCCCATCTTTGCTTATTGTTCACCCTAACTCCCCAGAATCTCACCATCTCAGATACGCATCAATCTCAACCACCCATCCCCATCCCATCAGCAACAGCACATGCGAACATAATCTGACGGCCCAGTACTCGCCAGCATACCCTTCATCAACAGGTCTCCCTGAACCCGCAAGGCACGCAAATCTCGTGGGTCCGCTGGATGGCTGCCCTTATCAATACCCGCGGCGCGGCCTAATTACTTTCCAAGCCCCCCATCCATAATTCTGTTATCTTTTTCTCTCTCTCCTCCTTTTCCTCTTTTATCCTTTTGCCTCTTCGGTGCCTGTTTTTTCAACTCAACAGAATTCCTCTCTCGAATTTCCCCCCCAACTCTTGTTGTCACTTTGGAGAATCGGGAAGGTCCTCTCTCAGATTCGTACAAAAACAAATTTCGCGTGCTACTCTTGGCGGCAAATGGTGATGATGTCGTCGTCCATGGAGGAATCCTG
This sequence comes from Linum tenue, assembly GCA_946122785.1. Classification (NCBI taxonomy): domain Eukaryota; kingdom Viridiplantae; phylum Streptophyta; class Magnoliopsida; order Malpighiales; family Linaceae; genus Linum; species Linum tenue. Next base: position 18,308,710 of record CAMGYJ010000010.1, on the reverse strand, counting down.
CTCCCGTGCTCTCCTTCTCTCCATGGCTCGCGTTTCCCTCTCTGTCGCCGTACGAACGAGACGGTCCCCGACCATGAATTCTCGGATACCCCTGCCTCAACGAATACCTACGCCTAGCGCCTGCTGAAAATCTTCTGGTTCGCTCGTTGTTGCTCTTCGTCTTCTTACGCTTGAATTTCGCTTTCGTTGTTTTTCACTCTGTTCGGGATCGTTGAATTTGAGAAATAGTTAGGGTTTCGGAACCGATAATTTCTGGCTGACCGGAGGAAAACATTGGTTGATTGGTGGAATTCCGTGTTTCCTTGGTTTCTACTTGGAGATTGATGAACTCTTAGGGTTGTTGAAGTCGTTTCTCCGCTGTGGTCTGCCGTTCAGAACGCTGAATATCAATTTGTTCTGAGTTGTTGATATTATTACGTAGTTACTTTTAGAGTCCGAGTTTCCTACAAGGTAGAAGTTGAATTTGGGCGCTAGGGAGTTAGGGAGGCGTCGGAGAGAGGAGCCAGGTTTCTTCTGCATGGCTGGAAGGTGGGAAGTGGGGTTGCCAAAGAGTGGCGCATGTAATTTGAAGGACCAGCTGGTGAAAGCCACTCTTCAGAGAGTGAGGTCACAGGGACACCCCTATGTGGAGCTTCGTGCAGACGGGAAGCGATACATATTCTTCTGCACCCTGTGTCTCGCACCGTGCTATAGTGATTCGGTGTTGCTTGATCACTTGAAGGGACATCTTCACATGGAAAGGTTGTCTGCTGCTAAGGTTACTCTTCTCAAACCAAACCCTTGGCCTTTCAGTGATGGTGTTCATTTCTTTGATACTTCTAGCGACGGTTGTACTAACCTAGACGCCAAGGAGAGTTGTAAGAGTAAGCCGTTAGATTCCCAGACCAATTCTGACAACCTCGCCATTGTTGCATATGGTGACAATGTGAACCCTGGCAATGATAAGCAGAATGGTCTTGCTGTGGTTCCTGGTTGTAAGGATTTAAATCATACTGGAGGGAGCTGTGATCTGTTGGTTCCTGGTGTTCTTATTAAAGAAGAAGTATCTGATTTGAAGGTTAGGTTTATAGGGGACGGACTGATTGCTGCAAGGTTCCGCAACAAGGATGAGGTTTCAGATGAGATTGCTAGAATATGGTGTGAATGGTTGGGGAAAAAGGGCAATGAAAGCAAAGCCGTGGAACATGATTTCTCTGTTATTACTTTCTCTTACAACTACAGTTTGGCGAGAAAGGGATTGCTTGATGATGTCAAGTTGCTTCTCACGGCGCCTCCAGTGGCAGGTGAAGTCACTGTTAGGAAAAGAAAGAAATCCTTCTCTGATCCAGAAGATGTTAGTGAGTCTCTGAGCCAGAGTAACCAATATGATTCATCCGGGGAGGAGTCTTCTACTTCAAATGGTGCCTCACCTAAATTGCTCTCAGACCGAGATGACTCGTTGCTGCAATCTAGGTTTCTGTCAAGCAAGACTGTAAGGCGTGAAATGAGAAAGCAGCAGCGTTTAGCAGCTGAAAGATTGTGCGACATATGTCAGCAGAAGATGCTCCCTGATAAAGATGTCGCAACGCTTTTTAATACGAAGACAGGAAAACTTGCTTGCAACAGCAGAAATACGACCGGGGTAACAACCTTTTTTCCATTTGCTATGGTTATTTCCAAACTTTTGTTTTAACTTTATTGTAGCCAAGCATAGATGACTGCTCGTGCTAGTTACATGTGACACTGAAATGATAGTTTTTCGTGGACATGTACCTGTAGGCTGTAGGGAAAGGTCCACTAATCCTTCAGACTTATACATTTTTTCATCAAGTGTGCAGAACATTATTATTATGTTTTAGCTATAACTGCTCTCCTTTATTTCCTCCTCCAAAAGGAAATGGAAAATAAAAAAACTTGTAATGTGAACTGTGGCCGCTCAAAGATGTACCTGGATCCATAGTGTACCTTATCACAGTTATTTTCATTTTGAACAGGCATTCCATGTGTTCCACTCTTCCTGCCTCATTCTTTGGATATTGTTGTGTGAACATGAAATGCTCACTAACAAGCCAGACGGTTCAAAACCGAGACGGAAATCTAGGAGGAAGAACATTGGCAAACAAAATGGAAGGGGAAAACTTGCAGATGTGAACATTCAGAAGGCCCAAATTAGGTCTGTGTTCTGCCCAGAGTGCCAAGGAACTGGTGTGGAAGTTGAAGGAGATGAGCTTGAGAAACCAGCTTTCCCCCTTTCAGAGGTTTGCTTTCACTTTCTATTCAATGCTATATGTATATTGTTATTATTGGTGCTTTCTCGGTAATGATTCCCATATAATGGAGTTAATAAGGGACACCAGTTCTATTTTCAAACTTTTCTTCCATCTTCCTCTTTACCCTTTGGGACCATGTTTTATTGAATATGTTTGTTTTTTTTTTAATTGAATATGGTTGTTAAAAAAACGCAGCACTGGTCTACAGGCATTTCCCGAAAGTGGAAGCCTGGCAGTGAAGATATATCCATGGATTATCATCTCACTTGCCAAGTTGTTAACTGTTAAAATCCAACTGTTTTCCAATCTCATCTGCTAAGTTGCGTGAACAATCTCTCATGAGCATCTATTTCTCCAGTTGATGCCTTGGACTTGGTTACTTTTTATTTGTTCAGATGTTCAAATACAAGATGAAAGTGAGTGACGGACGTCGAGCATGGATGAAAAGCCCAGAAGATCTGGAGAACTGTTCTATGGGGTTTCACTTTCCTTCCCCGTCTGAAGAAACTTTGCAGGTGTGCACATCTGTTGGTTATAAACCAGTGCGGGAAGCGAAGCGATCATTTACTAACCCGTTGCTTCTCGAATGTTGTGTCACAGGAGGAGGTTTTAGCGCTGAAATCACTGCACTTCTACCGATCAGATGGATAGAGAGGGAGCGTACATAACAACACTAGTATGCCAGTGACAAGATGGTGGATGGCGGACCTTTGAATTGACTCTTTTAAGTTTCAGGGTTTGATGTAAATTTCCCTGTTGTCGCTTTGACTGGAAGTCTGTAAAATGTTGTAGAGGTGACTTGTGATGAACTCTTATTCACAGAGACTATATAGACAAGTTGGACTTATTTTGTGCGAGGAAATAGGGTGCGCAATCGGGAACTGGGTAAGGTAAGGGAATGTGAATGTGGTAGATTGATTGACACTGTCCTTACTGTAATCAAAATTTCTCTTTCGGTCTTGGAATTTCTGTATTCTGTTGTCCCCAAATAATTTTGTATTGGTGACTTGTATTAGCTAACTAATCCGCAACATGGTCATAATAGATATGAACTATTGGTTTGATGCAGCAGGGCGGCGTCTCTATGTTCTTCATCCTGTGGCTGCTGTAACTAATTTTGGTTAACTCGAAATCTTGCTTTATTCAATAGTGGTAACTGGAGTTTTGACTTGACAAGGCTAAAAGAAAGAAGAGTATTATCCACTGGTGTATTTGTTTGTTAGTGTTTATCTTTATTGAGTTGTGAATCATCCCCTCCGGCCGTCGGCTGGCTGATGGTTGGTTTCAGATAACACATATGATGATATGAGCACAGCAAATGAGCAGAGAGCAGGCCTGCCACGGGGAAGATGTTCCGTTCTTCTTTCCCATAATTAAGGGGTTAATTAAGCTTGGCTTCCACATGTACTGTAACCTCGGGGGAGTGATGTGACACAGAAGATAATTGTTTTTGGATGAGAAAGGCAAGTGATGGATGGAGCTGACAGTTCTAGTATTATTAGTATCTGACTCCTGGGGTTGGTCTGCTGCTGTTTTTGGAGGGAGGTAGTTTGTAATGTTGCGAGGATAAACATGTGTGGTTGTCTGTCCAAAAGAGTACTTGAAAGTAGCATTTGGACTGCAGAATGAAAGGGTAATACTATACTATAATATTACTTTGTGGTTGGTGCTACTGCACATGCTAAGCAGGAACCACGGGGAAGGAATTTGCAGGCTGGCTGTTTAGGATGATGATGATCGTGATTGTATTCCGTTGGCATAAGAAATGGGAAGGGCTCCATTTGTCAACTCCAAAGGATCGAGCCTTCATCCACCCCATCCATAATCGATCGTGGGGTAGTCGATTCTACTCGGTTATGACCAAGTTCTTTATTATTAAAATCTCTGTATTGTGGGATGAGATGAAGTCAATGGTTTGTTTACGCATGGAAGGATGTGACCCTCTCACCTAACCCTCTCCTCCTCTGCCTCTGCCTCTGCCTCCAAAACTATTATGACTCCGTGTTGTTGTATTATGAATCCTTCTTCACTTCCCATGACGGAGCCGGACGCCCATTATATCTGTCCATTTCCATTAATCTCCTTAAATTGAATTCCCTCTGCCGGCTCCAACTCCAAACCCTCGAATCCCACTTCTGTTTTCCGTTCCTGAATCACGCCCACAAATCCCAGTTGACAAAGCCGGCTTCCCATTAAACAAATCCCAACTCCTGCTAATATTCCCCTCCTTCTTACCCACCACCACACACACATATAAATACACACATACATACAAACACATCAAACACAGATAGCAACAAACATCCAGACTCCTTTCCTTCCTCCTACGTTTTTGGGGGTTACAAAAAACCAATCATCACATCCATACATACAATGGCGGCATTCAAGGTTACTACTAGGAACCAGCAGCAGCAGCAGAAGAAGAAGAGCTCTTCCTGTCTCTGTTACTTGCTCAAGTTGTTGATGGTTGTGGGCTTGCTTTTTGCTCTTATTGGGCCGACTGACGCGGCCCGGCCCGTGCCGGCGGATCATCATCATCAACGGCGGGAGGTGGTTGTTGTTGTTGCGGCGGCGGCGGCGGTGCCAGGAAAGGGAAAGGGGATGAGCGAAGGAAGTGTGAAGGGACTTGTCACAATGCTGCCTAAAGGAGCTCCATTGCCACCTTCCGGCCCCAGCCCTGGCATCAACTGATGTCTGATGATCATCATCGACTTCCACCTCCAATTTTGGACTTCTTTATTCAAATTCCCACCTCCCTTTTTTTTTTTATACCTTTACACCTTATTATGATAATCGATTAGAGTTGTAGCTGCAGAAAGAGTATTGGTTAATTATAACTAGCTAGGTTATACAAGCTTTAAGTATAGACAGAGAGCTTCATCAATGTTTCTCGTTTGACTAGAGTTATTTGTTATTCTTTTCACCCCATGTCATGCAACACAAAGATTAATTGCAGATTATGAGCTATACACTTACATTCACCATTATTATTGTTCTTGTTAGTTACTATTTCTCGTTGCTTGATGCTTCTCAATGGTATCTCACCCTCTGAAATATAAGTATTACGTTTTATTCTAAGAGAACTGGCCACCCGAAAAGATCTTTTCGATTAGTTGAAATGATCCACGTATCAACAACATCAAATCAAATTGTCCTAATTACAATCAAATAATACACTAAGATGGTACTAATTAACCGATTTAGTTAGTTTGCATCGAACGGTCGCGGTTGAAATTCCACAACTTATATGCATGTTTTGATCATATGAAGACAAAAAGACACCTAGTGGTAGGTGGATTTCTTTGCTATAAAACTAACCTTTACCCTTGAGCAGTGGCAAGAATCTGAAGGGGAATTATGCCATTTGTGTCTATTTTGATGGGCTGCTAGCTATTTTACAGGTCAGTTAATTGGTTGATGGGTACATATGGGATGCTGCAGCTGCAGCTGCAGCATGACATGAGAGCATCTCCCCCCTACCCTACCCAAACGAAGCTGACTTTTCATATTGTAAACAATCATTTGACCAAAAAGGGAGGAAATCATGTAACCTAATAAATTAAATGACTATTAAAGTATATATAGAGGTGGAACAGAGTAACTGTAGCTCCGGCAGCAGAATGGCTGACTCCAACAAAACAAAAAAGTATTTTAGGAAGTGCAATGAATTTGTCCCATTTGGACGTTATCTGTCCCCGCGGTGCTGTGCTGTGCCTGTGCGCTTCTTCAACGTCAGGATATCATAAACATACTGTCCAAAAATAAAATAAAAGATATCATAAACATATTTTGCTGTGCTGTGCAACTGCGGCAGCGGAAGGTAAAAACGATCTCGGTGTAAATGAGTACGATATCGATATCCCAGTACAAAATATTAAATATTAAATAATGCACTAAAATTAATCCCAATTATAATCCAAAATAAATTTGGTATCCCAAATCCCTAAAATTTTGTTCGGTATCGGTATACACCAAATTAATTATCTTCAAAATTACAAAAAAAAAAAAAAAAATTACAAACACAAATACTTCTCCTCTGTCTAGCAGCTCCACATACCATTCTCAAAGTAAATAAAAACAAACAATAAGTCCAACACTCTTGCAAAACAAATGAGAAAAATCTCTCAAGTATATTAACAACAAACTAGAAAAATATGACACCTAAGAAGCACATTAATAAACTAAGGAACAAACTAAAACCGTGGACGATTAACCAACCTATAAACCTACTACAAGTACAAAATGAGTTTGGTATGAGTTGACAAATAGTGAGAGAATGAACTATGTATAACTAAGCGACCATCTTAGAGGTTTAGGGTTTGATAGTAGTGAGTGAGGGAGCCTAGTTGAAAAGAATAAAGTACAAACTACCTTATATTTTGGTACTGATCAGTATTTTGGTATATATCGATCTCAATCCCGTAATCCTTAATACCAAATAACAGTTCAAACTCGATCCCAAACCCAAACCCATGAAATAATACGTCTATTCGATAGTACCAAATATCGACAAATTTGATATGGTATTCGGTATATCCCAAATACCGATACCAAATTTCTAGCCCTATCTCCAACACTTTAGAAGGCTTTTCGACGGTGACAACCCAAGCTGAAAACCCATAGAGGAGCAGCATGCACCCACTCTACCAGTGATGATCCAGAATTCCTGTACATATGTGTCGATTAATAAAACTAAATTATTAAATAAAAATTTGATTCATTAAATTCACAATATTATATTATTTTATAGCGAACCACGACAACTTTTTATATTTGTAAAATATATTCGTTGTTTGTGTTGCGAGTCAAACCTTTTCTGATGTACAAGACTAAACAATCATTCAGGAATTGGTCACTCTAATACTTTAAAAAATTCTTCTTAATTAATTTCATAACTAAAAAGACACTTTCGCAGCTTGCACTTGCAACAGGTAAAGTCAACATTACCTTCATATGGGGAAGCAATAATGGAAAGTGGTAATGGGGTGACATACGTAAGCGTGGAAGTTTGAATGGTAATGTCGGCGTTGTCTGGCACCGCTGATGTCGGTTAAAGATTTTTTTCCTCTTGACACTCAAAAATAGATTAAGAATGATAAAAAAAAAAAGTGAATTAAAAGGGATAGTGAGATACGCGATTTGTTTAGGTATCGTTTACTTTTAGGATTTGGGTGATGTATTGGTACTCAAATCCCAAGCATTAAGGACTTAGCACAAATCTATTGTTTGCTAAGGGACACAAATCCGTGGGGCCATAGATTTGGACCGTTTTTTTAATGTCCAAATTCCTGGATCTCACGGATTTGCAAATCCCACATTTCATTTGATATTTGATAATGGAAGGCTAACCATAAAAAAAGATAATGGTAGGCAAAATCCATCATAAATCCATGATAAAATTAACAAAACAAACAATGTACTCTTCCAAATTCACAATACAACAAATTCATAATAAATCCAAAGGTTTTTAAATCTCAAAACGCTCATTAGTTTTACGGGGAGAGATGTTTCAAAAGAGGGGAAGTGGTAATTAAAAAGAGTAAGGCAACACTGTGTTGTATTGAGTAGGGGTGGACATTGGGTGGGTCGGGCTGATTTTGACCATAAAATGCACCCACCCGCGATTGAGTGGATTGCCTATTTTTAACCCACCACCCACCCACATTTAGTCTCGGGTTGGGTCGGGCGGATGGTGGATGATGTAGGTGGGTTTGCGGGTTCACCCATATCACAATGTACATAATATAAAGTAGTCACATGACATGATAATTGGTGTAGAGAATAATCGGGGGGAAACAAGAAGATGGAATAGGAAGAAGAAATTATTGAATTAGTTCTGAAATTGAATATAAATTCTATTGTGAAGGAGTTTTACGGACGGAGATGATTATCAGGTGCAAGGAACTAAGAAAATAATTCAACGGAGTAAAGAGAGGTGATCTATGCACAAGACTCAGAGGAAAAAATAAAGGGAAGTAGAGGGAATCACAATTGTGTCTTTGAGGTTCAATCACCATGCGCAGTTCTAGTTTCCGTCTAACGTCTTCACTCTCCAACGGTAACGACTTTGCTTTTTTTTTTTCTGTTGGGTTGAGCGGATCACCCTGCGCACCCGCCCACAACCCAACCGCCACCCGGCGGATGGCTCCCAATGCAATCCGTCACCCACCCACATAACAAAATTCGGGTCAAATGCGGGCGGGTCGGCTCAAACTCACGAATGATCCGCCTGCATGCCCAACCCTAGCATTGAGGGTGGATGGGTTGACTTGTGATATTTTGTTTTAAAACATAGTTTGTTATAATTAATTAACAACTAAAATAATTAATATATATTTATGTTAATGATTGCTGTACTTTTTGAGTATACTAAATTCCAAATGATATCATTAGATGTACTTCGATGAATTATAACCATCTTTAATTTTTATTTACTTAATATTCGAGTTTGGGTTTAGAGATCGGGGGTTGGAGTTTATACATTATAGGTTACGGTATAGTATTATACCTCAAACTGGGTTTAGTTCATGGTATATATAGAGATATCTCATTAGAAGTACATGAAGTATCATATACTCCAGGAGTATAGCAGTATGACCCATTTATTTATATATTTTAGTAACTTTATGGCAAAAAATTTATTGTTGTCAATGAAGTTGTGTAGGTTACAATTACTAATAATAAATCGGTATTCTCTAATACCGATCTTAACTAGATAACACTCCATAATGAATCCCAATCACTAATAATAAATCAGTATTCTCTAGTACCAAACAACGATACATTCGGTATGGTATTCGATAACCCAAATACAGGTCCATCCCTAACCCAAGACCCAAACCCAAATGCCAAACCCAATATGATAACTTTTGAATCCTCATTCCAGAAAGACAATATTGTCAGAACCGAACTGAAGCATGAATCAGTATAGTGAACAGTTCACATTTTACTGGTTTAATCGGTATTAGACCGTTATAAAACCGATAATAAACCGAGTATGATAAAAAATTACATAAATACTATACACTAAGTTTTAAGCACTCTTAATCATGAGTACATGATTTTAAACAAATTTAAAACATGGTCACAAAAATCCTAAATACAAACCTTACATCTACCACCCAAATCTGTCCAAACCTTACCCATAAAAGGACTGCGTACCAAATAAAAGAAGTAAAAACTTAAAAGCCTACTTGCCACTTATTGGAAGTAGAGGAGAGCTCAATTAATTCAATCCCATTTTCAAACGCAAAACGTTGTGTAAATTCTCAAAATATTGTTTCTTTTAATTTACCACGAATATAGCGATTTAATAAGTATTTATAGGGATATTGTGTTTTGAAGGAAGGAGAAGGTGAATTTGCATGAGCAGCCAAAACAGCCATACCATATGCGAACCCGCCCCAGACTCGAGCGGATCCGTTATATGTCAAAACGCGAATCCGCTCCAGTCTCAAAAGCATCCGCTAGGCATTAATAAGCTTTTCTCCGTCTTCCACCCCCACTCACTGGCGGCGACAAAACTGCAAGTGCACAATGCCGTACAAATAATAAAGTGTAAGTAAAATTATCATTCTCCAGGGGATTGGTGAAATTCAATAATTAACAAACTTTGTTCAAGAAACTATAAATATTGCAAATGTTGTAATCAAGTGATGAGTTGCAGAATTACTGAATTTAACAACTCGGAAAATGAAATATTTTGGAGAAATTAACTTTGGAGAGTTCCGAGGGAAACACAAGGTTTTAATATTTTACCTCGGTAAATTTAATTACCCTTTTCAATCAATTTAATCCATATTTCTACAGTCGGGATACCTCTAAATTGATAGCTATTTCCATCGAGAATTACCACGTACTAACTAATTAAGATAATTTCTACAATCAAGTTAACTGAATTAATTAGCCTTAAGAACGATATTCCTAAAATGACTGCATAATTTCCTATTTAATCCATTATCGCTTCGATAGGCAATTATGTCGTGTGAAATGCGTTCGGTTACTAGGCTTTCACTATCGTTATTAACCTACAAAACTACAAATCATTGTGAAGGTGGTCAATCAACAGAAAGCGTTAAACAATTTCACACGATAGAAAATGGAGGAAAAACAAGTCGTGGTTAAAACATCGAGGCTAGATAATGAAGTCCATAAGTTTTCCCCAGAAATTGGGGGAATAGTTCATGATAAAAAGAAAGTACATAAACATATTAATGTTCAACATGATAACTAATTACATAAACAAAGGAGTAGAGAAAGTACTAAGTATTGGAGTTAATCCCAACTTACAAGAGTCTTCCTTTCTTCAAAATGCTCAACTGCAAAGTGTGTCAAAGTGAGCTCTCTCCTTTGATTTTTCTCTCCAAAATTTGTCTCCAAAAGTGTCTTCCAAGTCCTAAGCTCCCTAGTTGCTGCCCCTTTTAAATCCATTTTCTGCAGATTTAATCACACAAAACAAGGCAATTGCAGATCCCATTTCCAAGAGAAGGCTGCTGCCAGCTTAAGTCTCTCTCCTTACATTTATTTTTCTGGATCTTTTTATCAATTGGTGAGCCAGCAAATCCATTTGCTCACTTCAAGAAAACTGATCCAATTCCAATGATTTCTGAGGCTGCTGACGGTTGAGTGAAGATTCCAACCAACAATAATTCGATTTGGGTCTTTATTGGTTTGGCGTCCTGCTGGACGTTTGCCACTGCACGTCTTCACTTTGCCACTGCACCTGCATTCGTCCACTGCAATTTGTTTTGTTCACAATCTTAGCTTCAATTTGCGTTAAATCGCTACATGTCTTGGTAATGACAATAGGGTCATTCCATGGTCAATATGAACTAATTTAGAGCAATTTAAACACATACATACATAAGGATCAATCATATATGCACATAATACATGTATGTTTATGAAGCTTATCACCCACCCTCCAAACGACGACCCAAAAAGCAGAAACCCCATTCATTCTTTCCCTCTGTTCACATGGATTCGCCGCATTTAGCTCCCCTTCCAACATTTGCTCACGCGGATCCGCCGCATTCAGCTCACCTTCTTACATTTTCTCACGCAATTCTATAGCGCCTTCCTCCTCCCTTCCATTCCCCTTGAGCGGAACCGCCCAGCCAGCAGATCTGATTGCTACTCTTCCGACGAAGAGGAAGTCGGAGGAAGAAGGGGCCATGGAAGAGGCTGGCAAGCACACGACTGTGCCGGCGACGGTGGCCGATACCGAGGTAAGAAATCTCGCCGACGACGACGAGTTTTTTTATAATTTTTTTTTTGTTTTTCAGTTCCTAGAATCATGGACACTTATTCCTCAAGGCGACCACCTACGACAATTGATCCAGCTCCAGCCGATTTGGTACTTGTTTGGACAAAAAGGCAACATTGTGCCGACTTAATTTGGGAAACGAGGTACGTATTTCATAACAAATTTTCTTTAAAGTTCATTAGCTAGTAATATAAGATGTTTAGATTTTTACTAGTTGAACTGAAATTAGAATTAGGTATGAAATTTTTTGAAATTAGTATAAGTTCATATTAGATAGATTTTAGGCAAAATACACTTGTGTAGCAAGAACTTTCACGTTTGTGCCACTTATAGCCACTTTTGGCGAAATACCACTTATAGCCACTTTTTCAAGATGTTGTGTGCCATATATAGCCATTTTCGTTAAAAACTATAACGATGTTAATAACACCGTCAACTTATTTGATGGTCGGCTGTCGAGGCGCCAATTCAGCAGACACATCAATGACAACTAAGCAAATAGTGACACGTAAGATATTTAAATTATTTATTATTTACACATCAGATTTTTCTTACCCTTATATTCCTCATCTCAGTGTGCTTCGCACGAGTCATGAACCTTCTTCCCCAACTTTTGGTCGATTTTGAAATTAAGGTTCTTCCACAAATTTTCCGACGATCCTCTTCCCTTTTCTCATCGATTTGGCGATTACTACTCCCCATTCCCCACCAATCCTCTTCCACTCTCTGATCGATTCCCGTTCTACACCTCGAGGGCGACGTCCTGTTCGACACCTCGCCGGACGGCTCCGATCCCGACAGCTTCCTCATCTTCAAGGAGCAGTATATCCAGCTGTCTTCTTCCCTGGCTGGGAATCGATCTTCGATCTACGGCCTCAGGGAACACACCAAACCCAATTTCAAGCTGAGACCTGGAACGCCGATCTCGCGAGCACGACTCCCGACGTCAATCTGTACGGGTCCCATCTTTTTCTTCCTTCTCCCTCTGTTCTTTCTCTGAAAGACTGAAACCCTCTGTATCTGTAGGATTTCATCAATGCAAATACGGGTACAAGAACGTGACGGAGCTAGAGGAAGTGGTCGCCGGCTACGCCAAATCAGGGATTCCTCTGGAAGTGATGTTGACGGATATCGATTACATGGACACTTACAAGGATTTTACTCTGGATCCGGTCAATTTCGCCGTTCTTTAGATGAAGAATTTCGTCAACAAGCTTCCCCAAACAAGGGATGGAAGCAGATATCTTCATCAAAAGAGACGGGTTGCCTTACTTGGGATCGGTTTGGCCGGGACCCATTTATTTCCCCGATTTACTGAACCCAAATGCATCGGATTTCTGGTGGAACGAGATCGAGATGTTTTGCTACATTCTCCCCGTCGACGGGATATGGTTAGACTTGACCGAATTGTGGAATTTCATCACCTCACCGCCAACTCCGAATTCGACCCTCGACGAATCTCCTTACAAGATCAACAACGCTGGAACCAGATGCCGATCAACAAAAATGTGGGTGGGTCAAATGAGGAGTTTTGGTTTTTAGTACATCATTATTTTTAATTAATTATTATCCACGTGGAGAAGTAGAGAGAAAAAGGGAAATAAGTGTTGGCCACATAAGTCTCTCGTTTGCCCAGTCACACTTAACGTTAACAACGTTTTAGAATTGGACGGAAATGGCTATAAGTGGTATTTCGTCAAAAGTGGCTATAAGTGGCACAAACGTGAAAGTTTTGACTATACAAGTGTATTTTGCCTAGATTTTACTAGGTGAATTGAAATTAGAATTACGCTTGAAATTGAATTAATATAAGTTTTGTGCGTTATAGGATGGTGATCGAGTTTACTAGATTCGAGGTATGACCCGTATATTAACGTACCATCCACATTATCAGTCATACTTGATCGAGGCGGGCTTGATTAGTATTCTGTCATTGATCCCTATGACTCCTTATCCATGTTTGATCACTATGCTCGTAGAGCGTTGGCGACACGAGACATCGAAATTCCACTTGCCGTTTGGCGAGGTTACGATCACTTTAGAGGACGTTGCGACACTGATCGGTCTACCGATCGACAGTGATCAACCAGGGTTTTCACAGTTTCAGCCAGGCACTTCTTCGCAGTTTCAGCCAGGGTTTTCATAGTTTCAGCCTAGGGCTGCAAATGAGCCAAGCCGCTCGCGAGCAACTCGGCGTTCGAATCGGAAAAAACTCGTTCGATACTCGACTCGTTAGTAAACGAGCCAAGCTTGAGCTAGACCATGCTCGGCTTGATAAGCTCGTGAGCTAGCTTGACTTGGTGGCTTGTTGAGCTAAGCTCGCGAGCTGGCTTGTTTAAAGGTTGTGGAAGGATTAATTACTCTTTTGAACATGAAAATATCTTGTTAATAAGGATGTGCATGGAAGTTAGATGTTATTTTTAGTTTCTAGTGTTCTTTTTATCATTTTTAGTTTCTAATGTTCTTATTTGTACACATTTTTCAGCAAGAATGGTTTCAAATCGAGCTTATCTTGAGCCGAGCTTGTACTCGCCTTGACAAGCTGTGTTAATGAGCATTTACCGAGCTCTATCGAGCCGAGCTCGAGCTGGATGATCAGAATTCGAGTTTGAGCCGAGCTCGAGTTAAAAAATTTATAAACGAGCCGAGCTCAAACTAAGCAAAAACTCGACTCGACTCGGCTCGTTTGCAGCCCTGTTTCAGCCAGACACTTCTTCGACTTTACAGCCTTCTCGGCCCTTCCAACCTTCTTTGACATTTCACCCAGGGCCTTCTTCAAGATTTTGCCCTAATACCATTGCGGACGACGACTTCCGAACACCCCAACATGCTGTGATAGGATGCTGATACTTGCATATTAAACTTATCTTTCAACTCGGCCTACACAGTTAGAACACTTAGATTTGGTTGGACACGTACCAAATGCTTCACGTACTCAGATATACCGTCAACATCAAGATAACGATGATCCGTCGGTTGAGTAGTACTGCTACTAGAATGCACCAACTCGGCCTTTCTCACAGTTCATTCGCTTCTCACATCTCGACATCCAAACCGCACTATCCAAGCACAATTATCATCCTTGTGCTTCAAGCATTTGATCTTCCAGATTGAAGGTGTCGACTCCACCACGACATACTAAAAGTTGCATTGTAGTGCGTGATATTTAATCGCCACCTGTGCAGCTTTGTTTGGAGTGAAATATCTTCCCCTTGTATAATTCTCCTTTGAAACCAGCAACAATAGGCATTGGAATTATGCCATATGAATCAACATATGATAATTCATCTCCTCTTCATTACCCTGCAAGTAAAAATCTGGAGGATAATTAGGCTCTTCTTCTTCTTCTTCTTCTTCTTCTTCTTCTTCTTCTTCTTCTTCTCATCTTCCTCCTCTCCGTCATCATAGTCATGATCAGATGGCACACTTCATGTCTAATCTTCACCCTGATCCTGACTAATCTCAGCATCCAAACAATAAGGATTTTGTGACATAAAATTGAAAAGTACATTCAAGAACTACTTGTACTACTTTATCAGTAAGCCGTATCCTCAAAACTAGTGATATGTCACCCTACATGGAACTGTCAACTGAAAGCTTCTACCACCAACTAAATGAACGACGAAATTGTCCTATACTTTCTCCGATTTCCACCGAACGATTAGTTCAAATCATCTAAAATCATCACATAAAAAAAATTCACTAATTACTAACTAAACAAAATCATAATAGCATTTTAAGAATATAATTAAAAAATAAATGTGTCTCTTACCTATTAGTCATCTTTGCAGCAACTAGCAGAGCTCTTCTTCGCTTAACTTCATAACGTCTCTGTCCGAATTCCCAAAATATAGTTTTTTTTTTCAATTTACCATCAATTATAACTATTGAAACTGAAGGGTTAATTCCCAAAATATAGCTTTAAAAAGAGGTATTCATCTCTGTCCGAATTTCCCAAAAAAAAAAAAGGCCGATTGGTGGCAAGGAGAGGGAGTTTATGTCGATGAATTTCAAGCGGTACGTACTCATTATTCTGCTTTAATTTTTGTTGTTGTTATAAGCTTTTTAATTAATCTATGTACTAACCTCGTTTTTATTTTCTCGTAGGTTGGGGAGGACGTGGATATATACAAGCAACGGTATTATCTCGTGCAAGGACCGTTGGATCCAACCGACTTGTACGACCAACCCAACCATCGGTCAAGGGATGTTTGGAACGATCACCCGGTACATACAATTCTTCACCATTTGTCCTTCCTCTATTTTGTTAATGTATTTAGTGTAATATAAAATAAATTTATGATGATTTTTTAATCTTGTTGGTGGTTTTCAATAATTTAATCGAATACATAGCGCCACTTACTTCGACTCTTTATAAAGAGATGCACGTCTAAGGAAATGGGATTTTAAGCGATTATCATATCCTCCCATTACCTGGGAAAATCGGGTATTAAGAGATCCTCGGATCCCCCCTTTTTCTGTCAAAAAGATTGCGTTTCTAAGAAGATGTATACCTCTTCTAAGAGTCTAACGAGTGTTGCTTTGTATTCGATTAAATTATTTAAAACAACCAATACGATTACATTATTTACCAAACAACCAATACGATTTATTTTTATGTGCACAAAAAGAATTTTATTAATTTCAAACATTTGAATATGTATGTTTCTATTTAAATTATTATTCATTAACAATGTTATTTATGTTAATTAATTTAGTATGTTTGTTTTACGATAATATGTATGTACCTCTTTAAATTATTATTCATTTACAATGTTATTATGTTAATTAATTTAGGATGTTTGTTTTATGATAATATGATAATATGAAATGTCTTTTTATGATAATAAAATTCTGCTTGATGTCGCATAATTTAATTTAATTAATTTTTTTTAGTGATTAATTTAATTAATTTAGTTATAAGAAAAAAAAACCTTACTAATATATAATAATTAACGTGTAAATTTTCGCTAGGAAGCACAAACAATAATCCGCTACAGGGGTACCACCAATGTGCTCCCATTCCACCCAGCTATCTTGCCCTTTCTCAAAAGGGCACGATTAGACTCGATTAGGCATTTTAACGGCATCCAAATTGATCGCCAACTCATCACCGCATTAGCCGAGAGATGGAGAAAGGAGACCCATTGTTTCAACTTTAGAGAAGGAGAGGCCACCATCACGCTAAAGGATGTCGCCATCCTAACCCATCTGCCCATCGACGGCAAACCGGTGTGCGTGAGTGATCATCCCCCCGAGGATCGTGACGGTATGCCCGGTTGAGTTCATTTCATCCACAGTCATTTGGGAGTGAAAGTACCGGTGAAGGGTTGCGTTGATGCGACCGATCGCATGCCACCAATGAGGAAACACCAAGTCTCAATTACATGGTTGACGAAGTATTTTAGAGACCATTACCAGAGTCATCCCCTAACCGAGGAAAGTCCGGAGGATGAGAAGGAGAGATATGCTCGTGTCTATCTCATAGGCATGATCGGAGGAGTGTTCTTCTCCAAGAAATCAAGCAATCTCCTTAGTTGTGGATGGCTTAGGATCAACTTCAGTAGTTAGGAGGAGATGGGGGAGTATAGTTGGGTATCCGCTCGCCTAGCTATGATCTACCACAACTTGTGCAATGCGTCTCTAAAATCTGTGAGGGAGGTCGGCGGCGCAATGTTCATCGTCCAATTTTGGGTTTGGGGGCATATGCCATGGATTGCACTGGTCCAACGTCCAGACAGGGATTGGCCAATCGATCATCCCCTAAGAGGTGAAGCTTATGGTACAAGGTAAACTTCTCATACCCCATCATGTAGTCATAACACATTTTCCCTTGTGTTTTATCTTATTGTAGTTTCATTATTGTCTTATTAATATGGTGGCTCGGACACACAACATGCGACAACCTTGTCCAACACAAGTTGGACGAGTATCGAAGGAGGTTTGAGCGACTTTGGGAAGGAGAGGTAACTTCTATACTACGATCCATTTATATTTTTTTTCCATGTGACTACATGTATTTTTCTAATTAATTAATCTTACGTTACTCATTTCTTTCTTGTAGATCGTCTTCGATCCATACCCGGAGAACATTGTTCATTGGCATCTCCAGCAATTCCCCGGTCATATCGGGCAATGGTGCACGAGGGTTCCTCTAATTTTTTTTGGGACCGTGGAGTGGCACTTGCCGGATCGATGCCTCCGTCAGTTTGGTCGGGAGCAGTGCATTTCGTTGGAGGTCCCCGATAGTCAAAGGGCCTTCCATGGCCGAGATGGTCGGCAAGGTACTCGCGATTGGCCCACGAAGTTGAAGAACTTCATCGAGATTTGGGAGAACCGACAATTACAGGATATTGTCACTCCAAATCAAGTGGGCCGAATGGGGTATCATGACCCATACTTGGATCGATATCGGCAAACATCGGTTCGTTACATGACTCCGGAGGGTGCGGCCGATGGTGCATTAGTAAGTATATTCCGTCTAAACATACTATGATTTATTACTTGGTTCCTAAATCTTTTTCTAACTTTTTTTTTTTTGGTGATTTAGGCTGATGGGATCGAGCGGATCAAAGATATGACTACCGGAAGAACTGAGTTGGGCAATGAAGATGTGAGCTTCATCAGGAGGATGGCAAACAGTCTACTTGGCTGTATAAGAGCTCAGGGCCGGGATCATCGTAGATATCTGCCCGCGCCCGCACCCCCACCACCTCCGGTACAACTTGATGTGCCCGATCCCCCACCACCATACGAGAGAAAGAAGAGCAAGAGGGTTCGGTAAAGGCCCAACGTGCCCGACGTAACGCCATATGGGGGGGGGGGGGGAAGTGCCGCCCACATTGGTTGTGACACATGGTGCCGAACCAAGTTCCACCCAAGCTGTCGGACCAAGTTCCACCCAAGGTGCCGGACCGAGTTCCACCCAAGCTCCCCGCCCGACCTCCGCCCCATCTCCCCGCCCGACTTCCACCCAAGATCCCCACCCGACTTCATCCCAAGAATTCCGCCCCTCCTACCACAACGATCCCCACCCAAGCTCATACTACGATCCCCGCTCGACCTACCATCAATCCTCTCAGAGTTTCCACCAATCCCCATATGATCCCACCCCGATCTCATACAACGATCCCCGCCAAATATACTATGATTCCCGCCCGGTCTACCCCCCATCTCCTCGCCAAACATACTACGATTCCCGCCCTATCTACCCCCCATCTCCCCGCCAAACATCATCTTGGACTTGGCATGATGGCTCCTCCACGACAGGCCAACACGAGTTCAACCCATGGACTCGCCCTCATCAGCAGTGGCCTCCTACTCCTCACCGTATGAGCGCCAATGTCGCCCGCTCGACCCCGGAAGTGCCGCTTCCCCATCGACATAGCACCGAAGAGCGCCACACTACCTCGGCCGTTCGAAACTTGCCACCCCAACCACCTGTTGTTACTCCCGTCGGCAAACGTACAAGGAGCAAGAAAACTGTGGGTTCCGGTGAAGCTCGTGGACTTCCTTGAGATGTATTTTGAGTTGATTTTTATTTCTATGTACTTGGAACTATTCCCTTTATTTTATTTTATTTTATTTAATTGAGTGTTGATCAATTTGTTATTATAACGATTCCTCTTCACTTGATATAATCCCGATTCGTTCAATCAACAATACACAATTAAATGCAACGTAAGAGTTACAACTAGCTTGAAGAATGATAATCGGAAATTATGTCGCATTAGCTGAGTCCGGCACATCAACACCCGGATTTTGTGGACCAATCGGTCCTGGACACCTTCGTTTATCATGTCCTGGAACTTTGCATATTGAACATCGTCTTGGGCCTCGTGGTGGTCTTCCACTTTAATCCATTTTATTCTGAATTCTCTTTTTCCTCGGGCGACCCGGTTCACGCCTCTGTCCGAATGGCGGGACGATCAATTTCCCTTCGTACAGCGGCCAATAAGCTTCATCAGGCAATGCACGGAAACTCCGTCCATAGGTTTTTTTGAGTGAGTCGATATTGAAGAATGGACTAACGAAGTGATGGGGGTCTTTGCTCCTGTTTTCAATTACGGCCATTGCATGAGAACAAGGCCACCCTCTCCCCTGATACTTCTGGCATGAGCATTCACCAACTTTGGTCCTGAAATTGACCAAAACTTCATGACGGTGGCCCCCCCGTCTACCATCCTCCCGATGTCCGGTCGTCACGCTATACTCACCAGTTGCCCGATTCATAACGGTTACACTATGTCGACTGCTCTTGCGATTGTCATTATCCATTACTTCAGTGACTTTATAGGCATGGACCTTTCCCTGTGCCTCGTTCGTCCTTGCCCAGTGGAGTCGGTTCACGAACCATGCATTCGTTTTCCAAAAAGTCATTTCCACAATGGCAGAGATTGGCAGTGAACGAACGACCTTGTAGACAGAGTTGATACTCTCACTTGAGTTTGTGGCAATACCCGATCTTTTCCCTCCATCTTTATGAAATGTCCACATGGATAGATCGTGTCCATCCAGCCACTGTGCCCCTTCAGGGCATAACTCGCGCATCTTCTGCAACTTCTCCTGAAATTTTTTCTCCTGGTATGCAACCGCTGAATAACACACAGAAAAGTAGTACGTTAGTCAATGATCGTCAGTTTAGTACAATTTCAAACAACCCGGTCATACTCTCATTAGACCCTTAGGAGAGGTATACATCTCCTTAGAAACACAACCTGTTTAACAGAAAAAAGGGGGATCCGAAGATCGCTTAAAACCCGATTTTCCCAGGAAATGGGAGGACCATGATAATCGCTTAAAAGCCCATTTCCTTAGGCATGCATCTCTTTAGAAAGAGTCTAACAAGTGAACCACTCTCCATATTACAAGATATTGTTAATTGAGAGCAATAGAGAGCTTACGAATCCACCACAAATTATCAGCAAGCTTCTTCCGCTTGAAATGATGGTTCTAGTTGCTCTTGAAGTGTCGTATGCACCACCTTTGGGACCAATTCCAGGTTGGATCCAAGCCTAAGATGACAGCTCTAATGCCGGCGTGGCGATCAGAGATTATTGTCAGGTTCGTCCTCCTAGTGACGTGGAGCTGAAGTTGTCGAAAAAACCATCCATAGCTATCAGCATTCTCTCCCTCTACAATGGCGAAGGCTAAAGGAAAGATTTGTCTTTTTGCATCCGCCCCACTGGCAATCAGGAGAGTGCCCTTGTACTTGCCGGTAAGGAATGTACCATCCACTTGGATCATAGGGATACAGAAGCCAAAACCATCAATAGATGGCTAGAATGCCCAAAACAGTCGGCTGAAATGGCATTTGTTACTGGCTCTGGGGGTTGTATCTCTTCATCTTGGTATCGAGGGGAGAAAACAGTGCCAGGGTTAGACGCCTCCAATGCCAATATTAACCTTGGAAGGAATGCATATGATTCTTCCCAATCACCAAAGACGGCGGCCATAGCTTTCTGCTTTCCATGCCACACCTTATTATAGTTAATCATATAACCATAACGACTTGCAATGTCAGCGATTATGACTTTCACCTTCAGATCCGGTTCGGCCTCAATCAGATGCTTGATAGCCGCATCAACCACCCTGGATTTCAACTGTCAATGGCCTTGGGAAGTTATGGATGACACACATGTGTGTGTGTTCACCGCACGGGATATGACCCAGTGGCCGTGTCTCTTGCTGTTGATGGCCCGAATCCTAACATTGCACCCCTCGTGATGATTACGACATCTGACTATGAGCCTTTTGGTGTTGGAATGAGTTGTGTGCCATTCAAAATGCCGAGTCATTGCTTCAGTCTCAATGGCGTGCCGCACCTCCTTCTTCGAGCCAAATTGTTGGCCCTTCGTAAACCCAGTGAGTGGGCCCCATATTGGGACCTCTGGCGGCTCCATGTCACGGTCGACCATCCAATTGTCGTCTGGAATGTGATTGTAGTAGGGGACTGGTACACGGTCAGGAGCCACATCATCATCATTATCTGAATCTGACTCTGGTCCTGAATCATCAGCACCTTCAAGAGGGTCGGAGCTGTCTGCACTGACGTTGCTCTCTCCTTCTTCATCGGAGGGGTCGCTGACTGGTGCTAGCATGGCAGCTTCCATCTGATCCATCTCATGAAAGGCACCTTCATCAGCTCCATAATGGTAGTTGTGAAAACTACCGTTGCCTGATTGGAAGTTGTACTGGGGTTGGTTGGGGAGGTCCGGTTGAACTTCTTCTTCATATGACGGGAAAGATTGATGATGGCCTTCACCTTGCTCTTGGTACTGAAAATAGGAATGAGGATCATGGTAACTTTGGTAGGGATGATCGCCATATAATTCACCTCCACCATGGATACCAGATGTTTGACCGTGTCCAGAATGACCTCCAACGCCAACGGCTGGCTCGGTGTAAACGAACATGTCGGCTTTGGCCAATTTGTTGGACCTCAAGAATTCGAGCATGGAATCTACTTCATCTTGAGTGGTTATGGTATATTCCTCATGCCACAATGACCCACTTTCTCTGTTTGGATATCGGTACACCATGCGATCTACTCTTCTCGTGCCATCCATGCAAGTAACGTTAGTGCATATTTGATGGAGGCCTTCAAGCTTCGGTCCGGTAGCGACCTTTATTTTCTGAAAATTGCCACCGACGTAGGTACCCCCCTTTCCGGTCTCTTCCGTGTAACCATTCCACCGTAAGCCAAGCGTGAACTGGCGGAATGCCATATGCACACACAAAAACCGTAGTTCAGTTAATATCATAAAAATCACAAATAACAATAAAAAGTAACACAAAATAAACTTACGAGTTAATGTTAATGGCAAAAACACTAAAGAAATATAGAGATACAACAGAAAAATGAAAAGAGAGAAGGAGAGGTGTGAAGAGTAGAGGTTTTCCGGGCAGTCTTATATAGGCAAAAAAATGAGGAAAACCGCACCTCTAAGGTGCGGTTTTGGTCTGCCATGCAGCCCTACGTCTATAATTCTGCATGGGTGATTGTCGGGTGTCGGAAAATAATTGACACACAGACCGCACTGGGGGGATGCGGTCTGTGTGGCTAAACCTCACCTTAAATAGGTGGTTTGGTTTTGGAGGAACAAATTGCATCTCTAAGGTGCAGTTTGTCTAAATCAGCCCAAAACCGCACCTCGGCCATGCGGTTTGTGTAGGGCAGACGTGAAGCCGCATGGCCAAGATGCGGTTTCGTCCCAGGAAAATGGACCGCACCCTACAGGTGCGGTTTAAATATAAAACGCACCTGGAGGATGCGGTTTATATGTAAAACGCACCTCAAGGGTGCGGTCCAAAAAAAAGTGCTAGTGTTGTAAATATTTTTTGAAGGGTGCTAATTTTGTAATTTTGTTTTTTAAAGGTGCTACACCGCCAAAAAACAAAATCCTAACATCGTCTACTTCTTCTTCTCCTTCGATTTTCTGAATTCTTCTAATCATTCACCAGAAACGATTGTTCCCATCCACTCATCTATGTTTCGTCTTCCTCAAACTCTTGATCTGCCTCTCTTACTCGATTTGAACTCTCATTCTCTCTTTCTTTATGGAGATGACGAGGGTGGGGGTTAGTCGCCGCCGGTGATGACGGCGGTGAAAGAGGATAGCAACTCAATTGAGAAGCCCGCCCACCGTTTGACCACGAAGCCCATCTCGAGCGCTGCATATTATCTGAGAAAACCCTGCAGCACTAAACCCTTTCCCATCCTATTTCTCCGCTCTCTCCAGCATCGTCAGTCCACTGTCACTGGAACTCCGGTGTGAATCCGATAGACGGATATGAAGCTTCGCTTCTCCCGGAATCTGTTGCCTCAGAATCATGGCCGCAAATATGATTTCTCTTCTAGGGTTTTAGCGTCATTCTTCTCCACTGAACCAGAGCAGCCACCACCACCACCTCCTCCTCCACTATATAAAAGAATTGAGAGAGTTAGAGATCCTAAAACCTCCGTAATTCCGGTGCTCGATCAATGGGTAAGAGAAGGAAATCCTGTCGGAGAACTCCGATTTCTTGTTGCGCGTCTGAAGAGTTACAAGCGCTTCCACCATGCTTTGCAGGTCCAACCCCTCTTCTACTCTTTTCATTTTCTTCATCACCAGTGCGTTCATTTCCTTTCCATTAGAAGTCTCCTTCTCTGTTTAGGATCGAGGTTTTTTTTTTTTCTGTCGTCCCCAAAAGGCAAATTGATTTGATTGCTTATACCATTTGGGCATCTTGGTGCTAAAGCTTTAATCTTTAAACCTTGAAGATCGAATCTATGATGGTTCCCCATTTTATTTGGATGCTTGATTCTACCCTTTTCTTTCTTAGTGCTGTAATTGCAACTTTACAGAGATAATTTGTGCTCTACAGTGTTGTTGTGTGTGGCTTCTTGTGGATTTTGCCGACTCTTTTGTTTTGTTTGATGTTATATTCAGATATCGAGCTGGATGTCTGCTCGTTGCATTGTGCCCTTGTCATCCAAAGATGCTGCAACTAGGCTGGAATTAGTCTACAGAGTTCATGGACTAGCTGATGCAGAAAATTACTTCAACAACCTATCAAAGGAAGTTAAGTGGAGAAATGTATACGGTGCACTTCTCTATATCTATGTACAAGAAAAATGTGTTGAGAAAGCGGAAGCAGTTGTGCAGGAAATGAAAGACAAAAGTATAGGCTACGGTTCTTTTCCTTTCAACCTGCTCATCAACCTTTACTATCAGGTTGGAGATTTTCATAAACTCGACCCTTTACTCGAACAGATGCAGAAAGAGGGGATTCCCCATGATCAGTACACAAGAAACAACCTAATTTCTGCCTTTTCTGCTGCATCTAACTTACCCCGGATGGAAGAAATCATCAATCAGGTAGAGGAGAATCCTCATGACTCAGGTGGTGTCTCTTGGGATGCTTTTACAACAGCAGCAAGCGGGTATTTAAATGTCGGGTTGACAGACAAGGCCTTGGCAATGTTGAAAAAAGCAGAGGAAAAGATGCCCAATCACCGGAGGGCCACTGCTGTGGAGTTTCTTCTTACTCTATACACTAAGTCTGGTGATAAAGGTGAGGTTTATCGAGTTTGGAATGCATATAAGCCAACACGTAAACAATTTGCTATTCGCTACGCCTGCATAAGTATTTGTCTGTCAAAGCTTAATGATCTCGAGGGAGCAGAAAGCATCCATGAAGAGTGTGAGTCTAAGTGCAGTGTATATGACTTCCGTGTACTGAATAAGCTACTGGTAGCTTACTGCGAAAGAGGGCTCATGGAGAAGGGTGAGTCTGTTTTGGAGAAGGCAGCAGAACGAAGAGCGTCTTTCGCAAGTTCATGGCATATATTGGCTATTGGATACGTGAATCATGGTTTGATGGGGAAGGCTGTTGAAATGCTGAAAAGGGCATTGTCGGTTGGTAGAAGATCCTGGAGACCAAGTCCGCCAATCTTGGATTCCTGTTTCGAGTACTTGGAGAAACAGGGAGATGTCAGCGGAATGGAGGAACTAGCGCAATTGTTGAAGGACGAGGGACCTCTTTCCCGTGATTTATATCGAAGATTTGTTAGGACTTATGTTGCAGCTGAAAAACCTCTAGACGATGATGAAGAGAATATGACTATGAGTGGAACTGTCGCTTGATGAAGGAATGGTTCATCAATTTTTCCCCCTCATTATTTTGTTCTGTTAGCAGAGGGGAATGATTATGAACTCGATAGGAGATTAACTTATTTAGTGTTTTTTTCTGGGCTAAGAGTTTGATCTTTGCCTGACGAAATGATCAGCTGGCTAATAACCATTTGGGATTGACCACTTAAGCCAAGGAAGGACACACCTAGCAGGGGTCCGGATTCTATCAGTAACCAACCTATCAGTAACGGTCAGTAATCGTTGATCCGACCGTCCATCGCGCCATCTTCCCAGCCGTCAGATCATGCCAATTAAATACACGCGGGGGCAAAAACGTAATCACGTCTCTGACAATTTGAATTGCAGACGTGATAGCGACAACCGTCCCGCCTTCTCTCCTTCTTCCTCTCACCTTTCAAGCGACAGTTCCACTTCCCTCTCTGCTCTCTAACTCTCCATTCTTCCTCCCGATTCTCAATTCTCTCACCAAAATCGCACCAAAAACTTCCAGAAAAAACTTCAAATTGAACGATTTTCGCAAAGGTTTTCGAAGAATCATTCAACGATACACTGTTCTCGCTTCTTCGTCGGAAAACGAAGAGTTTCCAACTTCAACGAGACTCAAAAATCGTTTTTGCACAAAATATCAAGGTAAAACCTCACTTCTTTCTTCGAAATCCATCCACAGAACAATAGAACAGTATCGCAGTCACTCTCCATGCGTTGCTGAACTGATGTAGAATCTGTTGTGTTTTGCTTTATTACCATATGGTAATGTGTGGTAAATTAAGATTGCATGTTCTAAAATAACAAAAAACCATAAGTCCTGCAGTGTTTTGCTTCGTTACCATATGATAATGTGTGGTAACAAAAAACCATAAGTCCTGCTGTGTTTTAGTTTGTTACCATATGGTAATGTGTGGTAAACTATGATTGCATGTTGTAAAATAGCAAAAAACCATAAGTCCTGCTGTGTTTTGCTTCGTTACCATATGGTTATGTGTGGTAAGCTATGAATGCATGTTGTAAAATAGCAAAAAACCATAAGTCCTGCTGTGTTTTAGTTTGTTACCATGTGGTAATGTGTGGTAAATTATGATTGCATGTTGTAAAATAGCAAAAAACCATAAGTCCTGCTGTGTTTTAGTTTGTTACGATATGGTAATGTGTGGTAAATTATGATTGCATGTTGTAAAATAGCAAAAAACCATAAGTCCTGCTGTGTTTTCCTTCGTTAACATATGGTAATGTGTGGTAAACTATGGTTTCATGTTGTAAAATAGCAAAAAACCATAAGTCCTGCTGTGTTTTAGTTTGTTACCATATGGTAATGTGTGGTAAACTATGGTTTCATGTTGTAAAATAGCAAAAAAATCACAAGTCCTGCTGTGTTTTAGTTTATTACCATATGGTAAAGTGTGGTAAGCTATGGTTTCATCTTGTAAAATAGCAAAAAACCATAAGTCCTGCTGTGTTTTAGTTTGTTACCATATGGTAATGTGTGGTAAACTATGGTTTCATGTTGTAAAATAGCAAAAAACCATAAGTCCTGCTGTGTTTTAGTTTGTTACCATATGGTAATGTGTGGTAAGCTATGGTTTCATGCTATAAAAATGGAGGAAAACATACGTCCTGTTGTGTTTTACTTCGTTACCATATGGTAATATGTTATAAGACATGGTTTGATGTAATTACCATATGGTAAAATGAGATAAATATATGGTTTGATTTGGTATGGTAGGAAACCATTATGGTACCATATGGTATATTATGGTAAAAAGCACGCTAACAGACTATTCCTAATTTCTACATTCAGGTACACTATGGTAAACCAAAGAAAAACTTTTCGCACAAGGTGCAGCCGAACAAGAATATCTGCAATTGCGAGGACTATAAAAGATGAGCAGAAACATAAACTTGAGATATTAGGCCTAGCAGGCTTAATATCAATCAAGCAGACAAAGATAAACAACCATTTTGCACTGTTCGTAATGAACAAATACAATCCAATCAAACAATCGTTCAAGCTACCTGACGGGACACACATGAAGATATCACCAATTGACTTCCATAGGGTATATGGTCTGCCAATGGGGAAAAGGGAAGTTGTACCTCCCACGATTTCTTGGGACGACGCAGCAGATTATGCAATAGAAACCCTACTGGAAGTAGATGGATCATCCACTCCAAGGGTAAAGCTAAGTCAGGTAGAAAAAGATCTTCCTACAACTACAAACAGTAAGAGATGGTTACAATTGTTCTTTCTGCTGGTCACCGGAGGCTTGCTGTGCCCAACTTCAGCCCCTATGGCTGAACTCAACATGCTTGAGTACTTGAAGACTGATGAACTGAAACATTTCACCAGCTACAACTGGTGCAAATACTTCTTCAACCACATGAATGAAGGATTGCAATCACCAAAGCTCTACGTCAGTGCAGATCTTCACTTCCTTACAGTAAGTCTCCATTCCCTTGGCCATTTCAACCTTGTTACTCATATATTTTATATATAAATGATACTCTTTGAAAAAACTAATACAACTATCTGCATAAAAAGGTATGCTTCATGTACAAACTGGACGAAATGGCATTCTCAACCCAGCTTCGAACACCAACAGTAAGCTACTATGATGATAACAATGTTGATAGCAACTTTGAGAACATTAAGAGCTACTACACTGGAAAAGAGTTGAACGAGATCGAAAAGGTTGCCAACATTAGTGACGATGAGGCTGATGATGCAGCTGATGAGGAAGAGGAGAATGAGCCAGTCTATGAATCACCGAAAAGACAAAGAAACAAAAGTCCAGACCAGTCATCATCACTGAACTTTGATTTGAAGAATATCAGAACAGTCAACCAAGTAAGTACAAATTATCTATATTACAGTTGTCCAATTCATGCTAAGCGTAAGTCCTTCTGTGTTTTAGTTTGTTACCATATGGTAAGGTGTGGTAAGCTATGGTTTCATGTTATAAAAATGGAGCAAAACATAAGTCCTGTTGTGGTTTACTTCTTTACCATATGGTAATGTGTGGTAAGCAATGGTTTCATGTTACAAAAATGGAGGAAACCATAATTCTTGTTCTGTTTTACTTTGTTACCATATGGTAATGTGTGGTAAGCTATGCTTTCATGTTTTAAAAATAGCAAAAAACAACAAGTCCTGCTGTGTTTTAGTTTGTTACCATATGGTAAGGTGTGGTAAGCTATGGTTTCATGTTATAAAAATGGAGGAAAACATAAGTCATGTTGTGTTTTACTACGTTACCATATGGTAATGTGTGGTAAGCAATGGTTTCATGTTATAAAAATGGAGGAAACCATAATTCTTGTTCTGTTTTACTTTGTTACCATATGGTAAGGTGTGGTAAGATATAGTTTCATGTTATAAAAATGCAGAATAGTGATAATAATTGCCAATACCATGTATTACCACCATGGTAACTAACCATACACCATACACACATTACCACCATGGTATCTTACAAAAACTCCCATTATGCAGGCTGAGAATGCAATCAAACTGCTTGAAGCATCAATGAAGGCAATGATGAAAGCAATCAAAGACCAATACAAAAGCCAAATTGACAATCTGATCAGACACAAGGAGAATCTTGCGAAAGAAAGCTGTGATGAAAATGTTCAGCCAACACAAGGAGAAAAATTTCAGTGTGAAGATGATGAAGAAGAGAATGATGAAGAAATCAATGCCAGTTTGAATAAAACACTCAATGAAATATTCAAACAGACAAAGATAGACCAGAACGAAGAGGAGAACGAGGAGCAAACACAGAAAGAAGATGATTCACAACCATCTACAGTCGATCTTGCTGCATCTACACCGAAGGCAAAAGAAAAGGAGCAAGATGATTCTGATCCAGGAGCTGTGAATAGGGAAAGCATCCCAAAAGAAGGAGGTCCATTGGGGGAAGTTGCAACAGAACCACCAGAACAATCTGTTCAAGAAGGTCTGAATCAGGGAACACCACAACAAGAGGACACCCCAAAAGCAGTTCCAGAACAGACATCTGCAAAAGAAACAGGAGAAAAAGGAGCTACCAAAACAGCAGATCCAATGGAAGTTGATAAGGAAACAACAGAAGAAGGGAATACAGGGCAAGCTGCGCAAAAGACTGCAGAAACTGACAGCGAGAAAACGGTGTCAGATGATGTTGTTCGAGAAGAGGCTCCAAAACTGGCAACCGAAGCTGCTGAGAAGCCTAAAGTGACAAGGGAAGACGACATTCCATCCTTTGATCTCAGCCCTCTCAACCGTCAAACACCAACAACACCAACGAAGTTGACCACCAACACGGCAACCGATCAACCAGGAGAGCCTCGCAAAAGAAGAATCGTGGTGAAGAATGTGCACGAAAATGAAAAGAAGGCAAGAGCAACACCACCACCAGCACAGCCACAAAGCACCCAGTCACAGACGGAGTCATATGCTATATGGTCAAATCTGTACACAAACAGCCAAGAGAAGCTCAAGGAAGTCCGTGAATGCATAGATGCTTACCTAGAGGACCTGAATTCTCCAGCTGTCGAACCATTTGCTCCACAGTCACAAAAATCACCAGTTGAATGGTCAACACCAACACAAACAACACCTGATGATATGTTCAGCAACATCTTGGAGTACATAAGATGCAAAAACAAGAAATTTGTCAAGAGGTAAGTCATCATCTTAAAACTTCTACTGTTATATGATTTTACTGTAGTGATCTAGTTTGTTACCATATGGTAAAATATGGTAAGATATGGTAAAATGAGATAAATCTATGGTTTAATGTTACAAAATGTAGTAATGCACAAGTCCTGTTTTGTTTTAGTTTAATACCATATGGTATGATGTGGTAATCTAAGGTTTGTTGTTAAAGAATGGATTAAACCATAACTCCTGTTCTATTTTACTTATTACCATATGGTAAGATGTGGTAAGCTGGTGTGTTTTACTTATTACCATATGGTAAGATGTGGTAAGCTATGGTTTTGTTGTGGTAACCTATTGTTTGATGTGATAAATTAAAGTAAACCATCCGTCCTGTTGTGATGTGCTTTTATACAGTGATGAGATAATGTTTAAAAGGAAGGATGGAACATTCTTGCTGAAAAGGGAGTCAGTACAGTTGATTGACATTGGCTGTGAAATCACATCTGATGTCGTCGACTGGTATGGAGATGTAATGAACAGGAATGAAGCAAAAAAAGAAAAATTCAAAAGGTGGTTCTTTGATACATCTTTGGCAGTAAGTAAACCCAACCATATTCTGTCAATAGTTCTTAGACAACACATATATAAAACACATAATAACAACCACAACTTTCAGGGTGACTGCCAACTGGACATTGATAGTGGCAATCCTGTACTATCTCCAGACGATTACTACAACAAAGTGGACTTGGACATCACCAACAAAGAATGGGCAAAAAACCTCAGCTTCACAGAATGTAACCTTGTAAGTATCTTACCACAATTTTTGCAGTGGTTACCATATGGTATATAGTGGTAAAATTAGTTTGCAATGGTTACCATATGGTATATAGTGGTAAAATTAGTTTGCAATGGTTCTTAACTTACTGTTCATCACTTATATGGCAACTGCTTACCATATGGTATACTGTGGTAAAATTATCTTGCAGTGGTTCTTCCCTTACTGTAATAACAAGCACTACATCATGATTTGTGTCAACATCAAAGCAGAGAGATTTGAAGTGCTCGACAGTCTCCGTCACAAAGATTTTGAAAAAACCTACAAACCAATGGCAGAGAGGGTTGTCCAGTACGCAATCAACTACATGAAGACACAGTTTGCAGACAAGACAGTAAGGTGGGAGAGGTTTACCTGGTTCAAGCTCGAGAAGGTTACACAACCAGATCAAATTTCATGTGGGATGTACGTCATCAGGTGGATGAGACACTGGGAAGGTAAGTACAACAGTGCCCTGACCAAAGATTGGAAGAGGATTGATCTCATAAATGAAGAAAGGGAGTGCCTGATGTTGGACATCATTCTTGATGAAGAAAATCTTGAACGGGAAAGGATCATGAAAGAAGCAACAAAGTACTGCAACATGAAGAACAAGAAGAAAGAGTTGAAAGGAAGGAAATGAAAATTCTATTATCGTTTGTGTTAAGTAGTAGGAGGGTATGAGTAAGCTTTTGAGAACAAACTCACAATGTTCAGTAGCCACTTCATTTTAATTAGTAGGATGGTATGAAACAACTTATTATGGGTTGTATTATGACTAAAAGAAATGTTCTGTTTTTTATTATGTTAGCAAATACTTAACATGTGTTCTTAATTCCCAAATTACCACATTTTACCATATGGTAATGTGTGGTAAATTATGATTGCATGTTGTAAAATAAAAAAAGCACCATAAGTCCTGCTGTGTTTTGCTTCGTTACCATATGGTAATGTGTGGTAAATTATGATTGCATGTTGTAAAATAGCAAAAAACCATAAGTCCTGCTGTCTTTTAGTTTGTTACCATATGGTAATGTATGGTAAATTATGGTTTCATGTTGTAAATAAGCAAAAAACCATAAGTCATGCTGTGTTTTAGTTTGTTACCATATGGTAATGTGTGGTAAACTATGGTTTCATGTTGTAAAATGTTGTAAAATAGCAAAAAACCATAAGTCCTGCTGTGTTTTAGTTTGTTACCATATGGTAATGTGTGGTAAACTATGGTTTCATGTTGTAAAATAGCAAAAAAAACATAAGTCCTGCTGTGTTTTAGTTTGTTACCACATTTTACCACATGGTAATGCACTGTAAAATCAATTACCACACATACCACTTCCAAAATACCATATTTTACCACATGGTATGGCATGGTAAAAATAAATTACAACACTATACCATATGCTATGGCATGGTAAAATCAAATTACCACACTATACCATATGGTATGGCATGGTAAAATCAAATTACCACACTATACCCTCACACAGAACCCTCACATTTAACTTCCAAATTACCATATTTTACCACATGGTAATTTACTGTAAAATCAATTACCACACATGCCACTTCCAAAATATCATATTTTACCACATGGTAAAATCAATTACCACACATTACCACATGGTAAAATCAAATTACCACACTATACCATATGGTATGGCATGGTAAAATCAATTATAAAACAGAACCTTCACATTCAACTTCCAAACTAGCACATTTTACCACCTGGTTTGACATGATAAAATCAAATTACCACATTATACCACATGGTATAACATTGTAAAAATAATCCAACAAAACCAAAAACCAATCCAAAAGAACAAAATTACTTCAACAACTCAACCAGCATCAACCATTCATTCAGATAATCCTCTAAGAAAACTATTACAGCTTCAGCCTTAAACTTTCTTCAACAGCCTTCAAATTCTCCTCCTCAAGCCTGCTAGTTTTTCTCTTCTTCTTACTTACAGCCCTTGCAGCCTCCGCAACTGGAATTGGTCGTTTCGAAGGCTTGAATGAATCTTTTTTAGGCTTAAACCCCTTCACTTTTTGGACCGGTACATCATCTATACCAAGATAACAAAAACAAACTACAATCAATGACAGATAACAAAAACAAAAACAAACTCTAAACAATTAAAAAAACTTACTGTCACCGTTAGAAGACGTGCTTGTTCCAGCAGGTTCAGCAATCGATAGGGCTTCACACTTTTTGATCAAATCAGTCATGAAGGCCATGGCTGATTTATACAAATCATCATCCAATGCAACCCTGCTGATCATTGATGCAGAAACAGTTGACAGATTTAAAAGACGAGAACGGTATTTCGATGGACTATCAGTAGACGGAACTTCAAAAGAAAAGTTCCCTCCATTTTTCGCTGCCCTTGTCCACCGCTTCAAAATCAAACTGCTAGGAATGTGCTGGAACTTCAGATTGCATGTTGTAGACCACAACATATCATATCCCTTAATTTGATGCTTACAGATCATACCACTTGACTCCCACTTACGGCAGGAACACTTGATTTCACCGTTTTCAAAATCAACCTTCAACACCCTACTATCCAACCTTGTAAGGTCATCCTCCAATATGAAGACATCAAACACTCCTACATGTCCTTCTGGTTCTATCTCCGTATTGGAAAAAATATAATACGCAAGGGATTCCTTGTACTGATCCAGGAAAAACTTGAATATCTTCGGCGTATACACATTAGCAACTTGCTTCACAATAGGGCTAGTAGAAAACCGAGAATCAGCCAACCTAGATAAGGCATAGTACTCTTCTTGTTCTTCAGCATCCCTCTTATTATCAAGCATCCTCTCAAAGTGCACAAAGAACCTACTAACGCTAAACTCTGACTGCAAGTAATGTCGAATATTACTATTGCAGCACTCACTTAGCTGGGTACTCTTCATTCCCGCACCAAAATGACAATTCACCCAGGCTGAAGACCACTTCGTCCTGACTTTGTAAATGCCCTGTAACCAACTGTGTCCCAAAGGTCCCTTCCCAGGAAAACACTTCTCAATCATCTTCTTCCAATTATACTCAAAATCATCCTCATCATCAGCATTATACATCAAATAACTAAGCTCACGAAGGAAGTCAGAGTCACACAAACTTCCCAGATTAACAACTGCATTCTGAGCAATATGCCATGTACACAACCCATGAAAACAATCTGGGAAAACAGACCTTATACCAGCAGCAATTGCAGCAACCTGGTCAGTAAACATTGATAACGGTCTCACACCTCCCATGCATTTCAAAAACTGATCGAAAAGCCATTCAAATGTTGCCGTTGTTTCATCATATAGAAGAGCAGCCGCAAAGACAGTCAGTTGGTGATGACTGTTGAAACCAACAAACAAAGCTACAAAAACATAACAAAATGTGAGTAAAAACAATTCTACCAACACATACCATGTGGTAAAAGGTACGAATAACAATAATACCAACCCATACCATATGGTAAAGACTCATACCATGTGGTAAAGACTTCTAAGAACAAAAAAAAAAAACAATCCACACCAGACTACCATATAGTACACACTTCTAACAACGCAAAAACCACCACAAATAACCTTGTTACCAACCCATACCATATGGTAAAAGACTTTTAAGAACAAAAACACAATGCATAGCAGCCCATACCATATAGTACAAACTTCTAACAACCCAAAAACCACCTCAAATAACCTTGTTACCAACACATACCATATGGTAAAATACTTTTAAGAACAAAAAAAAACATGATACAGAATGATAATAATAATAATAATCATACAAACTAACAAAGACAATAATAAACAACAAACTAGAAAACATACCTAGTGGCCGATACTCTTTGTTAGTCCGGTAAGTAGTATCAAAACTAATTGAATCACCAAAATAATGATAATCCATCCTCATCTTCCCATCTGCCCAAAAAATACTAGCAATGTTCTCTTCAACATCAACCTCCACCTCATGAAAGAACCCAGGATCCAGCTGTGCTTGACGTCTAAAGTATTCAAGCAATGCAGTCGCATCACCATACTCCATTGATAACGTCCTCACCGTTCGCAGATGGTTCTTCAAATCATTCTTTGTGAACCCAACAAACTTCCGACCACCACCAGCCCTACTAATTGCATTATACGAAGAAGTCACACCAATACCAGCAGCATCATTCACCTCTGCCAACATCTTATACACAGGAGCCATTCTCCTGCTGGATCTCACATAGTGACGCAGAGACTCAGGAATCATGTCATGGTTGTGCACATTATACCAACGATAGATCTTGTAGCATTTAAACTCTTTAAACCACCTCAGTCGTATATAAGCACCATTACATCCACCTCTGAGTTCTGGAACATTACGAACACGAACCGTCGTATCAACAACACCTGCATTATCAGGGTTATTCTCGCTACCTCTTTTCCAACCTTCCTTATTGCAACAATACTTGATATAATATACAGCTGAAGAACCACCATTGAGCTTCGGACACGCTGATTGGTTATAAATCCTCACACCAAAACCTTCATGATTCCCATAATCAACATAAAAATTATATGCATCATCTGGTGTATTGAACTCTAAGTCCTTCCAAGAATCACGAACAGTAGGATCTATACCATTGAAACCTACAAACATTATGAAACAACATATTAAATGGATTCCACACCATAACAGTATGAAATCTCAATGTATACCAATAATTACAGCCATGATACAAGAGTTACCACCATGGTATGGCATGGTAAAATCAAATTACCACACTATATGGCATGGTAAAATCAAACTACAACACTATACCACATGGTATGGCATGGTAAAATCAATTATCACACAGAACCCTCACATTTAACTTCCTAATTACCACATTTTACCACATGGTAATGTACTGTAAAATCAATTACCACATGATAAGGCATGGTAAAATCAAATTACCACCCTATACCATATGGTATGGCATGGTAAAATCAAATTACCACACTATACCACATGGTATGGCATGGTAAAATCAAATTACCACACTATACCATATGGTATGGCATGGTAAAATCAATTATCACACAGAATCCTCACATTTAACTTCCTAATTACCACATTTTACCACATGGTAATGTACTGTAAAATCAATTACCACATGATAAGGCATGGTAAAATCAAATTACCACACTATACCATATGGTATGGCATGGTAAAATCAATTATCACACAGAAACATCACATTTAACTTCCTAATTACCACATTTTACCACATGGTAATGTACTGTAAAATCAATTACCACATGATAAGGCATGGTAAAATCAAATTACGACACTATACAAACTTCAATAAACAAACAAATTTGTATATCTTACCTCCTGATTCACCAGAGTTAGCTGAATGATCAAATCCAAGATCAATAGATGAAGAAGCAGTTCCAACAACACTAGATGAAGAACCAGATCCTACAACGTTGGTTGAAGAACCAGATATATCAATTGGAACAACATCGCCACAATTTACGTAACTCATCTCACCAGAATACTGCCAAAACACCAAAACACAAAGAACATAACACATGAACAAGCTCGATTAGCTAAACATAAACAAGCTCGACTAGCAGCAATGAAAAACCTCCAACGAAACCAGAGATCAACAGAAAACTCGATTAGCTAAACAGAAAGAATCAAAAAAACTAATATCTAACCTCGTCGTCGATCAATTATGGAGAATCAGAAAAGATTCGCCGTCCCCTGTTTCGCAGCGGCTGCTCGCAGTTTCTCTCTACAAAAACCGAATCCAACTCGCGCACACGTCGATCAATTATGGAGAATCAGAAAGCTCGATTCGAAGCTGCTGCTCGCAGTTTCTATCTCCGTCGATCAACCATGGAGAATCGCCGTCCTTGTTTCTCAGCTGCTGCTCCCCCTGCTCGTAGTTTCTCTCTCCAAAATTCGAATCCAACTCACGCACAGAAAGATTCGCAACGGACAAAGAGGGAAAGTCATTTAATTCAAATATGAAATATCAGACAAAAATGCCCCTGACCGTGGACCAAAATCACCGCATCAATCACAGCCACAAGATCCGTCCGGCCAAGATCGACGGTCCCTAGGTGGTTACTCACGGGTGAGTAACAAAGGGTTACTCACCCTATCCTAAGCCACCTAGCAGAGGGAAAGCAAGATCATTCTCGCCCATGTTGCAGAAGAAGAGTTGCACAGAAAACACCAAGTGATCAATTGCTTCCTCCTCTCCTTCTGCCAACTGTCATCCGACACTAGGAATCACAAACAGACTAGAATGCAGAACCAAAATACAAATGGAAACTGATAAACAAGCCAATGGCTCAGAACAAGGGAACAGCGAAAACTGTCTCAACGTCGATAGAAGTACTACTAACCATTAGGGATCGATTGGTAAATGACTAGCAACACCCATAATTCTAATACCACCAGGCACCAACAAAGCAAGGCTCTTTCTGTGTGAAGAAAAGCAGAATTATCATGCTGCTGTTGCAGCAGCTCACACTCTCCGAAATGGCAAGAGCATTGATGGGACCGAAATGGCCTTTAACGCTTCCGATTTCTTGTTGCACAGTCTCGTCAAAGAATTTTGCTTCGAACTTGCCAGCGTGGTGGTCCGTTTTGGTAACTACGGATGCATCTTGGCCACCACCCAGGATAACATGAAGGTGGCATTGTGACAGCATTGACTGGCCGCTCAGTTGCATTTGCATAAGTCTTGATCAGGGTTAAATCTCTGATGTCCCAGAGCTTTGCTGATTTATCAAGAGAAACAATAATGAATAGGGAGCCATCAGCAGATTTCGCAAGTGAAGTTTCTTATGTCTAACTTCTGGGTCTGCCGCCTGTTGAAGCAATTTTCCTGTCTCGGTATCCCATCTGCGTCTATGTACTACATAGTGAAATGTTTTAGGCTTATTTGATAGGGTTAATGTTGTAAATGGGTGGAACTAAAATCCCTGACCCAGCAGTTTGAAAGAAGGGAAGGCAGGAAAGTTTTGTCAAATCGATTCGAGAGAGACCATCTTACCGATCGAAAATACTCCATTTTTTCCCCTGTACGAGCAAGCGAGCTCCATGAATGCGCTACGGTTCAGCTGCCGACAGCTCCAGCAATCCGGCCGTGCCACTTCCAAAGCCATAACAGGGGTTGTCTCCTTCAGTGCCTACTGTAGAAATAGAACTTCCCCTCCCGCTCTTTCTTCGGCTTCACCCGACTCGTTGGCCAGTAGGGTATGGAGGTCAGGCCATCCGTCAATCTCCATTGTTGAGGTGATCGAGCAATGGCTCGACGAAGCCAAACAAGTGAAGCAATCTGAACTCCAGCAACTCATCAGGGACCTCCGCCGCCACCGCCGCCAACACCAAGCTCTCCAGGTTTCTTCCAATCGTTTTCTTATAGCTAATTTTTCGCCCATAATCGAATGTTAAACGAATTTCGATTCTTTTCCTCTGTAAAAAAGAAAGTTAGTGGCTTTCAGTGCCGAGATTCTGCTTTCAATCGAGAATTCATGAGAACTTTGGGGTTGGCTCTAGTGGTACTGTGGCTCCATTGGATTCTGTTAGGTTTTCCCTTTAAGCAGCATATTGGATACTGTGGTGTTAGTAAAACGTTGTTACAATCTGCTATAAAGATCCATACTTTCAAAGGGTTCTGTTCTGTTAGTAAAACGTTGTTACAATCTGCTATAAAGATCCATAA
Source organism: Linum tenue (assembly GCA_946122785.1). Classification (NCBI taxonomy): domain Eukaryota; kingdom Viridiplantae; phylum Streptophyta; class Magnoliopsida; order Malpighiales; family Linaceae; genus Linum; species Linum tenue. Next base: position 18,270,388 of record CAMGYJ010000010.1, on the reverse strand, counting down.
TCTCATGAGACTTTCTTTCTGGTTCCAGTCAATGAACCTTTTGAATTTGTATTTCGTTTGTTAGTTATCGGAATGGATGAGGGATCAAAGCTGCTACAATGATTCTCCTGGAGACATTGCTGTTCGTTTGGATTTGATCTCAAAAGTCCGAGGCTCGGAGCAAGCAGAGCAAGCATTCAAAGCCATTCCCGAAAACATGAGGAACTTCCAAGTCTATGGCGCTCTCTTAAACTGCTACTCGCGGAAGAAATGCGTGGAGAAAGCAGAAGCCACCATGGACAAGATGAGGGAGTTGAATTTTCTAAAAGCCCCACTTCCATATAACGTAATGCTGACACTCTACTTCCACACTAACAACCACGAGAAGCTCGATGCCCTAGTGAAAGACATGGAAGAAAACGGCATTGCTTGTGGTATCTACACCTACAACATCCAGTTGAATGCTTATGGTGCAACTTGCAGGTTTCAGGAAATGGAGGAACTTCTGGGCAAGTTGGAAAGAGACACGGTTGTCACGGTGGACTGGCATTCTTATTTCGTTGGGGCTAGTGCTTACCTAAAAGCTGGAGAGAAGGAAAAGGCAGTGGCGGTGATGAAAAAGCTGGAAGGGTTAGTTACTCACAACTCCAAGAAATTCTGCTATGAAGTTCTTATCACTTTGTATGCAAATGCTGGGGATTTGGAACAGGTGTGTCGTATATGGGATCTGTACAAGCAAATGGGGAAGATTTTCAACTCGGGTTATCTATGCATGATAAGTTCGCTCCTGAAGTTGGATGAAATTGCTGAAGCTGAAAAAGTCTGGGAGGAATGGTTATTGAAGAAAAGATTATATGATATTCGAATAGCGAATCAGATGGTCATAGGTTATTCAAGGAAAGGTCTTTGGCGGAAAGCTGAGGCACTTGTGAGCCAAATAACAGAGAATGGTGGAAATCCAGATGGAGTCACATGGAACTGTTTGGCTGTAGGATATTGTGTTGGTGGGAAAATGGACGATGCGGTAGCAGCATTGAAGGAAGCAGTGACTGTAAAAATGCCGGTTGGACATAAGCTGAAGCCTGAAACTCGTACTATGGCTGCTTGTATTGAGCATTTGAAAAGTCAGGGGGAGATAGAAGCAGCAGAAGAGTTTTTGGAGAAAGTTGCAGAGAATTGTCACTTTCCAGTCGCTGCTCTGAATAGGTTGGCAGGTTACTTGAAAGATGAAAGCCAGAACGTCCTACCTCTGGACGAGATGGGAGCCGATATGCCGACTCTCGGCGATGAAGAAACAGCACAGGAGCCATAGGGTTCAAGCAGTAGGATAGCATCAAATTAATGACTATGTGGTCCTCGGGCTAAACTCATAGTTGGATTGCAGAGGACATCGGCAGTGGGCAGTGGCTGTGGTTTTGAATTGAGGTCTAACTTTGGTATGGTAGCCTGATTACAAATCATCATCTTATTATATAAACGTGTATTCAGCTAGCATCATCCAAATTTTACGATAAGATGATGATTTATGTCAAATTACATAACTAATGCCATGCATCGAGTAGGGTTTCTCCTTGTCAACCAGTCATCCTTCCACCAAAGAAGTGTGATGATGCCCACACTTGACCACTCATCTGTGTGATTTTTCTCCATCTCTAGCATAGGGATGGCAACGGGTTGGTTCGGGCGGATAGTGCATATCCGTTACCCTACCCAAAATAGTTTGGTTTTTACCCACACCCACATATGAAATGGATCGAAAATCAAAACTATGTCTATTTCCGTTCGGGTTCTACGGTTATCCATGGTGAAATACATATGCATGTACGTTAATATTCACACATATTCTCACATTACATGAGACGAAAAGTACGACAAATATTTCTTTAGGATGAAGAAAATTAATTAAAGCAACACAATTTCATGAAAATATTATATTTATATGCTAAATATAAAATATGTTATAGAAAAATAATGATGATTTTTAGACAAAATACATATACATGTGTATAATCGGGCGAGTTCGGGTTGGATAGTGAGAAAATCATGTTCACCCATTACCCTCAATATTCGGGTTCGGGTTTTATCCGTACCCAATAAAAGTCCTTCGCGTTCGGGTTTTACCCTACCTGGTAAGGTCGGATTCGGGCGGATATTCACGTTTACGGATATTTTTGTCATCCCAACTCTAGCGTCATCTTTTAGTTGAGGATATGAAAATTATTAGTTTTGGCAACAGGGGGGGGGGGGGGTGCAAATTCGAGGAGGGTGTGCAAGTTCAGGGGTGAACTACAAGGGGGTACAAATTGGTGAAGGGTGTAAGTGGAGGGGTAAATTGTTGTTTGGATGAAAAAGTAGGAGGGTGCAAATATATTTTTTTTTTTAGGGTGATAGCTTGCATTAAATAAGAATAGATAGTTACATTATACCCACCTCCCGAAAGAGCCAGATACAAAAATCAAACCCAGAACAACGATTGGTAAACAAAGAAAGGGTCTTCTTAGCCACCAGATGGGCTACCATATTGCTATCCCTCCTCACTCCTCACAAAACAAAACCGCATATTGAGAGATGCTAACCACCAGCAATGTATCTCCTCATAAACCTCCCTGCCACGAACATCAGCTACCACCCCTGCATTCATTTTATCAAGCACAACCTCTGCATCTCCTTCAATTGACGGAGCATCATGGCCCAACGCTAGACATCACTACACTGCTTCACAGAACCCCAGAAGTTTCGCCATTCCCGGGTCATCAACTCCATCAAACAACAACCCTCTGGCGAGCACCACCGCACCTGTTTCATCCCACAGAACAAGCCACAGGCCGCATGAGATCATGCGCAAACTGCCGCATCAACCTAGCACACCACACCTTCCACGACATTTCCGATATTACCACCTGGCGGGTCTATCTCCATCGGACCTATCTCCCTCGGGTTCTCGTCCTCCACACTGCCTTTTGACTCCCATTCCGATACCTGGGCGTGGAATTTCCTGCTTAAGGCCGCAAATGACATCTGCACACCTTCAAAAGTAAACAAATTCCTGCTCTTCCATATCCGCAAAAGTAAACAAACAATGCGCACAATCCGACCCGGAGAATCATTCCGCTCAATGAAGCGCCTAAGAAAAACAACCAGGTTCAGTCTCGAGATATCAACCATAGCATGACCCAAACCTGCCGATTTCCATAGCGCCACATCGACCGTACATTCTAGGAACAGGTGTTCCAGAGTTTCCTCCTCTGCCCAGCAAACCGTACATCTAGCAAAAACCGGAATGTCCCGACTTCGTAGACCCTCCATGGCGGGGACGATCCTATTGAGCACTTACCATAGAAAAAACCTCAAATTAGGTTGAACCGGGAAATCCCGGACTTTCCTCCATAAAGCCATGTCAACCAGCTGCGCCTCATCTTTTCCACGTGATCATTTGCAATCTAACATATCTGCTAACCGATACCCTGATTTGACTGAATAAATACCATTAGGTTCTTGGAACCAGACAATTTTATCCCACATCGGCACACGGGGAAGCGGAATCGCCCGAATTGCTCGACAGGTCCTCTCAGAAAAATTACCTCGCAGATAATCCTTACACCAAGTCCCACTATCTGAGTTTATCAAATTAGAAACTAGGGCCTCACCCAAAGGAGCAGCCCCGAGAGCCATTTTGGGCGCCTCCGGATGGATGCGAGGGAACCACTGAGTCTATCTAATTTGGACTGATTCTCCATTACCGACCTGCCAGCAAAGCCCTGCCCTCGGGAGTGAGCAGCCATGCAACACACTCCTCCAACCCCAAGAGGGCCGCGACAGAGTCTTGACCGTGAGAATCGAACCATTATGAAAGTATTTTCCCCTGTAGACGTACGCTAAGAGTGAATATGGATCCATCAGAATCCGCCACGCAACTTTAGGCAGAAGCGCCTGGTTGAAAAGTTCAAAATGTCGCAACCCAAGACCACCCTCATGCTTACTCAGACAGAGCCGCTGCCATGACATCCACCGCATATTGGATCTACCCTCTGAGTAACACCACCAAAACCGGGCCATGTGCTTGTCCAGCCGCTGGCATAACGTGACCAGCAACTTAAAACAAGCCATCACATGGACCGGCAATGCCGATGCCATCGATTTAAGAAGTGTCTCCTTCCCCGCCCAAGATAGAAGTTGCAGTTTCCACCCCTGCAACCGACTGAGCAAAGCCTCTTCGACGTACCGAAAGGTTTCCGATTTTGATCCTGCAATCAGAATCGGTAACCCCAGGTACTTATCCTGTACACCAATCACACCGACCCCCAGCCTCTCCGCCATCTCATGACTATCCTCACTAGATATATTACGACTAAAACAAACCGCCAACTTCTGCAAATTCACCTTCTGTCCGTTGAACTCTTCATACTCCCTCAAAACCGCAATGAGTGTAGAACACTCATTCTGCGATCCACGAAGAAACAAGTAAGAATCATCCGCAAAGAAAAGGTGGGACACGCGTGGTGCCTTGGGATTCACCCTGACCCCCTGCAATCGTTTATTCGCAATAGCCTGTCTGAGGAGAGCCGCAAGACCCTAATTACACAGTACGAGAAGCAAGGGTGACAACAGATCTCCCTGGCGCAGCCCTCTAGACGGCTTAAAATACCCATGTGGTTTACCATTCATCATGACTGAGAATGACGGAGTCGAAATTCACTCCTCGATCCACCTGATCCAAGTTTCCCCAAATCCCAATATTTTCAAGACCGCTAGTAAGAAAGGCCATTGAATCCTATCATTGGCCTTTTCCATGTCAACCTTTAGGGCAATATACCCTTGCTTCCCTTTAGTCTTGATATTGAGATAGTGCATGATCTCGTGCCCAATAAGAATATTATTGACGATCTGGCGGCCTTTAGTGAATGCGTTCTGCTCCGGAGACACGATCCGCGGTAACTGAACAACCATTCAATTCGCCATGTTCTTCGAAATAATCTTATACAAAAATTGCCTCATATTCTCTACCACATCCATTTTAGGGATCAAGGTTAACCATGTATGGTTAAAACTACACAGAATACGACCATTACGAAAAAAATGCACTAACTGTAGCGATCACCGAATTCCCCACAATCCCCCAAAATGATTTGAAGAACTTTCATGTAAACCCATCCGCGCCCGGTGCCTTAGTAGATCCCATGGAAAATACTGTACGTTTGATCTCCTTCTGAGTGACCAATGCAGTAAGCTCCTGATTCATGGCTTCCTAAACCAGTCTTTCCAAAGGCAACTGGTCAACCCGTCCCTCTAGATTTCCCCGATTAATCTTTGAGGAGAAAAGATGAGAGTAGAAACCCTCCGCAACCGCCGCTTTATCACCATCCTCTGTCGCCCACATCCCATCGTTCCTCTATAATCTCTCCACATAATTCTTCTTACGCGCCGCTCGCGTCACTACATGAAAATACAAAGAATTGCAGTCCCCTTTCTTCAGCCACCACACTCTTGATTTTTGCTGCTAAAATAGCCTTTCTCCGCCCATTTGAGGGTAAGATCAGCCTCCAAAGAGTTAATCCGGTCCCAGTCCATTGGCCTTTCTTCCTTTAAAGTCACAATCTCTGTTTGGAGAATCCTAATCTGACGCACCGCATTAGATGTCCCCGCTTTATTCCATCGAACCAGGCGATGCCTCGGTTTCTTCAAACGACACCAGAGTTGATACATGGCCTAACCCGGCATCTGTTCCGCCCAAATCTCCTCAACCATCTGTCGAACCTCCGGATTTGACGCCCAACGAGCATCAAACCGGAAGATGTAATTCAGCTTTTTGTAAAGGGTCGATATGCAATTATTAGCGCACGGTGATCAGATCCCAGATCCATCCCATGCTCCACCCCCATTTCCGGGAATCCCTCCATCGCCTCCTCAGACCCGAACGCTCTATCGAGACACTCCTGGATGGAAGTCGTTCCCATTCGGCGGTTAGACCATGTGTACGGATTCCCTTGGAATCCCAAGTCCTGAATGCCCAAGGCATCAATAAATCGACGAAATTTGATGGCTTGCGACTAGTTCCATGCATTACCTCCCAACTTTTCATATGATGAGAGTGACATTAAAGCCACCTACCACATTGTAAGGGTACGCAAAACCAGCACAGTATTCCCTCAACGCTTCCAGCTACGAAGCTCGAGTGGTGGCTACACAACTCAAGTAAACAAACATGACACCATACTATGTTCCATGATTCGAAACCAAAACCGAAATAAAAAACGAACAACTAGAAAGGACCGATAAATGAACCCCATAACCCCACCCCACTGCTAATCCTCCTGATGAATCAACAACATCCACAATAAAAAAATTGAAAAACCTAGTCCCCTAAAATGACGGGAGACGACTCTACGACGCGATCTAGGGATGGCAATGGGTCGGGTCGGGGATGGATAGTGCATATCCGTTACCCTACCCAAAGTAGTTCGGGTTTTACCCATACCCACATGTGAAACGGGTAGAAAATTAAAACCATGTCCATACCCGTTCGGGTTTCGGGTATCCACGGTTATCCATGGGTAATGATTTCTCATCATAACTCTAACCAGTATGTTAACATTCACACGTATTCTCACATTACGTAAGAGGAAAAGTATGACAACAATTCACTAGAATGAAGAAAATTAATTAAAACAACACAATTTCATGAAAATATTATATTTATATGCTAAATATAAAATATGTTAGAGAAAAATAATGATTATTTTTAGACAAAATACATATGTATGTGTATAATCGGGCGGGTTCGGGTTGGATAGTGAGAAACCCATGTCCACCCATCACCCCCAATATTCGGGTTCGGGTTTTACCCGTACCCACTAAATGTCCTTCGGGTTCGGGTTTTACCCTACCCGATTAGGCCGGGTTCGGGCGGATATCCATGGTTACGGATATTTTTGCCATCCCTAACGCGATCTAGTTTCTGAAAGAAATACAATGTCAGGATTATCGTCCTAACTACCCTCAGAAGTGATTGGAACGTCTGGGATGGCCCAATTTCCCGGACGTTCCACGCCAAAATTCTCATTTGGCCGGTTGGGGCCACTCTCGGCTTGCTACCTCCACCGTCTCTTCAGGTTTATCACCACCACCTTCCTCTACTAGATCAAGACATGGCTTCTTCATTGGTCCCGAATTCTCTTCCATGGCTGAATATGGTGCAAATATAGTATGGTGCAAATATGGTGAAAAGTGAATTATATGTATTAAATTTATAAAAGAAACCATAAAAAATTATAAAAGATTATCACAAAATAATAAAATAAAAAACTTTATATAATAATCCTAAATATTAACAAATGTGATTTGATAAAAGTAATTATTAAGACAATAATGCTTAAATAGTAATTAATCATTGATCGAGCAATCTCGAAGCTCGAAGCACAACCTATGGCCAAGACATATAGCTAGTTTATATCTCCCGCTAGAGCGTTCTTTGTCGACATGTTGATTTCGATTTGATTAGATGAATCTTGACAAACTTGCTCTCAAGTCAAACTGTAAACTCGAACTAGGTAGGGAGTGCAATAGTTCGGTCTTGTCCGGACCGAACCAAACTAATGAGAACCGCGGTCCAATAGCAAACATTTTCTCATTCTACTTTTTTCATGGCTTCTTCTCTATACTTTTCAGCGCAAATTTGAGTCAAACTTCGTTAAACACATTCAACAATTGGAGCCAATTTGACAAACTTGCGATTCACGGACATATTTTTATATTAATAAGAAATATAATAATAAAAATATGATAATTATAATGATTTATGATTCAATAATAATTATAGTCTTTCTTACTATTTTAGTAACAAAAATTATTATTTATATATAATTTATTCAAAAAAATATAATTATTTAAATATAATAATACACATCATAATATTTTTAACATTAATTTTACACACACACTCCTCACTTGCTCCCCTACCACTATCGCAAATTAATCAAATGGGGTAAATGAATTGGAAATTAGGGCTGGCTATTTGGTCCGGACTGTTTTGTTTTACCCAAAACCGGACCGTATAAACCGGAGCGGGACCGGATAACAAACAATCCAATCTCATATTCGGGCTTTGATTTGAGGTAAAAGTTTGGGACCGGATCGAAAATCGGATAAACACCGGACAAGAGACCCCAACACCCAAAACTTAACCAACTCATCACCCTTTGTGGTCTCAGGTCACTCAAATTCCCACAAGGTCAATCTAAAATCAAGACCAAATTGGAACCGGACCGGGTCAAGACCAAACTGGATCAAAACTGGACTGTATCCAATCTTTGGTCCTTATATTCCCGAAAAAACCGGACTGAGACCGGATCAATTCAGACCAACTTAACCGGACTGGACCGTATAGCCAACCCTATTGAAAATGACATTTACCCCCTCTATTTGCATCCTTTCTATTTGCACCTCTAGCCAAACATAGTTTAGTGTAAGTTCTAGTAAATGAGTTATGGATTCATGGCCCTTCACTAATGAGCTTGAAAATGTTTCTTTATCGAAGCAGTAGAGGATGAATTTTGGATAGGCTTGAGAGAGAGAGGCTTGAGAGAGAAAAAGCTCTCCCCTCTCTCCTTCTCTTTTCTCCACCGTTCCTAGCCGTTGGCTTGTCGTTTCCGCTTTTCGAATGGAGCCTCCACAGGGGGCCTCCGTTCCCGACCCAAAACCACCGGACTCCTCGCCGGCAACCTCGTCAATCCAGCCAAGCAAGAAGGCTAAAGCTCTCTCTAGCGATGGATTCACGGGGGAAGGCTCCATGGATTACGCTGCTGTCGTCACGGCCAGAGCTGAAGGTGATCGAAGCGAGATTATGAAAGAGGCGATTCCAGAGAATTCTACTGAACCAGAGCAGGATGCCGAGAGGGAGAAAACATAGCAACCATTCTGGGGAGCCCCACAATTCTCCTACAAAGACTCGGTCCTGGGAAACACCAAAATGCCAGAGAGCCAAGAAGGTAACGACCTCATGTCTGACGAATCTGATGATGAAAATGGTGAGGATGACCCTGACTGCCCAACCATCAGAGTGAGGAAAAGAACCAATGCGAGAATCCAGAATCGCTGGAATCGCGCCATCACATTCCGGGTTCTGGGGAAGCATTTTCCCTTTGCTTATGTCCACCGTCGTACCCAGCGAATGTGGGCAAAATCAGGAGGAGTGAAGATCGGAGCCATTGGGAATGGGTACTGCCAGGCGATCTTTGACTCCCAATCGGACTACGATCGTGCGCTCTATGGTGGTCCTTGGACCATTGACGATCATTACATTGTCTCTGAGCCATGGAGACTCGACTTTGATCCAGACTTTGATTCAATCAACCATATCTCAGCCTGGGTAAGACTTCCTCGCCTCCCGCTAGCTTATTTTGACGAAGAGATCCTCAGGGACATCGGGAAAAGGCTGGGGAAGGTCCAAAAGATTGACTACAACACAGCTAATGGCTTCCGAGGAAACTATGCACGCATCTGCGTCGAGCTTGACTTAAGGAAAAGACTGGTTTCGAAATACAGGCTGAAGAGGAGGGTGCGCAGAGTGGAATACGAAGGTCTCCATGTGGTTTGTTTCAGCTGTGGACGATACGGCCACCTTGAGGCAAACTGCCAAACCAACGCAGAAGCAGAGATGCCATCTTCTGACCAGAAAGAAAGCAACAACCAGCTCACCACCACCTCGACCCAGGTAAGACCTGAAGTTTTGGAAGATTTTGGCCCATGGATGCTTGCTGAAAGACCAAAAAGGATTAAGAACCAGAGGAAGATCCGCGCAAACGAAGGGGATAACAAAAAGGTGAATACAACTGAAGAAGGAACAAGCCCTGGATCTCGCTTTAATGTTCTTGAAGTTGAAGATAGCCAAACAGAGGAGGGGGAAAACAAGGCTCCCATGGCCGGCCAATCGAATAATACTGAGGCTGAGAAACAAGCAGAAGTTCAGGCACCTGGAGCCTCTGCTGATAATGGGATCCAGGAGACTGTGAAAGATAAGAAAAAAATGAGCAAGGAGAGTATGAGTTCAGAGGAAGAAAGCACCAAAGGGGGCAAGAACCAAAAACAGAACAACCTACACAAGAAAGAGTATCAGAAAAATACACCTGAGATGATAAAACAGCAACCCAACAACCGTGGATCCAATAAGGCCTCAAGAGTGGACTCAACTGCGAAGGAGCAGCCTCAAACCCAGACTACCTTGACACCATCAGTGCAGAAAGACGACAGGACAAACAAAGCAAAGGCTGATGGGAAATCTGCATCTGGTGCCAAGAAATCAGGAAGTGAGAAGGGCTCAACCAAAGAGGCAAGAGTTGGACACCTGCCAAACACGAAGACACCAGTTACCAGCAAGACTTCAAGGAAAGAAAACACTAATAGCTTAGGGGAAAGTACCAGCAAAGGAAGAAATATCATCTTCTCCCCAAAGCAAGTGAATGGTAAGGCCTTGCCAGAAAATGCACAACCTTCTCCTACCATTCCTATGGAATGCACTGCAGGGAAGATGAGGCGGCTATGGCCGTCGATCTTTGTTGATCTCCAACCTTAGGGTTGCTCAGGGAAGCATCTAACCACCATCCCTATGGTTAAGATCTTCTCCTGGAACTACAGGGGGGCTAAACACCCCAAATTCCTGCCAACATTTAAGATGTTTAAAGAAGAACACCAGCCTGATATTGTTTGCATTTTGGAACCCAGAATTAGTGGGAAGGATGCAGTTGATGTCATCAAGACTCTGGGATATGACACCTGGGCTATCTCTGATGCTACAGGATATAGTGGAGGCATCTGGGTTCTCTGGAACCAGAACGAGCTGGAGATGGAAGAGGTTGATAGTCATAAGCAGTATATCAGCCTGAAATGCCCATCTGCTAGTGTGGAAATCTTTCAAATCACTGCTGTGTATGCCAGTCCCAACGAGCATGACAGAAAGGAGTTGTGGGATGCTATGAGAAGAACAGAAAGATCTACCTGGATCCCATGGATTCTTATAGGAGATTTCAATTCCATTTCTAGAGCTTGTGAGAAACAAGGGGGTGCTGCCTTTAACTTTGCTAAGGTTCGTGCATTCAATGAATGTATGGAAGATTGTGGCCTCTTGGATACAGGTTTCACTGGACCTAAGTTTACCTGGTTCACAAGAAACAGTGGTATCAGAGAAAGACTGGATAGAAGCATCTGCAATCTCAATTGGCAGCATAAGTTCCCTGGAACCACTACCCTTCACCTCCCTAAAATCAAATCGGATCATAGACCGATTTTGACTTGCACCTCCACTGAACCTGCCAAGCTGAAACTGGCCAGAAGGTTCCAGTTCCTTGCCTCATGGCTTGCACATGAGGACTTTCCTGACTTCTTGGATGTTGCCTGGAGTGGTGGAGGAGACTTCCCACGAGCCTTGCACAACCTTGCTGAGAAGCTCAAGCAATGGAACAAGGAAGCCTATGGCAATATTTTTAGAAGGAAGAAAAAGTTGCTGAGTGAGCTCAAATCACTTGAGCTGCTGAATGAGAAAAGACCTACAACTACTTCAATGGAGAAAGAACAAGAGAAAAGAGAGGAATTGGAGGACACTCTCTGGCAGGAAGAGATGCTTTGGATTCAGAAATCTCGAACTAACTGGGTGATCTATGGAGACCTGAACACTAGGTACTTCCACACCTGCACCCTCAGCAGAAGGAAGAGAAACAAGATTACCTGCCTTCAGGATGATCATGGGCAGTGGATCAGTGATGCTGACGCCCTCCTCACCATGGCCAGGGAGTATTTCTTGAATCTCTTTACCAAGTCTGTTAGGATTGATTGTCAGATCATCCCTGCTCACTTTCCTATCATCGATGTTGCCTTGTTGAATAGATTGTCCTTCTGTCCTAACCAGGAAGAGATTAGATTGGTGATTAAGGAAATGAATGGTCTTAAGGCCCCTGGTAAAGATGGCTTCCAAGCTATCTTTTACCAAAAATGCTGGGATTCAGTTGGAGGGGATTTCTCCACTTTCATTGCCTCTTGTTTCAGGAACCCTAGCAGAATTAAAAGTCTAAATGAAACACTGTTGGCTTTGATCCCAAAAGTGGACAACCCTACCTCCATGAAACAGTTTAGGCCTATTAGTCTCTGCAATGTGGGATATAAAGTTGTGGCTAAACTTATTGCCAATAGAATTAAACCTCTTATGGCTAAGTTAGTTAACAGTTTCCAATCCAGCTTCATACCTAACAGACACATCACTGATAACATTATCATAATGCAGGAAACTATTCACTCGATGGCCAGGAAAGGAGGAAAGAAAGGCTACATGCTCCTAAAGATTGATCTTGCAAAGGCCTACGACAGAATTGAGTGGGAATTCCTTGAAGACACACTCAGAGCTGCAAGGCTACCTGATGAATGTGTTAAGATGATAATGGAATGTGTTACTTCAACAAGCTACCAAGTGCTGTGGAATGGAGGAGAGACTGAAAGTTTCAAGCCTACTAGAGGATTAAGACAGGGATGCCCCCTCTCTCCCTATCTTTTTACTCTTTGTATTGAAAGATTGAGCCACTGTATCTCCCAGGAAGTTAGTAATCATAGATGGAAACCTATCAGACTCTCACCTGGAGGGCCAGAACTGTCTCATCTGTTCTTTGCAGATGATCTAGTCTTGTTTGTGGAAGCTAATCCCCAACAAGCTGAGATTGTTATGGAGTGTTTAGACAGCTTCTGTGCTGACTCAGGAGAGTCTGTTAGTAAGGAGAAGTCTAGGGTGTTTTTCTCTAAAAATGTGAAGAACCAGACTAGGAATGTGATATGCAATAGACTTGGTATGCAGGCAACCAATGACCTAGGAAGATACCTAGGTGTTCCTGTTATCCATGGTAGAATAACCAAGGCAACCTACAAGTATATCCTGGATAGGATTGACCAAAAGCTTACCAGTTGGAAAGCCAGAACTCTGTCACTTGCTGGCAGAGTCACCCTTGTTGTTTCTGTTTTGAATGCCCTTCCCACATATGCAATGCAGACTACTTTCTTGCCTGCTTCCATCTGTGATGCTATTGATAAGAAAGTTAGATCCTTTGTGTGGGGTTCTAGGGATGGGAAGATGAAGTCCCACCTGGTGTCTTGGGAGAACATTTGCAAACCCAAAGACCAAGGTGGGCTGGGTCTTAAGTCTGCCAGAAATATGAACATGGCCTATATGATCAAATTAGGATGGAATATGCTGAACAAGGAATCTGACTTGTGGGTTAGAGTTTTGCAGGGGAAATACTTTAAGCATAAGGATGGGGAAATTCTGTCAATGAAGAAAAGAAACCACTCTAACCTGTGGAAAGCTGTGATCAAGGGAATGAACTTGATGAAACAGGCTACCTGCTGGAGTATTAGAGATGGGAGATCAACTCGCTTCTGGACACAGCCTTGGGTGGACAATGACACCATCCTGCTGGACCATGCTACCACTGACATCACTGAGGAGGAGAGGGGCTCCTTTGTTGCTGACTGGATTACTAAGGAAGGTAAGTGGGATTGGGACAAGTTAAGAATGTGCTTACCTGATGACATCCTCTCGGCTATTGCAGGTATTGATGCACCTAATCAGGAGCTTGGAGAAGATACCACCTTCTGGGGAATGGAGCAAGATGGCAGATTCAGCCTCAAGCCCGCATACAAACTGGCTGCAGATATGGAGGAGATGGAAGCCAGTGGGAAATGGAAGGATCTTTGGAAGTGGAGAGGGCCAAATCGCATCAAACACTTTCTTTGGCTTGTTACCCACGACAGGCTCCTCACCAACACTGAACTGACAAGAAGAAAGATCTCTAATGTCAGCTTGTGCTGCCATTGCAAAGTGGAAGATGAATCAATCGAACATATCCTGAGAAATTGCAGCAAAGCGAAAAGAATTTGGGAGAAGTTCATGATGAGTGATGTCACTAGGAATGGAGGAGTTCCCTTCTCTGAATGGCTCTCCCTCAACATCAAACATGAACCAACTGCCACTGATTTTGGGATTATCTGCTGGCAACTGTGGAAGCAGAGAAATGAGGAGGTTATGGAGGGGAGAATTTTCTCTCGTGACAGTGTTTGTGCCAAGATCCAAGCCTGGTTCAACATTGTGCAGAAAGCTAACCAGAATATCCAGAAAACCTTTTCTGTTGTTAGACCTGTCAAACAGAGCTGCCTTATTGGCTGGAAACCACCTGGAGAAGGCTGGATACAACTTCAATCGGATGGCTCGGTCCTCTCTCCCAGTGGTAAAGCTGCTGCGGGGGGTTTGCTCAGGGATCACACAGGGAAGTGTCTTGGAGCATACGTTTGCAACCTCGGCCACTGCTCCATCACAGCTGCAGAGCTAAGGGGAGCCTTGGAGGGACTCAATATTGCTTGGAGAGCAGGTTACCGCAAGATTCAACTCAGCATGGACTCCACCACAGCGATTAAAATCAACGACAGAAGATTGGAAGATGATCATCGACATGGCAGCATTGCCAAACAGTTTAACCACCTTTTGAACCTTCAATGGGATGTTCGTGTGTCTCATGTGTATAGGGAAGCCAATTCGGCGGCCGATTTCTTGGCTAGCAAGGCTCATAGTCTCAATTTTGGTACACATCCTTTCAATGTGTACGAAAAAGATCTTGTCCATTGGATCCGACACGATGTAATGGGAGTTTCCCACGAAAGGTTTATTTCTAATGTTACTTAGGCGCATTGCGTCTACCTTCTTACAAAAAAAAAGAGGATAAATTTTGAAAGTTGTTACACTAACCTACTGTCAAATCTTTATGTCCAAAAGTCAAAACGAAAAATTTTATACATTTTCAGGCAATAATCCTTGTACTTTCCCAAAGTAATGTGAATTTAATATCACGGAATGGAATTGGATTTCCAATTTGGTTTTAATAACACTCCTACTAGAAAATAGTAGCATCAGCATCCTGATTTTGAAAGTGCTAATGTTTTTTATTTACAATTTTGGAGTTGACTCAACAATCATTGGCTCTCTTTTTTCTCTCTTCCTATTTTTTCATGAATGGGTGCTGCTTTTATTCATCTGACACTATATATACAACAGTACTCTCCAAACCATTACAGAAGAATCAGTTCCAATGGAAGTCAAATTAAGAAAAAGGGCTTCTATACATCATTTGTTCTGACTACCCAGCAAGCTCCAACTACATTTAACTCTTTAACTTTTGTACGAAACCTATTTTTCTCTGTATGAAACCTAGGGTTTTTTTAATGATGATGTCAGACTCATTGTTAGACTCGCTGCCAAGTGGCGAGGGCTCGACGTGGGCGCAGTTTTGGCTGTCGATCCGGAGAATTCGATTCAATTTTGTCACCTAGAGAGAGTTAAGGATGGGTTCCGACTCCCAAATGTGGTCAAGAATAAAGGTGTTGAGTGGAAAGATTTGCTAATCGGTCAGTTTTTTGGATCTTGGTCGAGGGTTACCGCTCTTCATGCATAAGAAGTTGGGGAGAGAAAGAGTGATTGTACTTAAGAGGTTATTAAGGGGTAGATGAAGTTGGAAAGACTAAGGGAGATAGTATTGAAGATGAGAAACCCAAAGATCATGAACAACAACTGGAAGTTGTAACTAAGGCTGTTCAGGTTGAGAGGATTGTAACTCTTCCATCAATTGGGAGTCCTCCTCTTAGCTTTGCATAGATTGTAAGAGGGTCACCAGAATTAACCGGAGCTCAAAAACAATAGGAAAAATGGGTGAGACTACTTAAGTTACCAATCGAAGGAAATGTAAGGGGAGTGAAAAAGTGGGAGGAAAACGCAACTCCCTCTAAGCTTTCCTTTGTTCTTTTAGACCATCTTTATCCCTAAAATTGATTGGAAATTTCTAAATGTGGGACCTTAAAGCCACATCATCAACTTTAGCAATTTTTCACTAAGCAATTTCTAGTCATTAGCATTCCTAAAATTTGTTAGCAATTTTTAATATGGGTCCCACCCACTATTCAAATCTACCAAACACTTTACAATTAAAGAGATTATCTGACTAATAAAAATAGAAAATAAAACAATTACACATATGGCATCGCTAGGGGACTTTTTTAATTAGCAATCTTGCTAATTTAGCAAGAACCTCTCCATCACTAGCAATTGCTAAAACTTTGCAACATTGGCTCTACCTCACTTTAGCAATTACTAAAAATTGCGGATGGAGATGGTCTTAGCTCCGGAAGTCTGGAATGGTAGGGAGGGAAGGAAAAGAGGTAGAAAATTTACTGTGAAGAGCACCCCTCTAAATCGGAGGGAAACTATAGCGTAGCTCCCTTTTGCTCGTTATTTATTTTTCTTTATTTCTTCAAATTTCCTTTCTTTCATTCTCTCTCCCGTAAAAATTTCCTCTTTCCCCCTCTCTCTTTCATTCTCTCGTCCACATTACTAATATAGGGTGGTTTAAGATTAGGGCTGTCAACCAGTCGGTTTCAGTTTAACCAAAAACCGAATTCTCGGTTTTCGGTTAAACCGAGACCTGACCAATTACCACCGGCCACCGACCGACCCTGGGGACTAGGTTATCCGTAAACCCACCGGGCGGTTTCGGTTAAGGCACGGTTAAACGGCAACACCGAAAAAGGGAGGGGCGGTTCGGTCTGCTGTCCTAACCGACCGAAGACCGCCAAAAACCGACCGGTCAACCTACACAAACCGACCGCCAAAACCTAAAACCCGACCGCCAAGACCGAAAACCGACTCTAAACCGATCAAAACCGACCAGGCAGCAAGGGAAAAAACCTAAAATGGCCTAAAATTAAAATCTCAAACCTACATTTCAATTCGTTTTGCACCGAAAATACATCTAAATTAGCAACTTAATGTCTCATATTCATTAATTCAACAACATAAACTCCACAAATCACAATAAGTCCTCTAGATAACAACAAATCAACAACACATCATAAACAATCTATCATCACTTATCACCGGCCTTAGAAGAACCAACATCTGCATAACCCTGTTCTTGCAATACGGGAATCAAGTCATGACCATAATCGTCATATCCATCTTTCTCATACTTTTCCTCCGGTGCATCTTCTTCACCCTCCTCCTCATTCTTCACTGGAATGTTGAGGCTTGCATCTGTATTGCCAACATTGCCAGTATTCGTTGCACTTTCCATTCTAGTTTGGAAAGTGACATTAACTAAGTAAGAAAAAAAAAAGGAAAACAAAGTGTTAGTACTTTTCAAAGTATTAGTACATTGAATTAGGTGAAAAGAAGACAAAAAACTGAACAATAAGAGAGTTTGAGAAACTCACTACTTTCCAAAGTCAAATTCTCTTCATCATCTTCCTTGTCGTCAATCTCCCTGGATCCGGGATACCTTATCCAATCCTCGGCACAAATCAATGCCTCTACCATTAGGTCGCTCAAAGAGGACATGAATGGACTGAGAATCCGCCCGCCACAACTGAATGTTGCCTCTGAGGCAACAGAAGAGATAGGAACAGCTAGTACATCCTTAGCCATCTCAGCAAAAATCGGATAGATTCCAGAGTGTCGAGACCACCAATCCAAAATGTCAAACTTTGCATCATCACTCTCTTCATTGATACCATCAGTTTAACATTTCAAATAGATGTCAAGCTCAGCAGAGCTACCTCCTGTTTCCAGCAGAAGTGCTTCCATTTTTCTCTTTCTAAGCCTCTCCTCCAATATCTTAATCCGATCACCACCACCATCAACAGAACCCTCATCAACAATGTTATCATCAGTGGTAGGCTCAGATGCTAACTCTGCTCCATACTTCCTCTTATAAATCTCAAACATCTGCCGCATCTCCCTTTTAATCCTAGTCTGAATTTCCCCTCCTTTGAGACTTCCATAAATCATTACCAACACTTCAGACACAAGATCAAGTTTACTTCTAGGATCAAGCACACACGCTATATAGATTAAATGATTCACCCGAGGATTCTCCTCATTCATGACAGGTGTGTCAAACCAATACTTTCGTACCTTTTCTTCAACCTTTTCTGCCATCCTTTTGAGCTCTTCACGCGGATTATTCTTCAATTCTTGAATGATGTCATAAATTGGAACAAGTTTCTTGAAGAAAAGATGGGTAGTCACATATTTAGTTCCTGTACAAATGAGAATAGAATACAGGAAATTAGACTTAAACAAATCAAAATTGACAAATGTTCAAATTAAAATAAAAAAATTGTCAAATTTCACTTACCCGAGACTAGGAGGGTAAAGTCATTAAATACCTTCAGATACTTCATCAACTTTCTAATCATACTCCAATCATGTTCAGTTGGAAGACCACCTCTTGCGTCAATATAATCCCTGAAGGAATGGTCATGTATACTTGTATACAAAGTGGTAAACACTCCACCAAACCTCTCTGCTGCTTCTAACATGATATAGGTGGAGTTCCACCTGGTCGGTACATCCAAACACACCAATTTGGTAGAATCCAACTCCAAAAATTGCCTAGCAGTCTTGAACCTTGCCAACCTAGCTGGCGATGACCTCACCCACTTCACACAGTCCCGAATTCTATCCACAGCTCCTCTGATTACTTTCAATCCATCCTGCACTACCAGATTAATGATGTGTGCGACACATCGAAACTGCAGATACTTCCCATCCATCAAATCACACCCCCACGCCTTTAATTTCCTTCTCATGCAATCACTCACAATATCATTTGTAGATGCATTGTCCATGGTCATGTAGAACAAATTCTTCACCTTCCATTCTTCAAGAATTTCTGCAAGCTTCTCTGCAATATCCTTTCATGTATGACTTGTGATGGGAACAAAGGAGATCACCTTCTTCTGCAACTTCCAATCACCTCCAAAAAAGTGAGCAGTCACACACATGTAATTTTTGTTGTTGTCAGAAGTACACGTGTCTGTGGTGATTGAAACTCTGCCTTTGCTCTTTGATTCAAAAAACTCTATCAAATTCATCTTTTTCTCCAAGAATATATGAAAGCAATCATCTCTTATACCTCTCCTCCTAGGTATCTTAAACAGTGGCTGAACCGTATGCATAAACTGCTTAAACCCGTCTCTTTCCACAAAGCGAAAAGACAACTCATCCATTATAATCATCATGGCTAAGGCATATCTTGCTTTTGCTTGATCAAATTTCCATAAAGCACTTACTTGACTACCATCTGCGGCCTGCAAGTTCAGAACAGTCTGATCCTTGGATGCTGCAACCTTAGCCAAACATGTCCTCCGATGGTTATTCATTGCAGAAGTGCCGTTCCTGGATGGATGTGCTTTGATCTTAGTGTGACAATGGTTGCACTCTCCAAACGGATATTCATCCACCGCCACCTTCATAAAGTCCTTCCAGCAATCAGCTGTACCTGCTGTCTCCAACCATTTCCCTAAATTGAAGGGATCTAGAGAAGCTTTATTTGGAGCCGGATTAACCGTTTCTGATGAAGGAGCCTCGGTAGCAGGTGTACTTCCACTACCGGCATGGGCGGGAGTCGATGCAATTGATGCCGATGCCGACGGTTCAGCAGACTGAACATGCCGACTCCCTGTGCGTCCACCACGACCCCGATTCTGAGTAGGAGGGGCTGAGGCACCCGCACCACCACGACCTCGAGGAGCCGGAGGTCTCCCACCATGAGAAGCAGTCTCAGCGGATGGTGCACCTCGTTCGCCACGTCCACCACGTGGAGCCGGAGGTCTCGCCCTACATCAACATTCAACAGTTACACAAATTTAAAATCAGTCATCATTCAATCATCATCATTCATCAATCAAAATCATCTCCATCATTCAATCATCATCATTCATCAATCAAATTCATTGTCCATTATTATTGTGGACTCCCACTCCAGAGTTGTCCCAAAAGAACCTCACACCAATTGCCTCTCTCTCTCTCACGCCAACCATTGAGCCTCCTCACCAACTTGGCTATCCATCCCCTTGACTCTTCCTCACACATGGACCAATTTATATAATCTGATAATCATACTACACTCTCCTCTACTGTCTACTCTATCCACAACACCTACAGGCTACAATTCACTTCCATCTCATCTCTTCTTCCTAGCTTCCTCCATCCATGGCGGCTTCTCCACTTCCAAAACTCTGCCCACCATGGCACCAACTCTTCCTCATAATCTCCCTCTCCATCATCACCTCCTCATCACAATCCCACACCACATACATAATCCACATTGACCTCACCGCCATGCCCAAACCACCACACCGACCAGGCGACCACCAACTCAATCAACATTCAAAAATAAAACATCAATTTCTATAAACAATAAACATACATAAGGAGCTGGCGAGCTGCTGCCTGCTTGCTAGACTGGAGGCGGCGAGGTGGAGGGGGAAGGGGAAGGGGAAGATCGCTGCTGGCGATTGGAGGGTGGCGCCGTGGCGGCAGACTGGCGAGCGATTGGAGGGTGGCGGCAGAGTGGCGAGGCGACTGGAGGCGCGGCCGGCGATGGCGGAGTCTTGCGATGGCGGGCTGGCGGGCGCTGTGCGACGGGCCGACGGCCGACGATAGGGAGGCTGGGGGAGGGTGACGATTTCGCGCAGTCGAGAGGAAGAAGAGGGACGATTTTGCGCAGTCGAGAGGATGAAGAGGGACGAGACTCGAGAGTGTCTAGGGTTGGGGTCGTTTTCTCACAATTCAAAAGGCGGCGTATTACTCGGTTGGTTAGAGCCGGTTAACCGGCCTCGGTTACTCGGCTAACCGCCTGCCCACACCCATGTTCCGCCAACCGACCGTGACTGTTTATTTCCGGTTTTCGGTTAGCCGCTAACCGGCAGTTAACGGTTAGACCGGTCGGTTAGCCGCTAACCGGAAACCGAAATGACAGCCCTATTTAAGATGATCTTAATTATGATGGTAATGAAGATTCTAAAATTAAATCCCACCAACAATTTATAAGTTAATTAAATTCAATAAATAATGATTATATATATAAATATATTTATGAACATAATTGCAAATTTAAACTATTCATATGTAACTTATACGTAACTTACTTGTACCGTTTTTTATTAGCGATTTGATATTACTTGACATATCTTCGATGTCCTGACGTTATATATGAGTGATAATTTCAAAAAAGGTTTTGGGTAATTTTAGGAATATTTTTCAATTGAATCACAAAAGTTTTATGTTAGGTATTTAATTGGATATATGTTCTTTTATTTTATATTTGTGAAACCATACCGTATCGTTGGTTTGACTGTAAAAATACCCTAGATATAGACATTTTTAATGGTACTTGATCACACGAATCTTATAATTGTTGAAAAAATGGATTGGATTGACAATTGGACCAAATTGGGCCAAATAAGTAATTTACCTAACGTATAACTTTGTTTTACACTGTAAATAAAATTGTTGCGTGAGATGTAAAAGTGTGTTACGTTCTTTTTTAAAAAAGACATGAGAGTGAAATTTTTATATATGGATGTCAACTTGTACAGTAGAGGTAATCCAATTTTAAGGAAATTTTTTAATAATGAACCAAATTAGAGAAAAAGAATATATTTGATCCACTATTCATAAGTAATGAAAATTTTATCAACACATAGTTAAATTATTTACTATAACATAACTAATAAATTAACATATCTATCACAGTTTCAAATATACATTTTTCTCCCACTTTTTCCTCCACTTTCTTCCATTAAAATTTTTTTCCTTCCCCTCCAAATTTTTTGTCCCTTCCTATTCACTCTCCTCCAACTCAAGTGGCAACAATCCTCCGCAAATGACAAGAAAAACATCATATGGTAAAGAAAGCTTGAAGCATCATTTGTCAAGGCTAAGAATATATAGATTGAATCTCCTATAAAACAATTTCATAATATGAGGAAAGGGGGTAAGGGTGGTCGTGGTCGAGGGAAGAGATGAAGATTTTAACATTGAATACCAGAGGGCTTTTTGCAGAAAGTAAGTATTTGCTTTGCTATAAAAATAATAGGGCTAGTTCCACTAGGAAGCCCAAACTATAAAAAAAAACGTGTCATTTGTGTCATAAACTATTCAATATGACAATCATGTCCCATCGTTTGATACTTTTGTTCCATTTGTGTCCCGAAATTTTTGTTTACCATTAAAAATAATAGTTGACCAAACGAGAGTCAAAACAATTTTGACTTTTGCTGATGTGGGAAAAACGTGGAAGCCACTTAGATGCCACATTATTGACTCATTAAATAATTTTGTAATTAAAAATTAAAATTAGGGGGAAAATACAAGACTGGTTCATCTTCTTCCTCCTCTTCCTCTCGGTCGAAAGCAACTGGCCTCCATCTTCCTCTCCAATCTGGGCGAGGGTTTCTCGATGGCACACAAGCACATTCGAATTCGGGAGACTCGGGTGAGATCTACCTCTCTCGCCGCATCCAGCATCGTCGTCAACATCATCCCTGCGTGTTGAAGATGATGGAAGGATGTAGAGAGAAAAAATCAAATTATCGGCACCCTTTTCCTGCATCTTCCGACCCACCTCCAATTGCGGCGGATTCCCTGAGATGATTGCCATGGAGAGACTGAATCTGGATTTCAATCGATGAAGTTGGGAAGCATCGCAACGACCAGCGACAGCGACAAGTGCTACAACCTAGAGGGCGAGGAGACCTCCAAATATCTTTCTTGGATTCGACCTCTTAGGTCCCTTATCCGACTTTTTCCTCTACTTCTTCATTTTTCCTCTCATTGTGATTCTGGGTTTCGTTATTCATAAGGTATTCTGGGTATTCTGGATTTCATTTGGATTATGGAATACTTGTAGAGACGGGACGGTGACAGGCATCCGCGTCTCCGACGCAGAGAGTAGCCATTAGCGAAGTGGGGAAAGAATAGTTGGGGGAATAAAGAGGGATTCTGTGGTGGTAAAGAACAATTGGGGATGGCTAAGGAGTTCCAGCCTTCCCTAGTTCTGCCAGTTCTCCACCTTGCCCTAGCCGCGGAGGCTTGGAGGCGGAGGGGGTGGTGGTTGGTGGGTTGTTAGAAGGGTTTGCGGCAGGCGGGGATTGGTGGGATGAGGAGTAAAAAGAATAAAAGAGTATTTTTTTATTTTTTTGAACTTTGTAATGTAAAAATGATCCACATCAGCTGACACATCAGCGGTCAAATTGTTCACCTTTGAAAACTAACAGTCAACTTTAACAAAGTTAACGAAGACGAAAGTTCGTGCTAGGATTGTCATATTGAATAGTTTATGACACAATTGATACTTTTGGCATAGTTGGGTTCTCTAGTGGAATTAACCCAAATAAATAATTATAGTACAAATATAGTAGTTATTTTAGCACCAAAGGTAACAGAATAAGAGACGGAAAAACTAATAAAGAAATAGTTTTCTAACTAGAAAACTGAAGTTAAATACAATTCCTTGGGTTTAGGGAAAATTTGGTAGATTTGGAAGCCTAATCTTCAACTTAGAGTTCTTCACTCTACTGACATGTTCCTTCAGGTGCTGGTGTGTGTGGGTGGGTTGGGAGGGGGGGGGGTTAATTCTTTCTTTGCCACATTTGTCAATGCATTGATAGGCTTGTCTTGTATGAAGAAATAAAGAGATTGAAAGTTAGTGCAGGAACCTTGGATACTATTAGGGGGTTTTAATTATGTTAGTAGCTTAAATTTCCAACAAGTATTTGTGAGTATGACTAATTTGGAATTATAAGATCACCATGTCACGAGGCCTTGGTTCACTTGGTTAAATAAACAAGTACGGAATCCCAGTGCTAGGAGGTTGAAAAGGGTTCTAGTAAATCTTGATTGACTTGATAAATTCGGAGATAGCAAAGTCCACTTTCAAATCCCTGGATTCTCCATCACTACCCTATGGAAATTGAAGTTCCAAACTCGTTAAAACATGACTCCGAACAATGGCCAAGTGTAACCAATGAAAGGGACTGCAGTATAGTGACACAAGTAATAAATACCGAATCCACGGGTCTATAGAGTTACTATTACTCAACTTCAGTTCATTATCTAGCAAACCAGATTAAGATTTGATTAACTAAACTACCCGACAAGCTAAACTAGGTAAAACTACTAATTGCAGGTTGGGAACTCACTTTGGTATGATTCCCTCTTGCTCCTCAATTAAGTCCAAATAGTAATTTCCTTCAGTCGTTTTACTGTTGATTAAACTTCGAAAGATCCTAAATTAGCTTGGAATTTCTTAAACTGACCAAGCCCTCTTAGACAGATTATCCGGCAGGCGACTAGCCTTCACCGGGATAGAATCCTAAGGCGTTTCACAAATATCTCCACTACGTGGAATGAATTCCAGTACAAAGCATTGAATTGGCTGACACTCGCACAATCAATTCACTCCTATCAATTGAAGAAGCTCTATCAACCTAATCAGATTCTATCTATTATAGGTTAAAGCAGAAGTCAAGAGAATGTGATCAGGATTCAAATGACTCTACAAACCATGCCTCAATTGATTAAAACCAAACATTTTAGCATTCAAAGATTCGTAAAAGAAAGATCCTAACACATGAAACTAGGGTTCCTCTAAACCTAAGTGAAGGGAAGTTACTCCATAGAGAAGAGAGAGAATGCAGAAATCTGATCTAGATCTTCAATCTCCATCTTCAAGCTTGATTCCCGAGCTCCAATGATCAAGAAATCTTCCAAAATAGCTCCAAGAATGATCCCAAGTCGCTCTCTCTTGGGTTCGTCCCTTGGGTATTTGGGATCCAAAACCCAACTCCCCCCATTAAATCATAGAAATCATACTTATACCCGAGCAGGGGCAGAAACACAATCGGGAACGCGGACGTGTTTAGTCCTGCCCGTGTTTAGTCCCGCCTGTGTTTTGCATCCCTTCAGCAGTCTTCACAATAGAGGCTCGACATAAAAAAAACATTGGCAAGTGCTAGACAAAACACGACCGTGTTTTCAGGGAAGTCTGCCCGTATTTGCTCATGGATCATCACAATGCTCGACATAAAAAACACTGGTGAGTGCCAGATGAAACACGGTCATGCTTTGTGGAGAGTCTCCCGTATTTCTTCCTCAGCTCCACTTTTGAGAGGCTTTTGAGTGACCAAACGACCTTCGATTGACCCGAAACTTGCCGTTATGCCTCCCTTTACTCGCTAGGATCTAAAGTACGACAAAATAACACAACCTAGCGTAAAATTGGCCAAGGAGAACTCTAATCAAAGCCAAATTGATCCAGAAATGAGGGTGTAAACATGTGTAAATATCGTGTTATCAAATTCCCCAACACTTAATCGTTTGCTTGTCCCCAAGCAAACCCGACTCAAATCAATGCAACTCTCGAAGCTCTACAACAACACGCGACCCCGATCGTCAGTAGAGGACTTCCTATATCATTTAGTAGCTTACGAGGTCAACCAACGCACAAGGCACCTCATGGCTTATTCGGCAAGAACTCTAGTCCCTAGTCGGGATCATGCCAAGTAGTGATCATATAGGGGTGTTAGTCGGTGCGGTTTCGGTTTAACCGCACCGAAATATCGGTTAACCGCAACCAGAATTGTCCCAAGATCACTAATCGAAACCGAAACCGACAGAGACTTCGGTTAACCGAAAACCGCAAACATCGGTTTCGGTTTTCCCTTGCGGTTAACCGAAATCGTAGGTTCTGGTTCACTTTCTAGGTTTTCGTTCAGAAACCGACCACCCAAAACCGAATTTCAACCACCTTTTTTAATGATTCACCCTCAATTTTGAGTGACCTGCTTTTGTTTCAACCTCTATAATCACACACCATAAAGTCATCTAAATCAATTGAACATAAAGCCTAAAGCAACTACACAATTCAACCACAACTCCACAACATAAAGTCTACATGCCCACAATTCAACCACAAGTCACAATCACAACAAGACACAAATAACAAGTTCATTATCTCCAAATCATCAACCTAAATTATCCGAGGATCTCGCTCCAATTCATCTAGCCCATAGTCATCATTTACTCCAAGATCTTCATCTAGCCCATAGTCATCAACCTAAGGTTCACTCTATCGAGTGCAAAGGGGATTTAGAGAGGGGTGACTTTCGAGTTCTAACTCTTAAAAACATTTGAGACTCATGATGGAGGGTTGTTTGCAATAGGTGAGAATTGGGATGTTTG
Organism: Linum tenue; assembly: GCA_946122785.1. Lineage (NCBI taxonomy): Eukaryota > Viridiplantae > Streptophyta > Magnoliopsida > Malpighiales > Linaceae > Linum > Linum tenue. The sequence goes on along the minus strand of CAMGYJ010000010.1, from coordinate 18,244,311 downwards.
AAATTGCAACTTTGATTGGTTTTGAATCTTACAACTTTTTCCCTTAGCCAAAGTAAAAAACCATGTAGTCACGCTAGTAGGCGGTTATCGGTTTTCTTATCGGTTAACCTCTAACCGATTAATCGGTTAGCGGTTAACCACTAACAAAAATACTACTAACCGAAACTGAAACCAATAAATAAATAGCAGTTATCGGTTAACCACTAACCGACTTTATCGGTTCGGTTATCGGTTAAACCCGATAACCGAATAACCGTTTATCACCCCTAATCGTAGGACAAGTGATCTGTGGATAAAGAAACTCTAAAAAACAGAAAGATCATGGACTCACTTTTTTAGGTGCTCTATCTTTCCTTAAAGATGGTTGGACCCCCCTTTTTTTTTCTTTCTTTTCATTTTCATTTTCTTGTTTCTGTTTTTTTTTTTTTCTTTTTGCAAGGGTTCCAACCTATTATTTCCAGAAAATGGGGCTCCCACCTAGAAAAGGTTTTGCGGTAGCCCAGCTCTTACCGACCATGCCGGGAGCGGCTCTTATTGGCCATGCCAGGAGTGGCTCTTACCAGCCTTGTTGGGAGCTGACACGCCAAAACACAACACCAAACTGCGACCAAGTGTAATCGCAGTCCGGGAATGTAGTAACAGGCAAGTTATATTATCAACCCGGGGTCTAGATCTACTGCTTACTCCGTGATTCTCTATTATCTAGCAAACTAAGTCGAGTGTTGTTGTTTAAAAGCAAAAGCAGTAAGAAAGCAGGAAATGGCTCGGTTTTCAAAAGCAGTTAAGAGTCACTCGGGATTGAGTCCCCCTAGCCCCTTAGTTAGGTTCAATTGCAATTCCCTGGGTTGATTTACTGTTGATTAGACTGCGGAAGATCCGACAGTAGCTTGGAATCTCTTAAGCTGACCAAGCCCTCTCAGTCTAACTACCCGGCAGACGACTAGTCTTCACCGGGATAGAAAGCTGAGGCTATAAACACAGAACTCCACTACTGGCGTTAAGAACACCAGTACAAAGCAGTAAACTGGCTAACTCTCGTATAGCCAATCTCCTACTATCGAATGAAGAAGCTCTAACAACCTAATCAGATTCTATCTATCTCAGGTTGAAGCAGAAATTGAAACAAGCTGATCAGACTCAAATCAATTCATGAAACATGCGTCATTCGATTAAAATCAAACAATAATATCATTCCCAAGTCATTACAATCAAAACCCTAACATCAGGAACTAGGGTTCTTCATACCCAAGTGAGAGAGAGGTTCTACTCCATAGAGAGAGAAAGGAAAACAGAAATCAGAGTAGTCATACTCATAACGATGAGGAAAATCTGCTCTGGGATGTCAATCTTCACTCCTAGGGACGTAATCCGGGCTTCAATGATGAGAAATCCACTCCAAGATAGCTCCTAGGGTTTGTTCTTCGCTCTTTCTCTCTCTAAAACTCTGTTTTTGCCCAGAAAATCCGATTCCCTCTCTTTGGCTCGAATCTGCCTTCAAAAGGGCATCATTGGCAAAACACGGTCGAGGGCACGGCCGTGTTCTGCCTCAGCCCGCCCGTGTTTTGCCTCAGCCTTAAAAGCACGGCCACGGGCAGCTCGAGAACACGGTCGTGCTCAGCCTGAAACACGGCCGTGTTTCTCCTTTAGCCCGCCCGTGTTTTTTGAGTTGTTCACGCCTCCTTTGGAAACCTCGGCATAAAAAGCACGGTCGCAGGAACACGGCCGTGTTCTGAGGGCCTCCTGCCCGTGTTTTGGCCTGGCTCGTCCAAACGACCTCCAAACGATCCGAAACTCGTGCTTGGCCTTCCCTTTGACGCCTAGGACCTGAAACAGGGCAAAGTAGCACAACCCGGCGTAAAATAGGCCAAAACACACAACCATGCTCCGCAAATGGATAAGAAATAGGGGTATAAAATCATGTAAATATATCGTTATCAAACTCCCCCACACTTAACCGTTTGCTTGTCCCTAAGCAAACCAAGTCAGACACCAGGTAAGCTTGAGACATTACAATCAAGCAGGCTCAAGGGCAAATCGTATCAGCACGAAACACGTGGATCATACTGGCTTTCGATCATCAACACATGGCAACTCGAACGACAACCTAGACAACCATCACAGATGACATTCGAATGCAATAGAGTCGAGCAAAGGAAAAGTTCTTTCATGTTCACCAACCAACATAGACTTGACTCAATCACTTGTTCAAAACAGTCACATCATGCACAAAGCTCAAGATATCAGAATTAAGACCGAGCAATCTAGGTCCTCACCGGGGTAAAGAGTATAGAGAAAATGAAGAAATGAATCGCTCACTCTCGACCAGTGGGGTCAGGACAATATGATGCGAAAAATGCGCATGCTTCTTCTCTCAATTCCTAACGTCTCTTCACCATGAATGCAGCCTCTAAATGCTAGAGTTCACATAAGGGGGTGTCACCACTAACTAATCCGGAGGGCTTAGACACAGGTTCAAATGACTGGCTAGGGTCTTGGACATGGGGAACAGGCCTTTTAGGTGGTGGCAGTTATAGCACAAGGTTCCACAATTCCAAACCCGACAAAACCACAATCAAGCAAACCAGTAACTTTCGTCCTACTATTCTGCATTAATCAAATTCTGAACCCGGGCGGGCTGGGGTCAGAACACGGCCGTGTTCTGAACCCCCTGCTGCCCGTGCTTTTTAGGCCGCGCGCTCCCTGGGTCTAAATTCAAAACACGGGCGGACAGGGGGCAAAACACGGCCGTGTTTTGGCCCCCTGCTGCCCGTGTTTTTATGGCCGAGCCCAGAAAGCTGATTTTCCAAATTCCAATTTCAAACCACCCAAACTCATTCGTGCCCCGGCTCGAAAATTCACCCAATGGCACATTAAAAGGCACCGCCAGAGGCACGAAATACATTCCAGACAGACTCCAGACAGACTCTATGACTCAAAAACGACAAAAATTCAAAGGAAAAGGATAGAAATGCAAATCGTGGTGGGGTTGCCTCCCCACAAGCGCTTCTTTACCGTCTTTTAGCTGGACGCCAGTAGAGGATGCTCAGGGAAGTGTAGGATCAGGTGCCCTCAAGAGCGGATCCACATCGCTCTTGAGGTACAGCTTCAAATGGTGGCCATGTACACGACGAATGTGGCCACCTGCATTTGCCAGCTCGACTTGGCCATCCGGTAGGATGCAAGCGAGTGAATACTCGGATGGCCAAGGTGGGGGCGGGACCAGCTCATAGTGGTCTCCGGCTTTCTTGCGAGGAGGCTTAGCTGCCTGCAGTTTCGGCCGCCACTCCTCCTTGACCTGTTCTTTGGATGATGGAGTGGTCCGGAGTGGCGGCGAAGATGTGAGAGGCGGGTCCTGCAAAACAGGCAGCACAGAAGGATACACGACAGACTCGTGCTCCTGGTGAGATACAGCATGCAGAGGTAACGAATCAGATATAGTGTTAGCAACAGAAAATGTTATTCGCTCCTCGCCATCCCTCAGAACTAAGGTCCCATCATGCACATCTATGAGAGCCTTGGCGGTGGCCAGGAAAGGCCTTCCCAGTATAAGAGGCACTTCTGTGTCCTCACTGATGTCCAGGATAACAAAATCCACAGGATATGTGAATTTGCCAACCTTGACCAGAAGGTCTTCCACTATACCCCTAGGGTGCACTACCGATCTGTCAGCTAATTGAAGGGTCATCCTAGTAGCACGGGGTTCACCTAGGCCTAGTTTCATGAACAATTTATATGGAATAACATTGATACTAGCACCTAAATCCGCCAAGGACTTCTCTACATGCAATTTACCGATAGAGCACGGGATAGTGAAACTACCTGGGTCCTTTTTCTTCTGCGGCAGCTTGTTCTGCAGAATAGCCGAGCACTCCTCGCTGAGCTCCACAGTGGCCAGCTCACTCAGCTTCTGCTTCTTTGAGAGAAGCTCTTTCAGAAACTTCGCATACTTTGGCATTTGCGATAGTGCCTCAAGAAAGGGCACTTGGACATTCAGCTTCTTGAGCATGGCCATGAAGTTCTCGAACTCTGTCTCCAGCCTGTCTCTGTGCAACCGAGTAGGGAAAGGGAGTTTAGGGACATACTCCTTCACTACTGGTTGCGGTTCAGGTGCAGGCACCTCAACCTCCTTCTCTACTTCGTGTTCCACCGCTGGAGATGCTACGACAGGGCTTTCTTTCTCCGGTTCCCGAGCAGGTGGGTCAACAGTCAGCTTGCCACTCCTGGTCATGATGGCATTGGCAGTCTCGTGGGGGTCGCGAGGATGAGGGATGGTCTGCGCTGGTAGAGTACCAGGCGCCCTTTGAGCCACTGCTTGGGCCACGCTCCCCAGCTGGGTCTGGATATCCTGCAAAACAGCCCGTGTATTCCTCTGACCAGCTTCCAGAGCCAGGAGTTGACCCGAGGCCTTCTCCATGAACTGCTCAAAGGTGTTGAATTTCTGAGCACTAACACTGGCGAGAGAACCCACCAAGTCCTGCAGTTCAGCCATCTTATCGTTCTGCACTGGGGCAGCAGGGGCTGCACCTGGCTGCTGGAATTGCCCCTGTCTGGGCTGATATGGTGGCCTCTGGAAGCCCGGTGGTCCCTGTGGAGGTGGTGGTCTGGGATTTGGCCCAGCCCAGGAGAAGTTAGGATGCTGGCGCCACCCCTCGTTGTACGTGTTGCTGTAGGGGTCATTGCGCCTGACATTGTTGATGAAGTTCACCTGCTCCTGGGGTGTGGTCGATTCCTTCATCGCCTGGCAGTCTTCCACCATATGATGGGTGCTCTCGCACCACTGGCAGAGCATCGCCTGCTGCTGTCCGGTCCCTGGAATCATCCCGGAACGATCGATAGCTGAGACCAGCTTCGATACTACCTGCACCAAATCAGATGACTGGGTGCCCACAACATGCACACCCCGGCCTGGTGCTCTCCTCGATCTCCTGGCAGTGCCCCAATCATAACCATTCTCCGCCATCTCTTCAAAGAGTTGATTCAGCTGTGGCGGGGTTTTGGTCAGCATGTTCCCGCCACATACCGAATCGATCAGCTGCTTGTCCTCCGGGAAGAGGGCGTGATAGAAGGTGCCCACCTTGAATGCATCGTTGAAACCATGATTGGGGCACCTGAGGAAAAGGCTGTTGTATCTCTCCCATGCATCCCTGATGGTCTCATCCTCATCCTGAGCAAAATGTGTAATCTGCTTCTGGAGATCAGCTGTCTTGGATGGAGGATGGTAGCGGGTGAGGAACTTGTCCGCCAGGTTGGCGAACGTGGTGATGGAGCCCGGAGGTCGAGTGTCTAGCCACTCCTTGGCCTGCCCCTCCAGAGTGAATGGGAAGTACCTCAGCTGGATGGCATCTGCTGGTACCCCATTGATCTTGATTCCATCGATGAGCTCGTGGAATCGCCTGAGATGTGATCGAGGGCACTCTCCCTCCTTACCACGGAACACTACTGAACCGCGCAGCATGGTGATCACGGAGGTGCTCACCTCAAAGTTGTTGGCTGGGACCTGAGGGTGTTGAATAGGTGACCTCATGTCCGCAGCCCTAGCGGCCCAGTAGGACCCCATGGTTTGCTCCTCGGGGATCACAGCATGGTTCTGCGGATCACCCATCTCGCCTTCTTCTTCCTCTCCGATCTGTAGCTGTGACAGCGCCTTCTCCGCAGCCAGTCGCGCCTTTAGAACCCGCTTGGAGTTCCTGCAGGTTCGTTCAAGCTCCTGGTCAAGTGGTAGTAGATCTCCCGACTGGCTACGGGTCATGCACTACCTGCACACACTCAGAAGAAACAACCCGTGAAGGCACACAGGTGGAAGAAAGAAAATGCAGAAAATAAAAAACTAGAGTAACAAATTATCACGTTTCTCCAATAACCTAGAGGTTCCCCGGCAACGGCGCCAAAAACTTGACACGCCAAAACACAACACCAAACTGCGACCAAGTGTAATCGCAGTCCGGGAATGTAGTAACAGGCAAGTTATATTATCAACCCGGGGTCTAGATCTACTGCTTACTCCGTGATTCTCTATTATCTAGCAAACTAAGTCGAGTGTTGTTGTTTAAAAGCAAAAGCAGTAAGAAAGCAGGAAATGGCTCGGTTTTCAAAAGCAGTTAAGAGTCACTCGGGATTGAGTCCCCCTAGCCCCTTAGTTAGGTTCAATTGCAATTCCCTGGGTTGATTTACTGTTGATTAGACTGCGGAAGATCCGACAGTAGCTTGGAATCTCTTAAGCTGACCAAGCCCTCTCAGTCTAACTACCCGGCAGACGACTAGTCTTCACCGGGATAGAAAGCTGAGGCTATAAACACAGAACTCCACTACTGGCGTTAAGAACACCAGTACAAAGCAGTAAACTGGCTAACTCTCGTATAGCCAATCTCCTACTATCGAATGAAGAAGCTCTAACAACCTAATCAGATTCTATCTATCTCAGGTTGAAGCAGAAATTGAAACAAGCTGATCAGACTCAAATCAATTCATGAAACATGCGTCATTCGATTAAAATCAAACAATAATATCATTCCCAAGTCATTACAATCAAAACCCTAACATCAGGAACTAGGGTTCTTCATACCCAAGTGAGAGAGAGGTTCTACTCCATAGAGAGAGAAAGGAAAACAGAAATCAGAGTAGTCATACTCATAACGATGAGGAAAATCTGCTCTGGGATGTCAATCTTCACTCCTAGGGACGTAATCCGGGCTTCAATGATGAGAAATCCACTCCAAGATAGCTCCTAGGGTTTGTTCTTCGCTCTTTCTCTCTCTAAAACTCTGTTTTTGCCCAGAAAATCCGATTCCCTCTCTTTGGCTCGAATCTGCCTTCAAAAGGGCATCATTGGCAAAACACGGTCGAGGGCACGGCCGTGTTCTGCCTCAGCCCGCCCGTGTTTTGCCTCAGCCTTAAAAGCACGGCCACGGGCAGCTCGAGAACACGGTCGTGCTCAGCCTGAAACACGGCCGTGTTTCTCCTTTAGCCCGCCCGTGTTTTTTGAGTTGTTCACGCCTCCTTTGGAAACCTCGGCATAAAAAGCACGGTCGCAGGAACACGGCCGTGTTCTGAGGGCCTCCTGCCCGTGTTTTGGCCTGGCTCGTCCAAACGACCTCCAAACGATCCGAAACTCGTGCTTGGCCTTCCCTTTGACGCCTAGGACCTGAAACAGGGCAAAGTAGCACAACCCGGCGTAAAATAGGCCAAAACACACAACCATGCTCCGCAAATGGATAAGAAATAGGGGTATAAAATCATGTAAATATATCGTTATCAGGAGCAGATGTATCAAGCCTCGTGCGGGGGATAGAAATGTAAGGGGACTGGAGGTAGTAGGTGGAAGTTGGGAACGAATTCCCGTCTCCCCTAACACTCTTTCACCGATTTCCACTCGGGAGACATTGTTTTAAAAACACAATTTAGAGCACCTTTTTCAAAACATGGTACAGGAGTCCATGACAGGTAGAGAGTCAACGATACCACACAATTCAAGTGTCCTAAGATCACTAATTCTCACAATCAACCAACACAATATGAAGAAGAAAGAAGACTTCATAATGCATCAACATCCTCCATAGTGCTACACCACCTCCCTAGGTTGCATAGTACTATAAGGACTGTTAATTCAAAGCATAGTGAGTAGGCATATGCAAGGAACACGTACTTGGAGCACTCAAATGGTAAAATCTAGAAAGTGGACTAGGTTCCAAGCACACACATACAACCAAACATTCACACAAAAACCTAATGGAATACCTCCTCACACTTAAGCACGACATTGTACTCAATGGCGAAAAGATAAAGAGGGTAGAACGAAGTTACCAGATCAAGTGTGAATGATGGTGGAAGGGGCAGGCAGAGCATTCCAGGAGGAAGAGGGCATTCGGAACACAAACACCTCATAAAATCTCACAAAGGTTAAGTTATTGACTCTAAAATCAAAGAAAAAAATGGACTCAACCGAAGAGAAATAGGAAAAGAAATGCAAACCGACTAGTTGGGTTGCCTCCCAACAAGCGCTTCTTTCACGTCGTGAGCCAGACGGTGGCTCCTAAGTTTCAGTCCACCCTAGAACCTCCTTGAAGTTGAGGTTCTCATCGATGAGGTGGAGTCTCAAGTCACAAGCAGGTGGCATAGCAAGTGGCGAAAATGACTCGTGCCCTTGATGTAGATGAAGTATCCACCCTCGAGACCTCTTCTTCTCTTCTTTTCTCATCTCATTGCCCCAAACCATATATGACTGCATAGATTGCCCACCATCGCGTCTACTAAGAGGGACCGATGTTGATATGGCCTTGGTTTGGCAAAGAGACACTACAAACGCGTCCCTGCCAAGTAGCTCCTCGAAGTTTGGTGGAGATATTACTTGTAACATAGGGCCAGTGCCAGCCTCTTCCACCTCAATTTTGTTCTCAGCCTGGACGTCAATTGCTTCTTCAACCCCCCTTCCTTCTTCAATATTTGGTATCTCCCCTTGGAAAAGATCAAGAACTTTCTCTTCTTCGCTTTCTTCCTCATCCTCCACAACTTCTTTCCTCACCCTTTCTTACTCTTCTTCTTCCAACATAGATTGGAGAGCAATTCGCCATGCAAGGTTCTCAATAAGTTCAACTTGAATCTCCTCACTCATGTCTGCCTCTTCAAAGCTCGAGGTGTAATGGGGAAAGGTGTGGTCGGCTACAACAGGATATTCCTAATCATGATCATCACGGGAGCTCTCCGTGACAAATTTCGTATGCTCCACAGTATCCTCGTAACCTTTTTCATCCTCATCCTCATCTTGTATGGTAGCAGAAAGGTTGTCTTGAGAAATTTGTGTACAAGCTTGCTCAATGACCTCGAGTTTTTTCTTAATGCTCTGGAGGGTCTCCTCTGTTTCACGGTTCGATAACTTAATTTGGGCAATGGTCGGGATATGAAGATCCAGCTTGGGAAATGATCTCTCAGGTACTCGAGCAATCTGCTCCACTAAAAGCCTCAAGTGATAGTGTGGATCTGGCTGTGGAGTGTAGCATGGCTCTGCCAGATGGCCCTTGAAGGCCGACACGGCTAACTCCAAATCTGATGGCCCCTCTGGTTGTCGGTGGAATTCTTCTTGATAAGGAGATTGTTCTTGAAATGCCCAGGGGTTTGATTGTTCTTCGTAGTAAGGGGGTTGGTACTGAAACTCGAATCCATAGTCTTCTCCTTCTTGATTGGTCCAGGAAGTCTCGGGGTAATACCACTCGGGTGGTGGTGGATACCCCCAATGGTTAGAGAAGCCATGATGATCCATGCTTCAGATATGCACAAAAAAAACACCCAAGTAAAAAGCAAGGGTGGGAAAGAAAAGAAAAAACGCTAAAGTAACAAACTTCTGTCTTTCCTAATAATCTAGAAATTCCCCGGCAATGGTGCCAAAAACTTGACTCGCTAAAACACAACTCCTAATAATTAACAAGTGTAAACAATGAAAAGGACTGCATTATAGTGACACAAGTAATAAATATCCAATCCACGGGTCGCTAGAGTTACTATTGCTCAGGTTCACTTCATTATCTGGCAAACCAGATTAAGATTTTATTAACTAAACTACTCTACAAGCTAAACTAGGTAAAACTACTAATTATAGGTTGGAAACTCACTTAGGTATGATTCCCCCTAGCTCCTCAATAAGGTCCAAATTATAATTTTCTTCGATCGTTTTACTGTTTATTAAACTGCAGAAGATCCTAAATTAGCCTCTTAGATAGATTATCCGGAAAGCGACTAGACTTTACCCGGATAGAATGCTAAGGCGATTCACATAGATCTGCACTACATGGAATGAATTCCAGTACAAAGCCAGTAATTTGACTGACTCTCGCACAATCAATTCATTCCTATCAATTGAAGAAGCTCTATCAACCTAATCAGATTCTATCTATCATAGGTTAAAGCAGAAGTCAAGAGAATGTGATCAGGATTCAAATGACTCCACAAATCATGTCTCAATTGATTAAAATCAAACAGTATGCCATTCAAAGATTCATACAAGAAAGATCCTAACACATGGAAATAGGGTTCCTCAACACCTAAGTGAAGGGAAGTTACTACATAGAGAAGAGAGAGAATGCAGAAATCTGATCTAGATCTTCAATCTCCATCTCCAAGCTTGATTCCCAAGCTCCAATGTTGAAGAAATCTTCCAAAATAGCACCAAAAATGATCCCAATTTGCTCCTTCTCTAGGGTTCGTCCCTTGGGTGTTTGGGATCCAAAACCCAACTCTCCCCCTATAAAATCGCAGAAATTGGACATACTCGAGCAGGGGCAGAAATACGGTCGTGTTTAGTCTTGCCCGTGTTTAGCCCCGCCTGTGTTTTACATCCCTTCAGCAGTCTTTACAAGAGAGGCTCGGCATAAAAAACACTGGGAAGTACTAGACAAAACACGACCGTGTTTTTAGGGAAGTCTGCCCGTGTTTGCTTCTGGATCGTCACAATGCTCGACATAAAAAACACTGGCGAGTGCCAGATGTAACACATACTTGCTTTGTGGAGAGTCTCCCTGTGTTTCTTCCTCAACTCCACTTTTGAGAGCCTTTTGTGTGACCAAACGACCTCCGATTGACCCGAAACTTACTCCTATGCCTTCCTTTACTCGCTAGGATCTAAAGTATGACAAAATAACACAAGCTAGCTGACTCGCTCTGAATATCACACTTAAATCCCTCCTAAGGCCCAAGTATAAACCTTAAATGGGTGCAATATAGGGCAAGTATGTTTAAATATCAACTCGGGCCTATCCATGTACCCCTACTTCATTTGTTTGAAACATTATCTAGCGGAATGAAGTTTGAAAGAATCTCTACAATCTATGATAAAAAAATTCAAGGCTTGAAAAGTAAAAGGGGTTGAAACTCTTGGTGAGAAGCTTCACTCGGGAGTTGTTTCCCCCTAACTAACTATCATGAACTATGGGATTGAATGAATTAGTGCGCAACAAAGTGATTGTGAACCGTAGGAGGAGAGACAGTGGTTGGAAACTATACTCTCAATCGCTAGGCCAAGGAATGCATTATAGGCTACGAAAGTAGCCCTCTTAGCCCAAGCAAAAGAGGGTTGACTTACCTTCTCCCTCAAACCGCACACTTTGTGGATACCCATACCCACAGTTTGTGGATAGTGGGTTGGGTGTGGGTAGCAAAATATTGAATTTTGTGGTTAGTGATTAACCACTACCCACAGCGGTTTACCCACAAAACCCACATTAACCACATTAGTTATATTAGTTTGTGAAACTTGAAAGATTAATAATTAGGGTAGCTACTAAAATCAAATACGTACTTATTCTATAAAACAAAACAAAGTCAATACGCAATGTTCGTGTGAGATACTTTTATCAAATAAGCATTGTCTGTGTGGTACGTGTTTATTTTATAACAAAACAAAGTCCATAGAGATAGTCAGATAAATTAATCGGTTCGTTAGAAGAGTGGAATAATCGATAAAGTTCAGTTTGATACCTAAACTCATCTCCATTTCTCCACGAACTCATGAACAACACAACATGCAACTAGCTACCAACAATACAAGACTATAATCGAGTGGAGAATAATCGGTTCATTAAAAGCGGGTGCCTCCACTTATCGAGCCACTTTTGTGTTTTGTTGTTGTTGCCATCGAAGGAGCTGTGACATGCAAATATGTTTGTCTGGTAACAAGTCTCTCCGCCTCTCCATTATCTTCAAATCTCTTTCCAAATCCATCTCTTCTGAATTTACACTAACTAACCTCTTGTATTCAAATTTTATAATTTATTTAAAACTTTATTAACTTTCTTTTATGTATGTTTTTGTTTTTGTGTGAGAAGAAACACAACTTCACTATTTAATTACCAATTATTTTATTTAATGATGAAATTTATGTGGGTATCCACAACCAACCAGCACCAAACCGCAGCGGATAGTGGTTAACCACTACCCACCGCGGGGCGGGTTGTGGATAGCATAATTCTATATTTGTGGGTGTGGCTACCCGCAAAATTTGGGGAGGGTAACCACATACACTCCAATTTCCACCCCTACAATAAACTACATGGTAGAAGTTAGGGTTCTATAACACCCAAGTGAATAGGAGACTACTCTATGCTAGAAGAAGGACGAACACAAAGGAAAGAGGAAAAAACCATCATTGTGATGCCTCAATCCTTCCTTGTACTTGTAGAGATCCTCCCTTGAATAGGAACTTCCCAATTCTTGACTTGGAGCAAACCCTAGTCTCTTCTCCCTCTTGGTTTGTGACTTTCTCTCTCTAGGGTTTCAAGAAGAAGAAGGTTTCCCTCACTTTGGGCTCCCCCTTTCTTCTTCCTTTCAGCTCTCCTTTTATACAATGATCGAGCCCAGTTCGCGGTCCCAGTTCACGGCTGATAGACCGTCATTTACACATGTTTTTACCCCCGTTCTTACACCGTTTAGGTGTTGATTCTCGTGTTTTAGGCCGATTTCACGCTAGGTTGTGCTTGTTTGTGATATTTCAGGTCCTAGTACGCGAATGAAGGCTTGGGAGCGAGTCTGGGGTCGATTGGACGAAGATCAAACGAATGGCGAGGTTTCAAGGAAGCTGCACGGGCAGACCAGGGAGTCGCACGGCCGTGCATGCGAGCAAGATGGCCGTGCGCTTTATGCCGAGGCCACGCACGGGCAACCCCTGAAGATCTGCACGGCCGTGCACCCTGGCCGTGCGAGAAGCCTGAGGTCGAACTAATTGATACGCCGCGTTTTGGAGCCGCACGGCCAAGTGGGTGATCTGCACGGCCGTGCATCCTGGCCGTGCGAGTCAGGAAATCCTAGTTTTAGAGCCTATTCCGAGCTAAAAGGGAGAGAATCGTGTTTTCAGAGCAAAAACAGAGCCCTAGAGAGAAAAAGTACGAAGAACACATCCTAGAAGCTGTCTTAGAGCTGGATTTCATCGAATCGAGCTTGGAGATCGTCATAGGAATGGAAATCATCGTCCCGTAGCAGATTATCCTCATCGTTATGAGTATGACTAATCCGATTCTTGTTTTCTCTTCTCTCTCTATAGAGTAGAACCCTTCTCTCACTTGGGTATGAAGAACCCTAGTTCCTTGTGTTAGGGATTTGATTGTAATGACTTGGGATGATATTACTGTTTGATTTTAATCGAATGACGCATGTTTAATGAATTGATTTGAGTCTGATAAGCTTTTCTCAATTTCTGCTGCAACCTGAGATAGATAGAATCTGATTAGGTTGTTAGAGCCTCTTCATTCGATAGTAGGAGATTGGCTATACGAGAGTTAGCCAGTTTACTGCTTTGTACTGGTGTTCTTGGCGCCAGTAGTGGAGTTCTGTGTTCATAGCCTCAGCTTTCTATCCCGGTGAAGACTAGTCGTCTGCCGGGTAGTTAGACTGAGAGGGCTTGGTCAGCTTAAGAGATTCCAAGCTACTGTCGGATCTTCCGCAGTCTAATCAACAGTAAATCAACCCAGGGAATTGCAATTGAACCTCACTAGGGGGCTAGGGGGACTCAATCCCGAGTGACTCTTGCCTGCTTTAGAAAACCGAACAATTTACTGCTTTCTTGTTGCTTTTACTTTTCACAACAATCAATCGAACTAGTTTGCTAGATAATAGAGAATCACGGAGTAAGCAGTAGATCTAGACCCCGGGTTGATAATTAAACTTGCCTGTTACTGCATTCCCGGACTGCGATTACACTTGGTCGCAGTTTGGTGTTGTGTTTTGGCGTGTCAACGGCCGTGAACGTTTGGCTTGGACCGTGAACACAGCCAAAACGCACCGCTTTCATTTGTTAAGTTCGCGGTCCATGGCTTCAGTTCACGGTCCTAGCGACCGTGAACTCACATCTTGGACCGTGAACAGCAGCTGTTTCCTCCTATTTGCCCGGTCCTTGCGCCATTTCTTCCAACTTTCGACTCTGGGTTGGTTACACTTGTTAGACTTTGAAACACATTGAAACACAGCAAACCTAGCGTAAAACCACCCTTTATGGAGCTCAAATGCCACAAATGTCAAAGAGAAACGGGGATAAAAAGTGTACATTTAAAAGAGGCCAAGGAGAATGCTAATCAAAGCTAAATTGATCAAGAAGTGAGGGTGTAAACATGTGTAAATGTCGTGTTATTAGTTCCCCAAAAGTCAATCCCTAAACCCTTCAAATTCTTCAAATTATGGTTGTTACATCCAAAATTTTATGAATTGCTTAGGGAAGCTTGGAATAGTATAATCTCTGGTCCTCCATTGATTAGAGTTTATCAGAAATTGAGAATATTAAAGAGGCTTTGGAAGAAATTAAATAGGGAGGAGTACTATGATATTAGAGCCATGATCTAGGATAAAGAAATGGAACTTAATCATATGCAACAGTAGGATCTTGATGACTCATTAGAGGTGAATTATAATACTAGATCTCAGCCCCTGCAGGAGCTAAACTGTTTGATGAAGGATGAGGCGTCTTTTCTTAGGCATAAATCAAGTGAGATTTGGGTAAAAGGTGGAGACTCCAACTCAGCGTAGTTCCTTAGATCAATAAAAACATGGCAAAAGAGAAACACAATCGTAATGTTGAAGAATGCTCAGGGTTGTAGGGTTAATGGTGTGTAGGAAATGTGTGATATCGCGATTGAGGTCTAAAAGGAGCTATTAGGGTATGTTCACTCATAAGTTATTGAAGAATCCGATGAGTTTTATCAAACATGCTCAAGAGGAAGTTAACTGATGAACTTGTTGTCGGTTTATTGTTACTCAAAAGGAGATAAAGGATCTCATTTTTGCTATGAATGAAGATAAGATTTGGGGCCTGATGCTATTTTGTGTCCTTCTTTCACTATGCCTAGCCAGTCATTGGCTCTAAGGTAACTATGGTTATTCAACATAGTTTTTGCATGGTAAAAATTCCTAGGAAGTCAATGCCACTATCCTTGCACCGGTTCCCAGAGTCTCAAACTGGTATTGTTTTCGTTTTATGTACTCGTTGTATTGATACTAATATTGAAATTGTTTTGTAGTGGCACTGGTTTTTGGATTGTGCTACTGATTTTTTTGTGTTTTGGTATTGGTTTGAGAATAGTGGTACTTATTTTTAAACAGTGGTATTGATTTTCTTGCAGTGGTACTAATTTCGTTTGGTGGCAGGAGAAATGTGGTCGGAGGAAATCTGTCGGAGAAAGGCGGAGAGGCAGCTAGAGAAGCATAAGTGAGAGAGAGAGATGATTGAGAGAGAAAAACGCACGGGCTCATTTGCTTGTTGGATTTGAAAATGAAGGTTTTGAGTTTTGAAAACCTTTGGATTTATGATGGATTTGTTGCATTTTGAAAAATAACATTGTTTGTTTAGTTGATTTTGATGATGGATTTAATTGTCAATGTGGTATTTGTAGAGTCAAATAACTCATTTATTTATTCATGTGGTATTTGAGTGGTAATTGAAATAAAGTATCTCGTTTGGTTGAACCATGCAAATGTGGTATTTGGTAAAAGCAGAGTGGTAAAACGAGTTATTTCGAAATAACACATGGGTATGAGTTATTTCAAATAACTCATTTTGAGTTATTTGTAAATAACTCACTGTCCAAATAACTCATTTCAGTAAAATGCTGTCAAACGAGTTATTTGAACCCAAATAACTCATACAAATACTCCATCAAAACGAAAGGATTTTGTATTATGGTTCACAAATCCCTGCCTTTCATGATCAAATACCAGGGGGGTCGTTTGGATAGAGTATTTGTATGAGTTATTTGGACATACAAAAATTCGTTTGGAAGCGTTTTACTAAAATGAGTTATTTGGACAGTGAGTTATTTACAAATAACTCAAAATGAGTTATTTGAAATAACGCATACCCATGTGTTATTTCTAAATAACTCGTTTTACCACTCTACTTTTACCAAATACCACATGTCATATACCACATTTTCATGGTTTAACCAAACGATATATTTTATTTCCATTACCACTTAAATAACACTGAAATACCACATGAACAATAAATGAGTTATTTAACTCTACAAATACCACATTGACAATTAACCCATCCAAACGACCCGCAAATGAAATGTGGCATTTGCAAATACGTGGAGTCCACGAATTTGGAGCTAAAAAGGGACAAAATCCATTGGCCCACAGATTTGTATACCTCAACAAACAATTTTTTTGTGCAAATACATAATGTTTAGGATTTGGATGCTAAATACATCACCCAAATCCCACAAGCAAACGATATCGTAATTCTCAAAGATGTAATTAATAAAAAAATTTAATTTCCAAAAAAATTACTTAAAAAATTAGTAAGTATATATTTTGCATACTCAAATTATCATTGATTTGCATAGTGCAAACCCCAGGAATCGTTCTTTCCTTTTGCTTGCAAGTTGCATCAAATTGCTGCAGAATCGCATTTATTCACTCATGTCTAAAGACAAGTTTTGCATCAACAAATAGGAATGGACCGCCTCTCACACACCTTTTCTTTGCAGATCACCTTTTGCTCTTCGCAGAAGCAGAAACGAGACAGATCAGGATCATCAAGCAGTGCCTTGACGACTTCTGCTCCAGCTCCGGACAGCGGGTCAACTACTCCAAGTCACTGCTTTTTGTGTCCCCCAACGTTGACAGAACCAAGGCTAGCGCTTTGAGCGCCAGAGCAGAGATTCCCCTGAAGATGGAGATTGGGAGATATCTTGGCATACATGGCCTTCACGGTCTGGTGACGGCAGGGAGATATCAGAGCCTTCTTCTGCGCATTTAGAAGAAGTTAGCTCCTTGGAAAGCAAACCACTTGTCCTTGGCCGCTCGGAGAGGATCCGCTGCTTCGTCTGGCTTGTGTGTCTTGGCAGAATTGCGACAAATGTCCTCCGGCATTCCAGGAAGCTCTCCGATTCTGCGAATTATGGGAGATGTAGCGGGCAGGCTGAAACTATTCTTCACATCCTCCGGGACTGTCCCCCGGCTACGTACTTCTGGGTAAGGCAAGTACCAAGCGAAAGACAACAGGCTTTCTTCTCGGTGAACACAGCGGACTGGTTGCGGATGAACCTTGCAGCAGGCGAGATTGAGCACGTGGGGGTTCAGTGGGTTGCTTTCTTCAGCATTGCAGTTTCGCTGCTGTGGAAGAACAGGAATACATGTTCTTTAAAGGTATTTATTCTACTCTCACCCCTCCATCTTTGACACACTCGATTGTAGCTAAAGCCAAGTTATGGAGCGAGGCTTGGTGAGCTCCCTCCCTGTTGCCGAATGGAAGGAGAGCAACGACGCCCCGGGTTATGGCAAATATCACGTGGATTGCGCCTCCTGATGGGTGGGTGAAGCTTAACATCGACGGTGCTTCTAATGGGAATCCAGGTCTTGCTGGGGTAGGAGGTGTGTTGAGAGATGAAGTTGGGCGGTAGCTCGACGGTTTTGTTGCTATGATAGGAGAAGCTTCTGCAGCCTTGGCAGAGCTTTGGGCCTTTTATCATGGTTTGGATATAGCTGGGACACTAGGGTACCACCAGATTGTGGTTGAATCTGACTCGCAATTGGCCATTCAGCTAATTGAAGATAGACATGACCCAGTTCACCCATACGCCACCTTGCTTGCTGCCATTCGCAAGAGAATTAGCCTTGACTGGCTAGTGCGTGTTGTTCCTTTATACTGGGAAGGGAATAGAGTCGCGGACTGACTCTCGAAGCACAGTCTCGTCTATCCCTACGGTGTACAGGAGCTCGCACACCCGCCAGCAGGAGTAGCGACCATTCTTCAGGATGATATACAAGGAGTTTCTTTTGAGAGGCGGATTTTGTCCCGCCAATGTAACTCTTTATCTCCCCAACCCCCCATGTAATTTCTCTCATCTTGGCTTTCGCCTCTCGCTATGAAAAAAAAAATAACTTGGGTAAGTAAAGGTACCCATTATTATTTTATGAAAAGGGGCAAAGCACCAAGGATAAAAAAAAAAGAGTATCAGTGGTTGAACTTAGGTAACCAATTCGCGGAGCGGGAGCGGGAGAGGGAGAGGTTCTAACATACAAGAATTCATAATTGAAAGCCTAAAATAGGAGGTCAACATACGTCGGTCGACTAACTCAGTCATCAGGTCGACCGCGATGTACCAAGTGTGTTCAAGTTCAAGAGATGCAGTCAATCGTCTCCATCATCAGGTTGTTCAAGGGAGAGAGTCATTCATCTCCAAATCAACCTCGTCGGAGAGATTATTCGTCTCGAGTTATGTTGTTCAAGCTTGTCGTTCTTGTTCGTCACATTTCCTTTGTCAAGCTCGACATTTTTGCCACTCATGTTTTCGTTTGAGGGGGAGTGTTGATGATATTAATTATTTAGTCAAAAATAATTAAGTCCTTGTCCTCCAAGTTCCTTGTTTCCTTGTCCTTGTCAAAGAAGGAAACTTGGTTGTCATTAGGGTTTTAACCCTACGTCTATCTATATAAGCTTAGCTACGAGATTGTCGTAAGCAAGCCGTCACAATGTAGTCGTTTAATAAAACGTCAGCTGTGAGCTCTTTCGAGCTCACCGTGGATTAGTCTCGATCAATCAATCGATCGAGGATACCACGTAAAATCTTGTGTCCCGTGTGTTATTTCACTTCCGCATCATCAAATTCTTCATGGTATCAGAGCTGTAGATTCAGCTAGTCTTCCGCACACCAGCGATGTTCATCCCGCTGGCTTGTTTTGTTCGCCAGCGATGTTATTCAGCTGAGCATAGTCAACCTAGGCGAAGTCCATTCCGCCGTGGTTCATCAATCGACAATTGTTGGGGTTATTTGTCGTTGATCTCCCAGATCCGTCCAAAAGATCTCCATTGTCGATTAGGATGAGCAGTCTCGCTCTCCACACGTCCGGTTGACCGAGGCGAAGTCCAGTCCGCCTTGGGTCGTCGTCATCATCATCGCCATCAGAAGCCGTCGAGTCCTTCTTATCCAGTTGCCGTGAGCTTCTTCGTCAAATCATGGCGTGGTCGTAGCTTTCGTTCAGCTGGTGCAACTCACAAGACAGGTTGGACCGAGAATCGAGCTTTCGTCGCGGCGTCGCTATCCCCTCGCCATCGTTTTGGTCAGCCACGACGCTCTTGTCATCATTAGAGCCGACTCGTTGTCTCCAGGTCAAAGTCCATGCTTCAGGTACCCTGCTGCTGTCGTACCTATGTCTCCAGAGAGTTCATCACCCGTCAAGGTCATCACAAGTCACCATCCAAACAAGCCATGGCGAAGTCCTTTCCGCCGTCACCGCCGTCAACGTCCCGGCCGTGATTGTCATCGTCGTCACCAGATCACAGCGCCACTTTCTTCACCACCCCCGACGCGATCAGACCCGACGAATGACGGATTAAATCGAATTGGATAGTCAAAAAGGGCCGCCATTGCTCCATCTCCGAGCTCCCGCCGTTCTGCTATCGTCCCCGCCAATAGCTTCGCCACACAAGAGATGTTGCTGATGTTCGGGTGAGCCGTCATCACCAAAGGGTTTCCCCTTTCGGGCCGTCCTCACCCACGAATGGACCGTTCTAAGTCCAAAATTGGGCCTGCATCCATTCACACTTTAAGTGTTGCGAAGTGGCCATTATGGGCTCAACAATTGTTTTGGGAAGAGCTTTAATGGGCTGCCAAATCAATTTTTTTGGGCTTCGTAGGTTTTATTGCAACATCAGTGGCCGTTGGCCAGTTATTTTTTTTGTTTGCAGGCAAGAAAATCCTTAAGCACAGAAGAAGTGAAGTATTTTCAATTCAAAGCTTGGTTGACCCTTCACTTGTCATTGTTTGAGTGATAGAGAACTTCTGCAAGCAAAGATAGTCAAGTATCGATCGAGGCATTCACGTTCCATAAAATGGTCGTCCCCCTGGCGTTCAAAAGGTAGTACGATCAGAGAAGTCATCGTCCCTTCATCGTCCAGCTGGCATTCACGATCCAAGAAATGGTCGTCCCCTCTTCCGGTTCATTAGTGGGCACATATCAACCATTCATCGTTGTCAAGCTGGGCATTCACGTTGTTCATGCTCCAGCTTGAGGGGGAGAATAGGAGGTCAACATACGTCGGTCGACTAACTCAGTCATCAGGTCGACCGCGATGTACCAAGTGTGTTCAAGTTCAAGAGATGCAGTCAATCGTCTCCATCATCAGGTTGTTCAAGGGAGAGAGTCAGTCATCTCCAAATCAACCTCGTCCGAGAGATTATTCATCTCGAGTTATGTTGTTCAAGCTTGTCATGCTTGTTCGTCACATTTCCTTTGTCAAGCTCGACATTTTTGCCACTCATGTTTTCGCTTGAGGGGGAGTGTTGAGGATATTAATTATTTAGTCAAAAATAATTAAGTCCTTGTCCTCCAAGTTCCTTGTTTCCTTGTCCTTGTCAAAGAAGGAAACTTGGTTGTCATTAGGGTTTTAACCCTACGTCTATCTATATAAGCTTAGCTACGAGATTGTCGTAAGCAAGCCGTCACAATGTAGTCGTTTAATAAAACGTCAGCTGTGAGCTCTTTCGAGCTCACCGTGGATTAGTCTCGATCAATCAATCGATCGAGGATACCACGTAAAATCTTGTGTCTCGTGTGTTATTTCACTTCCGCATCATCAAATTCTTCCCCTAAAGAGAGCGCCATTATTATATTATTTTAATTAATTATTTTATATTTATAAATAATTAAAATTTTAATTAATACAATTTATGAGTATTTTAAAAGCTATAATATTTTTAGTATTAATTTCACTAACAATATAACTCTAATAAATATTTAATCTATTTTTTCGGAAAAATTAATTAATTATTAATTATTTTCACCATTTTTTTTTTCATTTCCTTTTAGATTTGCCTTATCCATCGGTGACCAATAAACTTCCACTCGCTCTCTTTTACTACAATTTCGCTCTCCCCCTCTTCTCTGTGCCAGAGCAAGCTAAAGTTATGTTCATCTTCATCTCCCCCTCTTTTTTCCTAGTGATCAATTTCTCCATGCAGCTCTAGAATTGATATTTTCTCGATTTCAATCATCGATCTTTTAATCCGAAACCCAAACCTTCATCTTCCATAGTCCAAATACTCACGAACCCCCTTTCACCTTCTTCCTCTCCTTACGAAATTGATGTTTCCCGGTTTTGATTCTAACCACTCCTTGAAGAAATTGCTCCATATCAGCAGCGGATCATCGTCCATAAGAGTTTGAAGCTTCACGACAACCATTGGAAAATGAATATATATTAAAAATGGTGGATTTTTAAGGTGTGGTTAGTAAATTTAGAACCATGGACCCCCTCTTCCCCAGACAATGATTTTACTATTGAGATAAACTTTGTATTTCATTTTGTTTGGACCCCACTAAATTATATCTCTGGCTACGCCAATGACGACAACTAATGATTTTATCCAAGCCTCCCTGGTCGAACCCAACCTCTGCAGACTTCCAGCTTCTCCATGTCGACCATGCACATGGCTGATGGCTCCATGATTCGCGCTCCCCTGAACATAATTCGAGCTCTGGAGAAATATAATTCGCGAATAAATAGCGAATTGGGGCAAAATCGCGTTTTCGGGATCTAGAGCGGGAGCGGGGGGGGGGGGGGGGTGAACGGGCAAATTAGGTAACCTAAGGTTGAACCGTAATATTGTTATTAGAGCCAAATTTGAAACGATTCAAGTAGTTGTGGTAAAAAATTGTGTCCGTTGGTTTGTAGAGGTTGAACTCATCAATCGCGGAATTCTGGTCGGCTTTAATCAACTGAACTGGCCAAAATATTTTTAAAGAAATCTCCAACTTTAAAATGACATTGGTTTGAGAGAAAATTAGCGAAAAAATGAAAATCGGGCAAAGTCCTCCTCTCCAACACGACCCTAATCGACACTTGCTCTATCCTTTCTATCCTTCTCCAAAGTAACACTCATCTCTTTCCAATAAACAGAGACTTTAACTCTCTCTAATAGCTGGAATAAAAGGTAACGTGTGTACTTGGATTGAGTTAGACTCAATTTTTAAGATTAATTGGTGAAGTTGTAATATTTTTTATATGCCTTTTGTGCGGTGGTTTCACAAGTTCAATTAATTAGTATTCCAAGCATTGCTATCTTGTTTAATTTCTATATTTTTCCAGTATGATAGCTCATTTTTATCGGTATGGTATTTTAAAAAAAATATATTATTTTATCGATATGAAACCGGTAAACCATGATCATATCATAACATACTCTATCATACATTAATAATATGACTTCCAGTAAGTTTTTTTTGTCATAAACCAGTTGGTCCCAATAACTCGAGTTGTTGGGAGAAGGTTATGTTGGATCTTATACAGGCCCGTGTATGGTGTTAACCACTTCCTTACACGCCTCCTCAAACAAAAGCCGACTCATGGGTTTGAATTTTGCACAGGCTCAGCCCAGCCCTACCTAGTACCCAAGTTTTTTTAAGCAAAATACACTTGTATAGCCAAAACTTTCGCACTTGTGCCACTTATAGCCAAATTTGGAGAAATACCACTTATAGCCAGAATTTTGAAATTTTTGTGCCAAATATAGCCATTTCCGTTACAAACTTTAACGGTGTTAGAGAATCCGTCAGTTAGTTTACCGTTAGGCTGACTAGGACGCCAAATCATCGCACACGTCAGCGACAAATCAGCCACATTTGCCACGTAGGTGACACGTCATATTTTTAATTATTAAAACAAATCCACCTCATATACTCGACTTGACCTGCTGCTTTCCCCAATTTGCTTCTTCTCC
The DNA here is from genome assembly GCA_946122785.1 of Linum tenue. Classification (NCBI taxonomy): domain Eukaryota; kingdom Viridiplantae; phylum Streptophyta; class Magnoliopsida; order Malpighiales; family Linaceae; genus Linum; species Linum tenue. The sequence continues at coordinate 18,221,620 of CAMGYJ010000010.1, read as the reverse complement.
CCAAATTCAATTTTAGGGTTTTTCCTGCCCGCCGTCGATTGAAGCTTCCACCAAATTCATTGTGTTGCTTTCAAGTCCCTGGAGACCGACCGCCGACGATTGGGGAGATCTCTGGGATATGCTGGTTTCACACACAGCGGCTCCTGCTGCCGGATTTTTCGGAACAGAGTGATTTGGCTCTACTGGTCAATCGGCGACCCCAATGTTGAATCGTGGGCTGCTTCCTCATTATTTCTATCTACTTCATCCTCTCCTCTTCGCCATCACCATCTTCGTCGGTGTGGTTCTTTGCATGTTTCCCGATCGCAGAGCTACTATTCCAAGAGAAAAGGCGAGTGAAAGTGTGGTAAGCTCCGACGAGTGTGTTTCTGTGGGAGAGAGGGGTTGAGATTGGGAAATAAACGAGAAGGGCAGAAGCGGATAACATGATTTTAGGTGGCGGTGCAGATCTGGGTTGAGATTCGGAAATCTTGCTTCCTCCTCCACCGCAAATCCCTAAACTCTCCTCCCTGCAGCAATTTGCCATTAAAAAGAGAGGCTTTCTCTAGTCTCTCCCTCTCCTTCGATCAGCAGCAGTGGATGTTTCCTGTTGATCCGGAACTCATCGAGGAATAACAATCGCCACCCAGATCTCGAAACTTTAATGACGGACTTGCAGGGAGAGCACAAACAAGCACGATTCTTCTAGAGGCCGACTTGCGGTTGTGGTCTTCGAAGGAGGAGCATGATTCTTCTTCTCTACTTCCAGCTTCCACGATTGGATCGACTGGTCCTTAAGAGCTCGTCGCCGCCTTTATGGAACAACCTCTGTTCCGCGACGGGGACACCGAGCATAGACTAGATGGTCTCCTTCAGGTCGAGGACTGTGGCAGAAGGCGAAGAGAAGGAGAGGTGGCTGCTAGTCGCCGCCGAACCTAGAGAAACAGGGCATCGGAGAAGATGAGGAGATTTTTTATTTTTGTTTTTTCGTATTTTGTACTTTTTAAAGTTAAATCCACACGAGAATACAAAGGATAAGGTGGGTGGGTCAATGAGGGGTTTTGGTTTTTTGCTTTTTTTAATCATTTATTATCCACGTGTACAATTAGAAAGAAAAGGGGAAATAAGTACGGGCCACGTAAGCCTGTCCGTTTGTCAAGTCACACTTAACGTTAACAGCGTTAAAGAATTGAAAGGAAGTGGCTATAAGTGGTATTTCGCCAAAAATGGCTATAAATGACACAAACGTGAAAGTTTTGACTACACAAGTGTATTTTGCCTTTTTTTTATTATTTGAACCCTCTCAAAGAAACGGCGATAATGGCTGTCCATAAATGGCCTTCAATCAATACGTGCCAGGCACTGAAGGAAAAGATCTCACTCACTAATTATTTGTCTTGAAATGGACTGATCGACCTAAAGTTGTCCTACCGAGTTTTTGTGGATGTTACCTCCCAACCTCAATTACAATCCAACGATTTCTTCTTTTTTAGTTATCAACCACTGGCTTATGCTTCTATCATACTAATTAATTGCAACAAAAATTGGATAATTTTTGAAATTATAAAGCCCAGTACTGGATCAATAGGGTCATGGATGAACCCACTAATTGCTAATAAAATTTACTCAGCATAATACTTATAAGTTATAACCATTACCAAAAGTTAGATAAGGCCATAATCGAAGAAGCATTCAAAGAATAATTGAATTGGTTACTGACTATGTATAACATTTTATTCAATTAAATTCAACGGGTTATATCTCTTTTGTATGAATTTAGAATTCAAAAAGACTGCTTTAAGTCTTACTCTAGTTTCTCTCCTATTTCAATAGCATTTTCCTTCCATGTAAAACGTATTCCGTTTATTCAATGAAACAACCACATTTTACTGTAAAAAAAAATAAAAATTTGGTCTAATGGTCATATCACTAACTTTCAACCTGGATTTCCCATATTTGAATCCCTTAAGTAGTACCTAAACTAAAAAATATATATCACCCTTTTCCATATAAAAAAAAACAATACATGTGGTACAAAGCATTTTTTTAACACATCCAACTCCAAGGCAAACGAGGCTAAACTTGTCAAACGGGTTCGAGCAGTAATCTTTGAACCACTTGTTTTACTAAGGAAACAATTCAAACCAGTTGACAATCTTAGTAAATACCTCACAAGTCACAACCTCTACATATGTGTTCACTTGAATTTTTTTAGGGGTTAATTGCATGGTTGGTCACTGAGATTACAAAAAACGTTCAAGTTTGGCCACTCGAAATATTTAAATCCATTGGTGGTACTTCAGTTTACTGAAACCGTTCATGTTTGGTCACTCTCCGTCCAACTCCGTTAACTTTTACTGATGTGGCAGTCAATTCTAAAAGTTGACCATTAACTTAGTGACGTGACAACTAAAAAATTATTAAAAATAAACTTTTATATTTTCCACATCATTATTACATTCATTAAAAAATAAAAAAAACCTAATTTCTTGTATGACTTCTAGCTCGACGTCGGATCTACCTCAACGGCTGCTTCCTCCGCTACGAGAATTACAGCTTCTATGCAGAATCTGTCTCCCCCACCATCGACAAATTCACATGCGGCGGCGCCGGCGCCGCCGGAGCGGAATTCGAGTATGCGCAGAGTGTGAGGTACGCGGTGGCGAATGTGACGAGGAACGCGGCGGTGTCGGAGGGAGTGAGTGGGTTTTTCGGAGTGGCGGAGGTTGGAGGAAGGGCTTATGCTCTGGCGCAGTGCTGGGAGAGCGTCGGGAGAGATGGTTGTCGGGAGTGTTTGAGTAAAGCCGCCGCCGCGGTGGTCGGAAGATGTCTGCCGAGGAGGGAAGGGAGAGCGCTGAATGCCGGTTGCTATTTGAAGTACTCCGATCATAAATTCTACGGCGACGGAGGTGTTAGAGTGCATCGTCGCGGTAATTTCGGACTCTTTGAGTCTTTGTTTTTGAAAATTTATATAAAATTTTCTAGGTTTTGTTTGTTTGCTGAGAAATCAGAGGGAAAGCGACGGAAAAGAAACAGGAAGAAGGGGGAAACGATCTTGAATAACTTAATTAGGGTTTCTTGCAAAATTGAGCATTGATTTTGATTTGCCACGGCTCTGTTCTGAATTTTCAGGGGATTCAACACTGGGAGTGATAATGGCGATTGCCTTAGCATCAGCAGCATTCGCCATGCTCATACTCTTCGCAGCTTACGCTGTCCATCTCAAACGCCTAAAGGCTAAACAAGGTATATACCCAAAAACCATCTCCACAAACTAGAAGAGCTACTCCCTTTTTTAGCTCCCCCACTTACTAGAAATTGTCACAGCACGCAGAAATCTGGGCAAGGTATCGATAAGCTTCAACAGGTTAAGCATGAACTTCAAATATGAAACTTTAGAAAAAGCCACTGATTACTTCAGCCTGTCGAAGAAGCTAGGCCAAGGAGGAGCTGGCACAGTTTTCATTGGATCTCTTCCCAATAACCAAACCGTGGCAGTGAAGCGGCTGATCTTCAACACAAGCCAAGGGGTGGAGGAGTTCTTTAACGAGGTGAATTTGATCAGCGGAATTCAACACAAGAACCTCGTTAAGCTGCTCAGTTGCAGTATTGAAGGACCCGAAGCCTGCTGGTCTACGCGGGTGCTCTGCCTGGACGAGGCCACGATGGGGCTGGACAGCGCCGCCACGTTCTTCCTCGTGGAAGCCCTCCGCAACGTCGTCTGCGATGGCGACGGGAGGATCGTGGTTTGCTTCCCGCAAGTCTCATTTTCTAAAAAATAAAGAAATTAGGTTTTTTTATTTTTTAATGAATGTAATAATGAGGTGGAAAATATAAAAGTTTATTTTGTTATTTTTAATAATTTTTTAGTTGCCACGTCACTAAGTTAACGGTCAACTTTTAGAGTTGACTGCCACATCAGTAAAAGTTAACGGAGTAAGGTTGGACGGAGAGTGACCAAACATGAACAGTTTCAGTAAACTGAAGTACCACCAATGGATTTAAATATTTCGAGTGGCCAAACTTGAACGTTTTTTGTAATATCAGTGACCAACCATGCAATTAACCTTTTTTAAGAGCAAAGTAATCACTTTATTTGCTTGATATGTGATGAACAATTACTGAAAATAATTAATATTTAATGATATGGTCTCTCTCTCATCCCACGAAGCGAAAGGGAACCCATGCCCCAGCTTTTAAATTGGTACAACCAGTCAGACTCAAACACCACACGAATCAACTTCTAATAAATTCTTTTCATAATGGAAAAATCAACTTCAAAGATGGGATTTTTATATGAATGATTGCTATCTTAATGGTGGGGTGGGGCCGTTATTTCAAGGATATGTATATCTCTATCTTGCTTGCACATTTTTCTTATGAACTTACAATTCGCCAAAAGATTCTTCGTATTAAACGAGATGATCAAGATATACTAAATTCATTTAGCCGACTTAAGCCAGAACAAAAATCGAACCCTATCAAACTAGAGAACAATGAAATGGCTTTTCTGGCCACCATATGGGCCACCCTATTACGAGCACGTCCAACAAAATAGACACTAGATTGGAGAAAGCATTGCCTCAACACCTTGATCTCGCTCAAAATTGCCCCACCATGAGCAATTCGATTATGATAATTAGTCAAAGTTTTACCGTAACCTCTAATTATTTCATAACTATTTTATCTTAAACCTTTGACCAAATCTCCCATGGTTCATATGGGATATCAAAATTTTGCCATTCTATGCTTAAACATGAAGTGTAAGTATGGACCTTGTATGCCTTGCAATAGTTTTGAGTACCATTATAATAATTCATTTTCTCTTATTCAATTGATAAGTTTATTTTCCTTTATCTCAAAGGTGTCTAATTATCACTTCAACCACTTTTTGAAATATTGGGTATACACCTCATATTAGGTTAGTTTGACTTAGCTATAACTTTTTGCAAAAAAATAATTATTAGCAAAACTTTTTAGAGAAATACTTTAAAAAAAAGTTGAGTATTCTTTTAGAATGAGAGAATAGTGTTTCTTCTTAAATAAGCAACATCCACGTAGGCAAAGTGCTCTTCTGAATCGTTAACAAGAACTTGGTTTAATGGTACTATCACTAGTCTTGAATCTAAAGATCTCATACTCGAATATCTCAAGTAGCACCTTATAATGAAAATAGACATATATCACCTTTATATAAAAATAAAATAAAAACTTCCCTGCGTGTCGTCCTGGGCCGTTCGGATTCAACCTCTCACTCAGCTGCATTTTGGACCGTTGGATGGACGTTCTGTGAAATTGGTGTGTTAGAAGTTGGAACCCTAGCCGAATTGGTAGAA